>CM053580.1:356870319-356894702 GCA_028627135.1 Pseudochirops cupreus | reverse complement strand
AATTTCTTCAGTCAGGTTGTTGACTCTCTTTTCATGATTTTCTTGCATCATTCTTATTTCTCTTCCCAATTTTTCTTCCACTTCTCTCATTTGGTTTTCAAAATCCTTCTTCAGCTGATCTCTAGCTTTTAGGCAATCTTCATGTTTCTTGGAAGCTTTTGGTGTGGGAGTTCTGACTGTGTTGTCTTCCTCCTGTTCCCTGCTTTGATCCTTCTTTTCCCCAAAGAAGGAATCTAGGGTTTGGCTGCTGTTTTTACTTTGCTTCCTGTGCTTATTCATGGCTGGCCAGTCAGTGATTTTTTTTAGCTCTGTGAAGCTCTGCTTCCAGAGGGGAAAGCTCTGTCCCAAATTGCTGGGGTTTTCCCAGCTGCTGGAGCTTTTAGGAGGGTGCTGGGTCCCTCCCCCACTCTGGCTCACTGAAAAGACACCCAGGACCACCACCCAAGGCTGCAATCTGGATCCAGGCCTCTCAGTGCGAGAGAGCACTTGACCTCTGAACAATTGCTTGGCCCCCCTGCAGTCTGCAGGCTGGGAGCTCCGAAGCAGCAATGTGGATGAAGGTGTAGGACCTCTGCTTCTACTGCTTCCTTGCCCTGGATGCGGTTTGGCTGGACCCACTTTTCTCCCCTCATTTTTAGCCGAGTTCCACTAAACTTTTAGTCATTTCTTTTTTTCTTTATGGCTTGATAATTCTGGAAACCGCCACAGCTGCCACAGTCTGCTGTTCTATTGCTCCAGCTGCAGCTCAGCTTGTCCTGCTGCCCCCAGGGCCAAGGCCTCGTTTCAGGCTGAGCTGGTTTTGCCTTCCAGCCCTGAGAGGGTGCCCCCCAGCTGAGCTGCCTTTAGTGGAAAGTATATTTGTGTGCATTTTAGAGTTCTAAAATTTGTTTAGAGTCATATTTTATGGGTATTTTGAAGTGGCTATGTGGGAGCTGCGATACTTTGCTGCTCCTACACTGCCATCTTGGCTCTGCCTCCTCTCTTCTTTCCTTTCTTGCTCCTTCCCTCCCTCTTTCCCTTTCTTTCTTTCTTTTCAGACACTTCCAATTTTGCTGATGGTATATTTTTATATTACATACATTTACAGAAAATTCCCACTTCTGGAGAAGTCTCTTTTAACAAGGTAAAACTATTGGGTAAAAGTAGTAATACAGGGACTTCATCTGAAAGTACATACAACATTTCATATCAGCAATACTGTTCAGCTGTTTTCTAAAACTTAACAAATGTTTTCTCTCTTCCTCCCATCTCCCCACGCATTGAGGGGGAAAAAAAAAAGAAAAAAATTATAACAAATATGTATAGTCAAGCACAACAAATTACCCTAATGGTTGCCCACAAAATACACCCGCACCCATATGGGCACTACACAGACACACACATGCATACATGCATATGCAAATGTTTATGTATTTATATCTACTTATATATGCATACATCCATATATTATATGTATTTGTATGTGTGTATACATAAATACATACATATATATTTACATACATCTGAAGTCATTAATTATTACTAAACCAGAAAATGTCAGGTAGATATTGAAATTAATCCATTAGAATTAACATGTTTCTAATTCAAAGTGTGTTAATTATGCTAATATATACATATACATATTTGTAATTCAACACCATAAACTCATGTCCTCTGTAATAGATAGCATGTTTCAACACTCATCTTTTGGTTCAAGAATATGATTCGGCTCATTTCACTCTTTATCAATTTATAAAAGTATTCAGATTTTTTATAATATGGATTTTGTAGTAGAAAATATTGTTTAGGTCTGCTTATTTTACTATGTGTCAGTTCATGTAAGTCTTTCCATGTCTTTTTGAAATTCTCTATTTCTTTATTTCTTTTTTTGTTTTGGCTTTTTGGAAGGCAGTTGGGGTTAAGTGACTTGCCCAAAGTCACATGGCTAATAAGTGTGTTTCAAGTGTTTGAGGCTGTATTTGAACTCAAGTCCTCCAGGACTGATGGTCTATTCACTGCACCACATAGCCACCCATGAGATTCTTTTATTTCTTACAGCACAGCAGCACTCCATTGTAACTACACACCACACCTTACTCAGTCAATCCTTAATTGTTGGACATTTTAGTTTCCAGGAACTTTGTTGGTTTTTTTTTTTTGCCATAGTGAAAGAAGTACTACAAATATTTTTGTACACAAAAAACCTTTTTGTCTTTCTTTGAATTTCTATATTAAAATCAAACCATTCCTAATACAAGCCTTGATAACTGTTAGTTTTCCTTAGGGGAGGTAGAGGGAGAGAAGGAAAAGAAAAGAGAATATAGGTCAACTTGTAACAAATGTTTACTTTCAAATGAGCCTCCATACTTCTCCAAATATCTTTTCAAATTTTTATAGGTATCTAAAGATTCTCTTATTTGATGATAGCTTTAGAACCTTTCCTAAACCAGGAATGCCCCAGATTCTTCTTTATGTTTTGACGACTAAAGGTTTCTCTAATGGAGGAGAAATGAGTGCTTTCAAATGATACTGAAATGTTTTCCATCCATTTCCTTATAATGAACTTGCAATGCATCCATCCTATTAATATTCTTTTCCATCATTATGCATCAAAGTCTCTAAAACCTTTTATAACTCATTGTGGATGCTTCCTAAATAACTCATCAAAAAGTACAAACTTGAGTTAGATTTCACTTTTTCAGCTGTTAAAATAAATTAGAATGTTTTATTCAAACTGCCATCCTTGCTAAAGATAAATCAGAACCTACGCAGTTATTGTGTTTCAGAGGAAATCAAATGACCAGACAGACCCATATAAAGAATGCCTTTGAGGACATTATTACCCATGAATGCCAAGTCCCAACAGCTCACATAGTTAATGCGCTAAACAAAATGGACCACTTATTATTCTACTTTTCTGTGCTTCCCTTTTCTTCCCCTAGCCCTGACAAAATTGAACTTGGAATTAGGGGAACTGGGTAAAATAGAGCAGGATAGTGGCACTTACACTACATATCTCAGAGTGTCTGTTGGGATCAAACTGTCAACATTTTTTAAAAGTCTATTTTACACAAATTCTTTCTCTGAATGTAGATAGCATTCTTTGTCATAAGTCCTTCAGAATTGTCTTGGACCATTGCATTGCTGAGAATATGTAAGTTATTCACAGCTGATCATTGTACAATACTGCTGTTCTTATGTACAATGTTCTCCTGGTTCTGCTCATTTCACTTTGCACCAGTTCATCATGGATCTCAGGTTTTTCTGAAACCAACCTGCTCACCATTTCTTGTAACACAATAGTGAGAGTGGGGATGATAGAGGGGGAAATCTGCTGGAGAGGATCAAAGGAAAGAGGATCACTTACTATAGAAGTATTTGCTTTGGGAAAGAAAAAGCATTTAACTGAGAGAGGGGTGGGAGAAGAAAATGGAATAAGGCTTCTCAGTGATTGGAGAGGAGGAAGAAGAGGAGGATGACGAGGAGCAGGAAGAGAACACCGAGAAGGAGGAGGAGGAATAAATGGCTGGCAACAAAGGAGGAGGAGGGGAAAAGGGAACTCAGCAAATGCCTCATTTTTTTCAGTAAAATATAAAGTGTTCAGCTGTGAAATTATGTATGGGAGAGCTATGTGAGGTTTGAAAAGAAATGAGAAAGTTTGAGCAAAACACTGTGGTGATTGGGATAGTGAATTGATTGGAGGGGTGTGATATGTTCCCCTTGCTGCATAAAGGGCCAGGTTGAAATTACATAATATAAATTTGTAATAGACTCAGTACACAGTTTTGTGATGTTCTTTGTCTTTCCCAACATGTGAATAGGGGGAAAAGGCAGCAGATGGTGGGAGTGATTCAAGACTGAGGCTTTGTAGGGAAAGATCTTTGACAGAAGATTGGGGCAAGGGACACAAGAGAAGGGTACTGTGAAGAGCTGAACTGGAGGTCAACTAAGGTATAAAGATGGTGAAGGGAGCAGAATATAGGAAATGCAGGAATGATGGTCCGGAAAATACCTGAGAAATGAAAGGATTGGAGTTTACAATGAAGAAGCAGAATAGTTTTGGGGATTGCAAAGTATATGGAGAGGTGGAATGACAATAATTTATGACCAGATAAAGGGAATCCAAAGTTTATAAAACATGGAAATGGTATATTTGTGGGTGATGACAGGATCAGGAAAATGTCACCTGTGTTCTTAGCTTTGGTAGGGTAGAGGAGCTGGTCATGTGGAATGAGGAAATTAAGGTCCTTAGAGGTTAAGATATTTGAGGGAAAATCAATAAGTATGTTAAAACTCCCTAGTATGAGGACATGTGTTGGGGAAGAAACAAAAAACTGAGTCTGACACTGAACTTATTAAGGAAGGATACTGTCTGTATCCTAGAAAGTAGCAGTTATCCTACTAGACAACAACCACCAGAATCTTAATTGGATAATAATTATGGATTAAATGATGCTAAAGTGGTCATGAAGAGCAAGGCATATACCAATTCTCCCACCATGACCAATGAGTCAGGAAATGTGAGTCAAAGTTCAACTAAAGCTAGAAAGGATAGCCAAGAAGCTGTATCATCAGGACTGAGCAAGTTGTGAGTAAAGGCAAGAAGATGAAGGGAGTGAGAAAGGAAAAGTTTAAAGATGAAATATAATTTGTTATGTATGAAGCAGGTATATCAGAAAGCATAACAGAGAGGATAGGTAGCTTTAGAGTAGGATGGTAGTAAGGTTTTATTTTGGAGTGTATGGTAAGGAGATAGTAATCAGTGGGGGATGAAAAATGACATTGAGCAATGGCAGTCTGAAACTGAACCACTGAGAGAGAGAGAAAATGATGAGATTGGATTATGTTAATCACAGGAATGATTACAGGTAGGCTTTCATTCTATATAGGAATTCAGCCTGAGGTTAAAATTGTCTTGGGCAGTCAAAAAGAATTGTGTGGCTGGATGGTGGAAGATGGGGCAAGGGGAGAAAGGTAACTGCTCTTGAGTTGGAGGGTTGTAGGGGACCAGAAAAAGGGTCTGGAATAAAATAAAATAGTTGCTCAGTGAGACCATGAAGCCCTCGAAGGGCCTCAGCAGGCTGAAGTAAAGCAGTTGCTGTGGAGGCTAAACAGCCAGAGGGAGGGCCTAAAGTGTGATATAACAACTGCTCAGTGAGATCATAACAGTAGTACTGATAGTTGTAAGCAGTTTCTTGATTTCGGAAAAAAATTGAGACTAAAAAGTGGATTTACCATTGTTGTTCAGTCATGTCTGACTCTTCATGACCCCATTTGGAGTTTTCTTGGCAAAGTCACTGGAGTCCTTTGCCATTTCCTTATTCAGCTCATTTACAGATGAGGAAACAGATGCAAATGGGGTAAAGGGGTTGCCCAGGGTCACATAGTCAGTAAATGTCTGAGGCTAGATTTGAACTCGTGTCTTCCTAACTCTAGGCCCAGTGCTCTATCCACTGCACCAACTAACTTTTAGTTAGAAGGATTGAGCTTTTGAAAAAATCACTGAGTTTTATATTCATCTTGATAGTCTCATCAACTCTTTCTTATTAATAAGATAATAAATTTAGAGCAAAAAGAGATTTTTCTAATTTATATAGTCTTAAAGAAGAAAAAACTGAGGCTAGAGGTACTGTGACTAACCAAAAGCCATTCAAGTAGTAAAGGACAAGTGGATATAGTCAGACTCCAAACCGACCACCTTTCCCACTTTGCAAAGATAACATCTCTTAATGAATTGCTAAATTGTAAAACTCCATGAAAGGATATTAAGAAATGAAATCTGAGCAAAGTGACTGTTTTAAATGTTATTTCTTACAGATGTCGAGTATGTCATTATAGTTCATATTAGAAAAAGGCTTTCTGACATTAACTTCCTTATCTCCTTATCTCAACTTTTAATGATTTTAATTGATTATCCATACTCATCTTAATTATTTCTACTGATGGAAGGCAACAGTAGCACAAATAATCTAAACCAGTGAATAGTCAAAGGTCTTTTTAAGCGTCTTTTAAAAATATTTTGCTTTGAAATGTATCTCAATGTATTTGTTGAAGGGGAGAGAGGGTACTGTTAAATAATGACTCTCCCTGCTCCTCTTTATTCATATTTTCTGAGTTGAAAACTGATGGCAGAAATTATATTTGTTTATTCTTATCCAGATGGTTATTGATGGACTCCCAAAGTTCTAGATCATTATTAATAATGAAACTGCAACTTTGCTTACATACTATTCCTTTTTCCCTTTCTGTGTATATGTGTATTTGTGTGTGTGTGTGTGTGTGTGTGTGTGCGCGCGTGCATGTATGTATCGCATGTAACTTACTGCCATATTATTTATTTGGTATATATCTTTGTTTAAGCAAAGGCATTTACTTCTCAGTGGGAATCCCCACTGAGTATGATAGGGGGCTGACCAGATATTGGACCAAGCATTGACAGTGGCTGAATCAGATGTTCTGAAAAAGCATTTATTTTCTAGGGGTTCTTAGGAGGGAGCAATCACTACAGATTTTAGTGATGAGGTCATCCAAGCTAGAAAGCAAGGGGGAAAATATTTCTTATTTCTTCTAAACCTGTTCCCAAATGATCAAAAATGAATTCATGTGGTCATATGCTCCTGTACCAACTGCCAACCAAAGAATATGCATAACCTGACAATGATAATCATGTAACCACAGATTTCGAGCTGGGGTGGACCGCAAAGATAATTTAATCTAGCCTCCTCATTTTATAAAGGAGAAAACTGTATCTGAGAGGTTAAGTGGTTTGGCCTACATCATGCAGGAGCCAAGCTAGTATTTAAACACAGTACAATTTTCCAAGATGTTACAGAGCCCAAATTTGTTTTACTTAACAATCTCATTCCTCATGTATTACTAAAAATGGGGAACTATTATCTTTTCCCCAAATGGGCACATTTACTTTCTGCCTAGGCCATGCATGACCTCCTAAATTTTGGTCCTACTATCATGACATGCTTTGTATTACTGAGTGGACTCCTCCCATTTCCCCGTATACATGGTCTATTTATTTCTAAAATTAAGAAACAAATTTCTAAATCAAATTTCCACATCTAATTTTGTAAAAGAGTATACTGTGATGAACCTCACAATTCTGACCATCTTCATAGTTGATTTTAGATTATTATCACAATGATTCAAAATTCTAACTTGACTCTATGACAAGAAATTCTCTCTGGCCACATAAGGCAAGAATCCATTTTCCCTAAAAGTAAGGAATAAAAGTATTTGGACCAAAAGTGAATTTATATTAAAAGTGCCTAAATCAAATATTCACCCCCTGAGTAGAGTACAATTTTCTTGGGATTTCACTTTTGTTCTTGCATCGTAACAGCCTAATATTGCATTTTTCACATTATAGGTGTTTTGTAAAGGCTTATTGAATTGAACTTAATATATTTTCTTGGAATATGAGAACAAATATATATTGACCAACTTGAACATCTTACTTGAGCCTTAAAATAAGACCCCTACATAAGCTCAAGAAAAAGAAACACCTCATGCAGTTAGGTCATCTGAATTGAGCTGAGCTAGAACCAAGTCCCCTCCACATGTAACCCTCCATGTAAGGGTCCTTTTGAGATACAACTCCCACATACAAAGAGATGGGTTCTTTATCTCTCATGGATATTTGCATTTGTGTGAAACAAACCCTGGTGCAGATCAGTCATGCTGTCAGTAAGCATGCATTATGCCCTTACTGTGTGCTAGGAGTTATGCCAAGTACTGCAGGGTAATTGTCATTGCATGCAGGAAATCAAAAATGACCACCTTCACTCTTCCTTTTAAACAAACTCTATATAGGTGAAAACAGTCGTTAGTCCTCTACATGTCAGATGACATTAATCCTCTGAACCCAGGAGATAGTACTAACACAATTTCACAGACAGCATCAGGGCAATTGTCAGAAACAGTCTAAATACAACAACAGGTTAAACAGCAGCAAGATTCCAATAATGGCTAATTCCGACCATCTACTGACTGTGATGGAAAACTGAAAGGCTCAGCCAATAACTTGGATGGAAGTTATGGTTAGAATCTTTCTTATAACTGTTCTGTTGCCTCAAATATAGTTTCAAATCAGTCTCTGAAGCAATCTGATCACAATTATTTCTAAAATGTCTTTTTTTAACATAGCATAGGTATAAACAACATGATCTAATATTCATCCTTTTAAATAGCATTTCTTAATCAAATATGTAAAAAGAAGAGTATAGGAACTGGGGGTTCAAAAACTCCCACCCCAAAAATACACCTACTGACCTAACAGAACTTAGATTCTACTGCACTAATCTAAATAGACATGTTTAGGGAATAAAAATGGATTTGTATAATTTTGGGAGAAACTTTTTTGGAGAAGAGAATGTTTATTTATATAGTGACTACTATGTGCTAGTCACTCTGCTAAGCATCTCATTAATTATTCATTATTCTCATACAACACTCACAACAACCCTGCAAAGCAGGTGCTACATATTATTATCTCCATTTATTTACAATGAGGAAACCGAGGCAGGGAGAAGTTAAGTGACTTTCCTAGGATCACACAGTAAGTATCTGGGGCCAGATTTAAACTCAGTTTTTTCTAACTCCAGGCCCAGCAATCTATTCACTGTGAAATCAGGGTTTTACCTGATCATGTCCTCCAATGATATTAATATTTTTGGGGGAAAAATGTTAATTTAAAATAAAAAGACCAGACTTAGTTATCAAAAACATTTTCTTTGAAATTGTATCAATGTAGTAGCACAACCCTATCGCCCATAAGGAGATTACATACCAGTTACTTTGACATCCATCATGACAAAAGTCTTAAAAGGGATAAAACCACACCATAAAGGAAACGTGAGAAAAATGCAGCATTTGATTAAAGGTTGTCAGTAAGACTTGTCATGAAAGGATCATGCCAGCTTAATATACATAATTCTCTTAGCTCTTAAAGAATTGGAAGCAGAGGATCTCCTAACTCAGAATTTCTAACACACTCTATAATCACTTCATGGGTAACTTCATTGGTTTTAATTCTGTTTTCATCTAAAAATTTCTGTCCCTGGCAAATAGAAACCCATGGTAAAGAAACAGAGAAAGCTTTAGAAAACGAGCACAGCATTAAAAAGCATTACTTATAAATAAATGGGCAAATGTATAATTAGCTTAACAAATATATTTTCTCCTATGTCTTTATTAATTTAGGACTCTAAAAACAGAATTAAAATAAGTTCCTCCAGAATAGGGACTAAGTCTTATCTCATCTGGCAGCTTGGTGGTGTGTTGGATAGAGTACTGAATGTAGAGTTCAAAAAAAAAAAGGAATTCAAATTCTGCCTAGGACACCTACTAGCTTTGTGACTACGTCAAGTTACTTAATCTCTCTCAATCTCAGTTTCTTCATCTATAAAAATGAGACTAATACTAGCCCCTACCTGACAAAGTTATTGTGGAAAATGAAATATTATCACTATTTAAAGTACATTGTGCACCTTGAAATGCAATATGAATACTAGCTGTGATTATTGTTGCATCTTGGTACCTGGTATAGTTCTATATGCATACACTTGATAAATTTTTTAGTGTTATGAATAATCAAAAAAAAAATCTGACCAATCTTCGCCCTCCAGCAAAATCATACCTGGGTCAGGAGCCAATTCCACTGTATAAAGAACTATTAATTATGAGAAGCCTGATACTCAGAAGTCCCCCAACCATCACTCATTATGAGCTCAGGAAATGCAATCTAATTTATTACATCAAGAAAAGTATGATTAAGAAGCTACCTCTGCTAATATAATATATATGTATAATTACATATATTAAATATGTATGTAGTTCTACAAGATGTCATGTCAAATAAAAGACACTTTTTTCTTGCACTAAGTCAATTTGGGAATGAGTCTAAAACAAATAAAAGTATTGTCATGCCCCAAAATAACTATAATAATGAGTAGGAAAAGGGAATAGCAATAACATGGGATATGTATCATGCAAACGTAGCTAGATGTATAAGGTTTTACTCCTGGATTCCTGAGCCTAAGCTATGTCTATCTTATTTATTTGTGTAGAACTAGATCCTATGGGCTTATGGTTTGCTCAGTTAGATAAGGGGGGATGAGATTTCTGAAGAGACGAACCAAAGAACTCTCTAAAAAGAAAAGCATCTTTGTGCCAGAAGATTTATCTTTTCCCGTCCAGTCCAGTTTGATGCTAATAAAATCTCCCCGGTGTTGAGAGAGTAAGCATAGTGCTTGCATTAAACAGGGTCTTTCTTAGCTGGTTGGCTACATTCCCAAACAATATTGGGAAAGCTAAGTCATCTTGGGATGGGAGAAAGGAGTCAGTATATGATAACAAAGTCACTCCAATGCTATTTTCCCTACAAATAAGCCTGAGAACTTCTCCAACAGAATGTCTTTTAAAAGTTTAAGTATAGTGTGTCTGATCCTTTTTTTTAAATTTAAATTACCAAAGTATGTACATGAATTTTTGGAAACCCAACATTATATTTCAATTGTAATTAAAAGATACTCTCACTTTTAGCTTCACCACTATTTCTGTTGTGGAAGAATCATCCTTCTAGTTATCTGAATTATTACCCTGCCTCAGGGATCTCTTTCTTCATGTAGGACACTGTAATGGCAAGCAAAATAGTACTTTGCTGCTTGTTTCAGCTACTCAAGCGCCTTCGAGCTTCGCCTTTGATTGTGTCAAGTCTTTGTTGGAAACAATATACATTTATGTTGACCTTAATAGGCCTAAAGTTATCGCATGTAGCCCAAGGTGGGAGGAATTTGCTGAAAAAGTGAAACAGGAAGGGTGGAACAGGAAGGAGCGGAGCAGAGAAAAGCTCAAGCATGAGCTGGGACCAAGAAGAACCGAGAGGGAGATTATTTCTGATTTCAGCACTCTGTTACTCTGTATTACTTTCTGAGAGCTAAAAGAGAGAATGTTTGTGATGTTGGCACTCTGTCTGTTGTTCTGTGTTGGTGCTACTTTGCCAGACAGAAGCACTCTGTCTATTCATTTGTGTTACCTTTTCAGATAGAAGCATTCTGTCTCTTTCTGTTACTTTGTCAGACAGAAGTTTTCTATCTGTTGATTTGTGTTGATTTCTCAGACAGAAAGTGAATTGAGATGATAGTGCCAGCAACGTGTGTAAATATTGTTGTAGCTCTGTTAAGTCTTATTTTCCTAGGAACAGAAACTATGAAGGACTTAAAGTGGAATAGTTCCTGTGGGCTTAGATACAGAACAGAACAGAGAGCTACCTGTGTGTGAATTTAGGCAAGAACTGGGAGAAGGACCTACCTGTGAATCCAGGCAATAGTTGAGTGAATGCAGGCAAGAGCTGGGAGCAGTCAGCCTGTGGAAGAGGAACTGTGGGATTTGGAAGTCAGCCTCCAGTTAAAATGAAAGAGGTTTTTACTTGGGTACTCTACATTGATGAAATTGGAACTTAATTGTGACCTAGGTGAATGGTATTTGTACTTTCTGCTACCCCTTAAGAATGATTGGCTTAAGGATGATTGTAAGTCAGTCTTGAGTCAAGATGAAAGAAGACTTTACTTGGGTGTTCTATTGATTGTGGAGATTGTGTCTTTCTGAATGATATGGTTTGTTTAAGACTATGTGGCCACCTTAGTAATAAGTTGTTATATTATATTGTGTGAATGGTGTGCTTTAGTTTCTAGAATGTTTTGCTTTAGTTTATTGAAGAATAAATAGAGAGTTCACTATACTATGCAATTAGATCCTTAAAGTTATTCACAGTAGCAGTCCTTATGAGAGCTGTTTGTGATTGGCTTTACAGACACTCATCTAATGCTTATCATATAAACTGATATTGATTTTGATACAGACAAGATTTGTGTAGTGCTTGATATTTTTGGAAAGCACATTATAAATATTATCTAATTTGATTTGACCTGAGTTTTAAACCCAGTTCTGCCACTTATTACCTCTGTGATATTGAGCAAAATCACTTCCCATCTCTGGGCCTCAGTTTCTTCATCTATATCATGAAAAATTTTGTCTAGTTTCTGAGGAGTTTTCCAACTCTCAATCTATGATCCCTATGGTCCTATAGACTTCTCATCAGATGGATAATACAAATATAACTATCCACAATTTCTAGAGGGAGGAGGTAAGGTTTGTTAATTGTGACTTTTCTGTATGGCTAGCTAAGAAAAAAAGACTGGGTTAAAGATCAAGAGGAAATAGGATCAAAGTCTGTCAGATAAGGAAGGACTGGATTTATTTTTTAAATGTTTTGATATATCACTGGATGATAGATCCACAAAGCATTAGATTAGTAATGATAATTAGAATGTCATGGAATACTCCTTTGAATTCAGGAGATTGTCATAGATTTAGAACTGAAAGGGATCTTTTTTGTTCAGTCTTATCCAACTTTTCATGAAGCCAGCTGGGGTTTTCTTGGCAAAGATACTGGAGTGATTTGCCCTTTCCTTCTCCAGCTCATTTTACAGATGAGGAAACTGAGACAAAGAGGGTTAAGTGACATTCCAGGGTCACACACCTAGTTAGTATCTGGGGGTGAATTTGAACTGAGGAAGATGAGTTTTCCTGAATCCCAGCCTGGTACTCTTATCTACTGTGCTACCTAGCTACTACACATAAAAGTGATCTCAGAAGACCTCAAATCCACCATTCTATGACAGTGAGTGCAGTTATGTCTCAATTCTAGGAACCCAGCAACTTTAGATCCTTAGATCAGGCTAATGACCTAAATGAAGGGTTCAAAAATAAGTCAAATATAGTGACTACCTACTTGTGAGGTAAGGATTTTTTTTAAGTTGTTTTGTATTTAAAAATACAAAAACCATTAGCTGTAAGGGGGTCAGTATCCTTTTCTGTGGAAGAAACAAACAGTTATCCTCAATTATATTTATAGCTTGTCATTTTCTTCTCTACCTTTTGGGGAGATTTAGATGGAAACCAAACCTAAATTTCAGGTAATTTTCTCATGGCTCCACAGTCATGGTTTAAAGAGCTATAACTTTTTAAGAAAAAAAAAAAGATATGTTCTCTCTCTCTCTCCAGAAGGCCACACTCTACCAGGACTGAACCTGGTCAAAGTAAATTTATCCACTGAGGTGGGGTCCCTTATTGTGAGGGGGCAAGTACCTTTTCCCTTAGCTTTCTTTCCCCTTGGACATATAAGTGAGTTTTTGTTATGATTGTGGTTTTGCAGATTTAAAACTAAAAGGGAACTTAGAAATCTAATCAACTCCCATCCCCATTTTACAAATGAGATCAGTCAACCTCTCTGGGCTTTAAATTGAGGTTGTTAGTGATACAATGGATAGAATGCTGACCCTAGAGTCAGAAATTTGTGAGTTCAAAAGCAGCCTCCGATACTTACTTGTGTAACTGTGGCTAAGTCTCTTAACTCTGTTTGCCTCACTTTCCTCAACTATAAATTGGGGATAATAATTGCACATACCTAGCAGAATTCTTGTGAAGATTAATATTTGTGGCCAATTCTTATAAGATTAGTTGGGGTGAGGATCAATATTATGAGATAGTTTGTAAAAAAAAGTGTTTAGCACAGTTCCAGGTACATGGTAAGCACTATATAAATGCTTATTTCATCAGGTACTGAGAAAATTCCCAGATTGGAAAGGCAAATGAAGCATGATGGAAAAATCCATAGAGTCAGAAGCACATCCAGGAGAAGAATGAAGTATAACTATCCTGAGCATATCCTCTAAGTAGAGAAGTGAACCAGCATGAAGTGTGAGAAGGACCTAGTTGCTGAGATATGTCCCAAGATAAGAAGGTATCCACCCTGTTCAGTCACCCATTGAGAGTCCAAAGGCGTTGGGTTTCCTCTCCTGGTTGGGTACCCCTACAAGCAGCAGCACCTTAATCAAGCTGACTTAATATACAGTCCTTAATATATGATGGAGGAGTCCAATGGGGTTTTCTCTTTGTTCTAAGGGTGTTTTATGGAAGATCTAGGCTTAGTTGGCGATTTTCTCATTGGCATTTTACTGGGAGCCCATATGCGTATAGCATAGTTCTAGTACATTACATGAATATTCTACAATTTTTTCAGGCATTTCCACTTCAAAGGGCATCTATTTTTTTCCAGTTGTTTGCCATCACAAAAGAGCTGCTGTTAATATTTAACACATCAGCATCCTTCCTATATCCTGTTTCTGATCAGCTTGATGTATATATGCAGGACCCTCCATTATCTTTCAAAAATGACTGATCATAAAAATTCCTGGTGGCCAACCCTGTGATGATGACCCTTTCCATTTAACCAGGTTCATCTTTGAATAAGAGCAACAGGTAACTGAAGTTAATTTCTAGCCTTTACATTTTGGTGATTCTACTAGCCCTGAACATGATCTACTATTCTTGTACCTACTTCTAATAAATGCTAGTTAGCTAGCATTTATACAGCATTGTAAAGTTTTCAGAGTGCTTTACAAAAATCAACTCATTTTACAGACCCAGGGAGGAAGGTGCCATTATTACATTACCTATATTTTACAGATGAGGAAGCAGAGGCTGACAGAAGTTAAGTGACTTCTCTAAGATAGCTGGGTTCTAAGTGTCTGAGATTGAATTTGAACTCAGGTCTTCCTAACTCCAGAGCAAGCACCCTATCCACTGTATCATCAAATTGCTTATTAGACTTAAGACACCAAGAGGGAAGAGGCCTTGTTATATCTCACAAAAAACCCTGGTACAGAGTTCTATACCCAGCAGCTAACTAATAAGTGTTTGTTCTCATTATCAGCAAGATCTATTGGAGTTTTCAGACTGTTCATAATGCCTTGGATAGTTCATGGTAGTCTGTCAACACTACAGTGAGACATTGCCTTTTTAAAAAATCCGCTATATTATGGAAATGCTTATTTTATCTCATAAATTAAAACTAAATACCATTTTTAAAAAATGTGATAGTAAGAAATTATAATCATTAATAATCTAATCATGGTTTGTGATATATAACGAAACATAGTTTTTATACTGTAGGCAACCAAAAATTAAGATGCAGAGCATGATTGCTATAAAATTTTGTTATTCCTGTAACAGGTTGTTCGGTGTTTTTCATTTTCTTGTTTAACAGGTGAGTTATATCTTGGGATTTACTCTCATTTCTTGGGAGATATTACAGGTGAAACAAAAACAAAACAACATTCTCTATATGTTACTGTTGCCGGGGGCTCCTGGTTTGCATTTTTATTTTTCATCCAACAACTACTATGACTAAGACTCCTAAGGTCAAACCAGCACATACTGAGCCTTGAACTTGACGTCCTCCTCCTTATTTCCCCTTCCTCATCATCACCTTTCAAAAGGCTTCTTTCTTTTAAACTCAGATCAGGATCAACTTCTTCAGGGAAGCCTCCCTTCCTACACACTCTCCCCACAGAGCTAAAAGTTGTCACTCGCTCCTCGAGTTTTCCTAGGACAATTTCTTTGTCCAGGTAGCTCCTTTGCCTCTGTCACCCTTAACACTATGTGATGCTCATCTGATTGATGCTGTGTTTACTAGAGATAGGCATTTCGTTTTTTGGACCCTCTTTAGCCTTAGTTTCTTCCAAATGGTATTTAACAATTAGTTATTGAATATTTACTGAGTTGAATCTGATATATTTCTGTTAGTTTTTTTAATGTGTTTTAGAATAGCTCCAGCTTCTCATTCTTTGAACAACTGGGCAAAACATGTTCATTTAGGCTTTGGACAGACTGTATAACTTGTTGCTTTATTATTTCAACAATGTGATTATTTATACTTTGAAAATATATATGGTAATATGCTTTATAATTACAAACCAACCTAAATATCCTATCTTTTTTAATGACTGAAAATTCTTTGTAGTCACAAACATCATGAGTACATAGAAAGCTTAAATTAATAGTAAAAAGAAAAGTCTTTCTTTGGCTGTAATTTTGCTGATTAGAGAGTAAGTAGACACATCTTTGGCTTTAAAAACTTCAAATGAATATTCAAATTGCTAATAGGACAGAGGAAATGCTGGAGTTTTTTAAGTTGTGTCTGTGTGTGTGTGTGTGTGTGTGTGTATGTGTGATCATAAAATCAATGTGCCTAGCACCTGAGAGTGAAGATTCTTTAGACAAAGACTAAGCAATGTGAGGCTCCTTGAGAAATAGTAGAATCTGACCTATTCCAAGTAGTTTTGCAGTTATATTCTGAACCAGCTAATAGAATAACTACAATAATAATGGTTAGCAACTGTGTCTAAAACATGAAGTATTAGAAAACATTTTACATCCATTATCTCACTAAAATCCTATGTGAATGATGCTATTATCACCAGTTTACTGATGAAAAAAACTGAAAGTGAGAGAAGGGACTTACCCAGGTACACAGCTAGAAAGTGTTGGAGGTAATATATGAACTCATGTCTTCCCCAATACAAGTCAATATTCTATCCACTGTGACACCTAGCTGCCTCACTATGTGTTCCAATGATGCTCATACATATGTGGTTTAGTCATTTTCTGTCGTGTCTAACTCTTCATGGCCCCATTTGGGGTTTCCTTGGTAAAAACAGTGGAGTGATTTGCCATTTCTTTCTCCAGCTCGTTTTACAGATGAGGAAACTGAGGCAAACCTGGTTAAGTAACTTGCCCTGGGTCACACAGCTAGTAGCTGAGATCAGATTTGAATTTATGAAGATAAGTTTTCCTTACTCTAGTCCTAGGACTTTATCCACTTCACCACCTTTTCCACATACACATACAAGTAGATAAAATTCAGAATACTTAGGTCTAAGCTAAGCATAACATTTATCCTTGATCCTCTTATGAATTGGTAATTAATTTATTAATAAAATTATGAAATTATGAAACAGGGCAGATATGTCCAGTTCTTTGGGTACTAGAGGAGGGGAAAAAACATAATTTGCAGTAGGAAATGAGGAGGCAATCACACTTTAATTAGCCACAGAGGACGAAGGGGCAAAGAGCATAGCAGAGACAAGTTGTAAAAGGAATACAGAGGCAGACAGTGGTATGGATAGGGGATGGGCTGGTGAAAGGAGGAAGAGGATGAGGTAGAGGGAAAGACTGAATATGAGAGTCAGTTACTCATATAGCCACGATTTAGAGTTGGGAGCACTAAGTAGCATGGACCCAGTGGAAGTGAGAGAGTGCTGGGAGTTGGGGGTGGGGGGGAAGTGGTGGTGAGGGCAGGAATTTGAGTTCTCATTTTTATAGGGTTTTAGAGGGAACAGACTAACTCTTATCTATGCTGCCTTGGAGTTAGCTCCTTAACATATTCAAATCATTTCAAAGTTGTCAGTAAAACTTTTAAGTTAACATGTTCACATCATCTCAAAATTATCAGCACCATTTGGTGTTGTGCTGGTCTTATACCAGATGTCTTGAATTTGCCTGAGATTTACATATCATAGGACCAAAAGACTCTGGCAGAAAGCTTAGATGGCTTCCCCTAATTCAGTACATGTTGCCAGGATGTAATTTTTAGTTAATATGTGATAAAATTGATAAATTATGCTCCTTTGATCTTTGAGATGGTTTGTGTGTGACTTCCAGGTTTCCCTTAGCAATCTTATTTCCTGCCACTGCCCCTTCATGCTGGCTACTTATAAACTTTCTATACTGACGAGAAATGTATGTGGGAGATAGAGGAGGGAGTTCAGAAAGACCAGGCCAACAACTTGAACACATTTTATTATTCTATTAAGTGGTTGATGATTTTGTTTTTAGAAGTTAAATAAGAACTTGAAAAGGAATCATTAGGCAGAGAGTGAGGTTTTATTTCTCTATTCATTATGTATTGACCATTTATGCTAATTAAATAACTCCTTTGTCAGGGCAGCTAGGTGATGCAGTGAATAGAGCACCAGTCCTGGAGTCAGGAGGACCTGAGTTCAAATCTGGTCTCAGACACTTAACACTTACTAGCCATGTGACCTTGGGCAAGTCACTTAACCTCAATTGCTCCTCCAAAAAGCAAAAAAAACAAAAAAAAACTCCTTTGTATGAAGGCTTCTGGATACATACTTGTACTTAAATTCATAAATATCCCTAAATTTAAACTATAAAGTAAAATCTTTCCACCCAAGGTGTGTGCTATACCTCAAAAGAGAAATACAATGTGGCACCCCATGAGAATAATAGTTATGAAACTAAGTAAGTAGGTATTTGATAAACCAGAAAATAGAAATTACATAGGGAAGAACTCCATATTTCATTTACAAAAGAAAAATTGCTAGGGAAAAAAAAAACTAGAAAGCAGCTTGGCAAAAATTACACATAGATCCACACCTTATCTCATATACTATAATCTGTTTTAAATGGATATGTGACCCCAATATGTGACCCCAAAGATCATACTATAAAAAATGTAAAAAAAAACAGTAGATGATATACCTCTCACAGCTACTGGTATGAGATATATCCTTAATAGAACAATGGAGAAAGAAAGCATAATCAATATGGTAGAATGGTAGAAAGCAGTAGAATCAAGCTCCCCTCCACAAAACTTTTCCGAACAGATATAGAAAACGCATTAGACTGAATACTAATGTGGAAATCCAAAAGAAAAAAGTAACAGTGAGTCATTTTCCAAGTCCAGTTCAGCATAGAGTGAGAGAGAGCTCTGCAGACACTGGAGATAGAGTTGGTCTAGGATTACACCTCAAGAAGAACAGTCCAACACCTCAGGAAAGCCTGTGTACCAAAGAAAGAAGAGGTCCCAGCATGTATCCAGGCACCATCAGACCCATACCTGAGTAACATTGGAGAAAAGTGCCAACTAGCTACTTCCTTGTCTACTAACTAGTTCCAGGTCGTAGATACAACCAGGGTCACCTGGGTAGGGCACTCGGGCAGAGCAGTGGTGTTCTTGGGTATGTGGGTACTGGGTGATGTACAGAGAAAGAAGAAAGCTCAGAAGGTCATGAGCAGCAGCAGTCTGGCTCAGACCTCAGGTGCATAGTCTGATCTCATTTCCAGTTTCTAGCCCAGTCTACTGAGAAATAATCAGAGCAAGAATCCGAGACCACAGGGAAGCCTAAGGTTCTGTCATTCTGAATTGGGAAATGGATGAACAAGGTATATAAATGTATATTTAGGTATATAATATATAACAAGGTATATAAAAATGATGAAGTGGAGAGTTTTAGAGAAATAAGGAAAGACTTTTATGTACTGAAACAGAATAAAGCGAATAGAATTAAGATAATTTTTACAATGATAACAATATGGAAAAGATGAAAAACTCTGAGAAAATGAGGAACTGTTGTTAGCAACCATAATTTCAGAGGTATAACAAGGAAACTTGTTACAGCCTGCATTCTGATAGAGAGGGAAGGCATTAGAGGGCAGAGTAAGGCCAATATCTTGAACATGGCTGATATAGAAATTTGTTCTGATCGACTAAACAAGTTTGTAATGGATTTTAGTTTTCCTTTTGTTTTCATTTGACTGATAGCAAGGTATAGTTACGGTAGGAAGAGAAAGAAGGCAGATTTTTGTTGATTGAAATGAATTAAATAGTTTTAAAATACAAGGGATAAAAACAATTATAGAACATAAAATAGATAACTTTACTATTTATCCTTCCTTTCCAAAGAGGTCCAATGACAGCACAATGTTGGGGTATGGGTGATGTCTTGACTTGCTCATGAATTGGACTAAAAAGAAGAAGTAATGGGGCACCTAGGTAGCACAGTGAATAGAGTACTGGCCCTGGAGTCAGGAGGACCTCAGTTCAAATACAGCCTCAGACACTTAACACAAAACTAGCTGTGTGATCTTGGGCAAGCCACTTAATCCCAATTGCTCTACCTTTCCCCTTCCAAAAAAAAAAGGTAAAAAAAAAATGAAGCAGTTTCACAGTCATCAGTTTTTGTCTTTCAAAGGTAGCAAAGTCCAAAGGAAGACAAAAGTCAAGATGACTGAAGATGGTCCAGGATGCAGTGGATGACCTTGGCCTCTTTGCTGTCTAACCCTGCTCTAGGCATTTTACAAAGCCTGCTCCCACTGCCTTCGTGGCTATTGGAAGAAACTGTCCTCATCAACCCATTCTACTGGGAAAAGTCTTCCAATTCTTGCAGTAGATATATCCCCCTAACTCACAAATGGGTTTGAGACCTGTTTCTTACCTTCAACCAGTTTTAGCCCATCTGCCAAGACAGTTTTACCAGAGTGTGACTGTTGTATATGCTACAGTTTCTTAGAGTCACAAGTGACAGTTCAGTGACAGGTGGACATTAAAGGTAAATGAGAAGCCCTGAAAAACACTATTTCCCTTTGGAATGTGTCTTCCCATTATTTTCTTTTCTGGTTAATAACAACTAGTCTCCTCATAGACATTAGTAGTAATGTCAGGCTCTTTAATCACTCAACAGAATTAAAGCACACATGGGGTCATAATTCTATAAAGTCTAGAACTCATTTCAGACTCAAGCCAAAGTTTCTCTGTCATAGATCAAATATGAACTCAAAGTGACATGGTCACTTCCTCACTATTATATCCATCATGTTTACTTCAGTTTCCTTGAGATTGGTGAGAATCAAGTTCAGAATAACAACTGCCCTCATAACTGAGGCAGAATGGTATAGCATAACATTTCTTAAAGTGTGGCCTAGAGATACACAGGGGATTTCTGAAACTCCAGGAGTCCAAGAAATAAAGTATTTTGATAAGAACCTTGAGATGTTTTCATTTCTAATATGTTTATGGTGTAAATCAAATAGGAAAAAGATCTCTGGGGAGCATCCTCTATAATTTTTAAGAATGTAAAGAGATCAATAAGTTTGAGAATTGCTGGTATAATGGAAAAAAAATTGGTGTTAGAAAAACTTGGTACAAATAGACTCCATCTTTTTCTGTCAATGTGATATTGTAGAAATCACTTAAACTTTCTGGACTTCAGTTTGTTCATCTGAAAAATGAATAATCTGTATTATTTAACTTCTGATGATTATTGCAGCTCTAGGATTGACAACATTTTCATCATATCAATCAGGAATTGAACTGAATTTATGGTATCACATTTGGACATGGAGGAAAGGATTAAATAGTAACACCTATGCTATAAGGTCAAAGTGAAGAAAGTGAAATGAGATCACTGATATCACAGTGTATAAGAAGAGACACTGGACCAACAGTCAAAGACTAGGTTTTTGTGCTCCACTCTCTGCCCTTAGCTAGCCCTGTGATGTTAGTCAAGTCATGTGATTTCACTTGGCTTCTGTTTTCTAGTCCACAAAATAATCAGATTGAATCAGATATCTTATAATTTCCTTTCTGGCTATATGATTTTATTGCTGTTGCTCTTCATCTTTCTATTACTCTGTGATTCAACATTCTTTTTTGAACCAAACAGTCCATTCTGTACCCTTGCTTACCAAGTTATAAATACAGAAACAACAGAATTAGATTGTTGAAGATTCATCATTGCTTGAAGCCATTTTTTCCTAGTTACCTCTAATACACAAGCCTGACTTGGGATTGGGGGGGGGGGGTGGTACCTGTTGCACTAAGTTCAACATTGAAGTAAAATGAAGTACACTTAGGCCATTCAAGAGTTAACAAAAAGAGGTTTACTTATAGTATAGAAAAGATTATCAACAATCACTAGGTCTGGCCTCAGAATATCTAGCGTTGGTATGGGCCAACTACTGGAATCTTCTTATATGCTACCCAGTCATGTCCTTGCCAATGGCATCCCCCCAAAAGCCATGCTCTAAGGATTCAACTCTTTCAATTTTAAACCTTCTGCCCTGGGAGGTCTACTGTCATGGGCCTGGTGGTAGCATAGTCAAATTGATCTTTGGGCCTGAAATCAGGAAAACCTGAGGTCAAATCTGGCCCCAGATGCTTGCTAACTATATGATCCTAGACAAGCCACCTAACTTCTCTTTGACTCAGTTTGCTCAACTGTAAAATGGGATAATAGTAATCCCTACTTCACAAGGTGGTTGTAAGGATTAGAAATAACAAGTGAGGGGGATAGAGCTAAGATGGCAAAGGAGAAGCAGGAAATTCCATGAGTTCCTACCACAATCACCTCTAATACCTGTAAAATATGACTCTAAATAAATTTTAGAGCTACAGAACCCACAAAATGAGAGAGAGAAACAAATCTCCAGTTGAAGCCAGCCTGGCAGGCTGACAGGAAGGGTCTATCACACCAAGCTGGGAGCCAAGTACAAGCCCACCCCATGTAAGTCTCTGAGCCCCAGATCTCCAGATCTGGGGTGGCCCTCACCAGGCCCAGACCAGCCAGAACAGACTTCATGAGAGTGAATCATTGACAACTGTGACAGTTTCCAGACTTCTCAACACATTAATACCAAATAGAAAGTAAAAGATCAATGGGGAACTTTGTTGGAACGGGATGACAAAAGAGTATGGTATGGCCCCTGTCCCCAGGGCAAGAAGTGGCCAAGGTGTGGTGGCTGCAGCTGCTGCCACGTGGCTGCCTCAGGAGCTCCTGGCCTGCAGATTATAGGGGGACCAAGTGAACATTCATAGGGTAATTGCTCTTGCTTTGACCTGCTTGGATCTAGGTTGCTGTCTTGGGTGGTCATCCTGGGGTGAGAAACATCAGTATGCCAGAGCTTGTAGTGGCTGTAGAGAGGGTGCCCTCCTCAGACCTCTGACAAATTTTGTTAAAACTCCAGCAATTTGGGACAAAGCTCTTCACTCTGGAAGCAGAGTTCTACGGTGGCAAAGAGCTCAAAAGTCAAGTAATTGGCTGGCAAGGTGAGCAAACAGAGGAAGCACAATCAGACCATAGAATAATATTTTGAGGACAAAAAGGATCAAGACATGGAACCAGAAGAAGTCAACAAGGGCAAAACTCCTGCATCAAAAGCTTCCAAGAAAACTGAATTGGTTATAGGCCATGAAGAAGCTCAAGAAGGATTTTGAAAATCAAGTAAGAGAAGTGGAGGAAAAATTGGGAAGAGAAATAAGAATGATGTAAGAAAATCATGAAAAGTGAGTTAACAGCCTGCTAAAGGAGACCCAAAAAACACTGAAAAAATAACACCTTAAAAATAGACTAACTTAAATGGCAAAAGAGGCCCAAAAAGCCAATCAGTAGAAGGTTGCCTTAAAAAGTTGAATTGTCCAGATGGAAAAGAAATTTCAAAAACTCACTGAAGAGAATAATTCCTTCAAAATTAGATTGGAGCAAATGGAAGTTAATGACTATGAAAAATCAAGATACTATAAAACAGATCCAAATAAATGAAAAAAAATAGAAGGGAATGTGAAATATCTCATTGGAAATACCACTAACATGGAAAACAGATCCAGGAGAGATAATTTCAAAATTATTGGACTGCCTGAAAGCCATGATCAAAAAAAGAACCTTCAAGAAATTCTCAAGGAAAATTGTCCTGATATTCTAGAACCAGACAGCAAAATAGAAATTGAAAGAATTCACAGATTGCCTCTTGAAAAAGATCCCAAAAAGAAAACTCCTAGGAATATTACAGCCAAGTTCCAGAATTCCCAGTTCAAGGAGAAAATATTACAAGCAGCCAGGAAGAAATAATTTGAGCACTGTGGAAACACAATCAGGATAACACAAGATCTAGCAGCTTCTACCTTAAGGGATTGAAGGGCTTGGAGTATGATATTCTGGAAGTCAAAGGAGCTAGGATTAAAACCAAGAACCACCTACCCAGCAAAACTTAGTATAATGCTTGAGGGGAAAATATGCTATAAAGGCATGCATGAGCAGCTTTCAGAAGAATGCAGCTGTGAACATCTTTGAATGTTCTGATTGTACAGTATAGTGTACACTCTGTTTATTCCATAACAAATCAGAGCAAAACATTCACAGTAAATCAAGGTTCAGCATTCATAATGTTCACAGTAAATGACCACATACTTTCTGCTACAGTGGTCACAATATTTTGAACTAAGAACAATAGGTTAGTAACTCAAGCATTCACAAAATCCTTAATTTAATCGCAAAGTACAATAGTCAAAGTTTTCCACTCAAGGGGCATACTAGGTTACAAATCAATTACTTATTAAGTCACTGATCGCTAAGGACAATAATTTAATCAATCAATCATCCTTCATTATTCACTATTCAATCATTAGAAAATACACAGGCCCTCCATCCCTAGGTCACTAGTAAATTATAATCTTCTTAGTCAGTACACAGCATCCAAGTAAAGTCTTCTTTCAGCTTGATGTGGGTGGTCCCTCATGTTCCCTGGATTCCCTCCCATGGTCCCACATCCAACCTGGATTCTCCAAACTGTCACCTGAGTTCAAAGGCAGACAGCTCCCAGGTCCTTGTTCAGCTCTCCATGCAGTCTCTGTACCACACTGAAGCTCACAGCATCCAGTCCACCCCAAATCCTTCACAGTCTCTGTTTCCAGG
>CM053580.1:356829344-356870219 GCA_028627135.1 Pseudochirops cupreus | reverse complement strand
GGGGAGGCTTTCCTCTTCTCTGCTCCAAGAAGATCTGTCTCAGTTCTCAACTCTCAATTCTCTCCAGCAGCTGCTCTGCCTCCAGATGCTGGTCCCAAGAAATTCTGACCATCCCTCTCTGGGGCTTTTCCTTATATACACACAGAATCAGCTGCTTCCTGTTTCAGCCAACCCCTTCCTGTTACATCAGGAGCAGGGTTTCATACCTTCTTTTTCTTCCACAGAGGCATATTTAAATACTAAGTGCTAAGTACCTGCTTACTTGCCAACACAAAGGGATCTTCAAATTCAAATTACATATAGTCATTCAATGAAATAGAGGACTTTCAAGCATTCTTGATGGAAAAACTAGAGCTGAACAGAAAATATGACTTTCAAATACAAGAAGCAAGAGAAACATGAGAAGATAAACAGGAAAAAGAAATCACAAGGAACTTACTGAAGTTGAGCTATTTACATTCCTACATGGAAAATTGATAATTGTAACTCATGAGACTTCTCAGTATGAGGATATTTGAAGGCAATATGTGTGTGTGTATGTTTACATACATATATAATGTTTATCTAGGAGGGTGTATGTGTGTTTAAATACTTAAGTGAGTGTGTGTATATATGTGTACTTGTATACATAGACAGAGGGCACAGGTTTGAAAAGGAAAATTAAGAGGTGAGAGAGGAATATAATGAGAGAAGGAGATAGGGAGAGATAGAATAGGGTAAATTATCTCATATAAAAGAGGCAAGAGAAAACTGTTATAATGGAGAGGAAGAATAGGAAGGTGAAAGGGAATGGGTCAACTGTACTTTCATTGAATTTAGCTTAAGGAGGGAATAACATACACACTCAATTGGGTATCTTACACCACAGGAAAGTAGAGGGGAAGGGGATAAGAGCAGGGATGATAGAAGGGAGGGGAGATTGGGGAAGAGGGTAGTTAGAAGCACACAATTTTGAAAAGGGACAGGATAAAATGGAGGGAAATATAGTTAGTCTTTAATAATATATCTATTATGGAAACGTTGTGCATAACTACACATGTACAACCTATATTGAATTGCTTGTCTTCCCAGTGGAGTGGGTGAGGAGGGAAGAAGGAAAAGAATCTAGAAATCAACGTTTTAAAAACAAATGTTAAAAAATGTTTTTTACGTGCAACTGGGAAATAAGATACACAGGCACTAGGGTATAGAAATCCATCTTGCCCTACTAGGAATTTAGAGGGGGCATGCAGGAGGATAAGGGGTATTCGGTAGGCTCATTATTTTGGGGTGGGGGTAAGGGAATGACGGGGAGAAAATTTGTAACTCAAAATCTTGTAGAAATGAATGTTGAAAACTAAAAACAAACAAATTTTTTAAAAATAATAAGTGATACTATTTGTAAAAAGCACTTAGCACAGATCTGGTGAATAGTAGAATTTACAATCCCAATCCATGCTTCACTTTATTCCCAGTCTAATTCCAGCCACCTATTCAACACATAAATGCTTTCTATGCTGCCTTTCCCTGCCTTCTTTTTCTCACCTGAAATCATAATTCAATCAGCACTGCCCTGTAGCACCATTTACAGTCCTTGTAACTTTCCAAACAAAAATATCCTCTCTGGTTAACATTCTGCTTTGCACGTTCTTTCTCCCTTACATCAGAATGTAAGCTCCTTAAGGGGTATTTACTGATTTCAGCGAGGACTACCACCTCTGGTGGGAGGGCTTGCCAAGCCTTTCTCAGGGTTGCTGATACATCTTTGTTATCCATCTGTCACTCAACTCTCATCTGTGCTTCCAAGAAGCTATAACATGTGCAGGGGCACATTTTAGTAAAAATATCTTGACAGACAGGCTAAACCACATTGAGGGTAACTGATAGGCCTTAAACCCATAGGTAAATTAGGGAGATGTCTGCCCCAAAAATGTAAAACCTTTCCCCAGTTGGAACAGCTGAATGAAAACAATTTGTTTCAACAGCCACAGGGGCAGCTGAAGCAGACACTGTGGAGCACTTAGAACTTGGTCAGGCAGCAAAGATGCCAAGGTCAACAACTGCATCCCACGCCATTGTCAATCATCTTCACTGTTGTCCTGCCCTGGGTTTTGATAACTCTGGAAGAGACAGTGAAGCTGACAACTATGTGCAACTTTACCTCACTTAAATCCAAGTCATGCACAAGTCAAGACATCACCTTGTGATGTCATTGGTCTTCCTCAAAAATGAAGGATGAACATCAACAAGCTCCCAAAGACATGGACTATATTTGTTTTTGCATGTTTATCCCTAGGGTTCACCATACTCTTTGGTATATAGTAAGCATTTAATAAATGCTTTTTCATTTGTATATGTCTACTTTGTATTTATTGGTGCACATGCCCTACTTCCAACCTCAGAACGTAAGTTTCCTGAATCAAATAACCGAGTACAGTTCCTGTCATTAATTCCATATGACTCCTAGTATGGCACTACATACATGAGAACACTTAATAACAAATATTATTCTGAATCAGAAAACCCTCAAGTCAAGTGATATCAAATGATAAAAGAAGTCAGCTGTCCAAAAGTAGCTGCTAATTTGTATGCTGTCATTTGCTCCCATTGCTACTTTCAGAGCCTAGCATTTACTACACTAGTAAGGCAAGAAATTACTCTGTCTGGGCATTCAACCAAAGCTCACATGCTGTCATTAAAACTAAGCCATCTTGTGAAAAAGATTTGCTTAAATGATTTTTTTCCCTCCTTGCAGGTGTTTAAATTTGTCAAGCTGTCTTTTTAGTTTGGGTGATTATTTCAGCTCCTGAAAATCCATTTATAACAAATATGTAGAGTCATTAACAAGTGTGAGGCAACATATTTGTTGTTTCTTTCCAAGATAGAAAGAGCCCCTCCTTATCTTGGCAATGTTGTGCTATTCATTTACCCATTGTTATAAGCAAATGGATCACAACCATTATGTAACAGTCTCATGATGGTTTTCACTTCTGGATCCGTAAGGCCAGCCATCTTCCCATTATTCTTGGGAAAAATCACGAGTGGAAATGTAAAACTTCCCAGCTCTACATGGACCAAATCTTTTTTTTTTTTCAATTTAAATGTAATGTTTTTATGTTCTTTCATAGAACATAAAATTCTAGGAGCAAAACCTATTAAAAATAGTTTTAAGGGCCCATATGTACTATTAGATACAAATAAAATTGTGAAATTAATGAAACCATTTTAATTGAAGATGATTACTGACCTAATTTATAATACTACAGCTTTTCTTTATGCATACCATAAATTTATATCAATGGAAACCATCTTGTAGAAATGTAACGGACAGCTCTTCTATCTTCAAAGGGTTATACAAATTAGAATTGCACTAGAATTCTGAGGTTGTTACTGTCACTACTGATACTCTAGCTGGTTTTTAAAGGTCTTTTTTTACTCATCCATAACAACCTATTTCCTTACCCACCAAAAAAAAGTCTACTGTAACTTAATGGGCAAAAAACTATTTTGTTAGTCACAAATCTTAATGAAATCTTACAGTCAAAATTGACAATTTCAGTGGAAGACTTGTTTTTAACTTGATATTCCTTGGGCCAATTTATATGCTATTTGCACCATTGGTTATATAGATTCCCCTCTCTCTGTTGTAGGCTGACACTAATGACTTGAAGAACCACTGCCTCCTTTTTTAATATACTTTTTTAATCTTTACAGAAGGGATCCACTGACAAAACCAGATTCTAATTAAGTGAATTTCCAAAGGCAACTCCATGGGCTGAATGTAGGTTTGCTGATTTAGTGCCTTATCCATTTTTAATAGTCCTCCAGGGTAATATCTATGTCCTTCGTCTTTCATATGCTTCTTTATCTTACTCTCTCACTTTGTAAATCTTATTTAAGGAAATAGCTACCCTTTTAGCTATGAAGAAACACATAATATAATCACTATTTTCACTGTGTAATAATTCTCCTGTTTTAATATCACTATCTTTGATTAATTCTTAAAAGATTTAATCAGGTTTTCTGCATTTATCTTCTTGACTAAATATGTAACAAATAAAATTAATTTCAGTTGCTGAACGTGTGTGTGTGTGTGTGTGTGTGTGTGTGTGTGTGTGGGTGTGTACTTTTCACTACTTGTATTCTCAAAGTGAATATTTTGGATGTAGATTATTTTTACCCAGAAACATTCCCACTGTACCTGTCATGTTTATCAACAATTGTTTTTCATTTGAAAGATCCTACCACATATTTCTGCCATTTACAATGTGTTGAGGAAATTTGTCATTTGAGATTCAATGAGAAATAAGTGAATAAGGAAAATTTTAGCCATGAAAGCCCTTTCTTTAATTTATATACCAACATTAATGGCACATATATTGTCTTGTTTGAGACTCACAAAAACTGCTCAAAGAACAGATTACTGCTATTACTACCAAATTCATAGAGAGGAAAAATGAGGGTCAAGGGGGTTTAGTGTTATGATGATTACACAGTAAGTATCAGAGACAGAAAGTGAAATCATGTCTGTTTGGACCCTCCTTCCATTATATAAGACCTCTTACTAACAATGTGATAATTAAAAAAACTCTATTCTAATTTTATACTTATTTGTTCAATGGTTCAGATTTTTTAAAATGCATGAACAAGTGAATAATCTCTAGGTCAAATTCATATACTTGTCCTCTTATAAATAAGGCATTAGTACAATGTCTGGTATGTTGTAAACATACAATAAATGTATGCTCATATATCCAATGATTTTTTCACAGTTTCTTTGAGTAGTAAGTGTTCCCTGAAAATGAATGAGAAAAAAAAGCTCTTCTGATGATTACTCAGATCTTGCATATTTTCAAACTTATATGCAAAATCAGTGGTGTGGTCACAGTTGGCCACCTTTTTGGCAGAAGAGCAGCAATAAAACTTATCCATTCATGGATGAGTCTATCTAATATACGCCACCTAATGTGAAAATGCGTCTTCCAGACCCATCTCTACCCTATGAGTACACAAGTTTTGAACCTTAATCAACCAGAGATTTATAAATTACCTCCCTAACCAGTACTTAATAATAAGAATAAGAATAAGAATACTTCAAAGAAGGTTGAGGCATAGATATGATTTGCAAAACATCCACAGTATATTTTGGGAAATACTATAAACCACACCTCCCCAACCCAAAATAGCCATCAATAGCCTCTTGTAGGCCCTGAGTTTCCCAGTTCTCTGGGATAGGCTCTGGGAGGACTACTAAGACAGAGCTATAACTAGCATCAGCCTAATTGGTTTTGCTCAGTGCACTGATAGGGGTGGGACACTTTCTCTTTGGCGATCACTGTTCTACCACTTTGCCTTTCAGTCCTTCAGTGGCCTGTTTACCTCCCCTCTTCCCCTGGCCCCACACAAGGTCCTATTGCTGTGATGAGAAAGTCACTTATTCAGAGGGAGCCCAGTCCACATTTAGAGAGGTAATTGTTAAGAAGTCGTTGATTGCTTACAGGTGAAATTTCTTTCTCCACACTTTTTATTTTGTTCTCCTAGTTCTGTCCACTGAGGCCAAGTAGAAACATGACTTGGCTCTGAATACATAAAGTTAGGTATCATTTCCATCCTGTCTTTTCTTCTCTAAGCTTACTATCTTGCTTTCTATCCTATATGAATGAGATGGTTTAGAATCCTAAGAATTCTAGCTGCTTTCCTCTGGATATGTTGAAGTACTTCCATAGAGATCATGTGAAAGGTTTTCCCCACTATATAAACTTCCTCTAAATTGATCAGTGAGGTTTGAAGCGCAGTTAGACTGCATAGATGCTCACGTTGGGGTGTGCATAAAAAATTTTCTCTCATGCATTTCACTACAGGGTGCTCCAGAGAACACTGTAATTAAAGAAGTTAATTTTGCTATTTGTCAGCAGCTTTGTGGAAAGAGGACTAGAAGACTGAAACAAATGGCAAAATTAAGTTTGGGAATAATCTGTGAATTTCCATTATTCATGTTCTTACTGGCCCTCATTATCACAAATTATGAAGAATTACATCAGTAAGTCTAAGGACAGCTATTTCTCACACAACGTAAGAGAGAGAAATTATTTGCTGAATTGTGGCTGGTGAATTCATAGAACACAGAAAACTGGTAGCACTTCAAAGGTGAATTTACCATATAGATTCTTTGTACTGTGTAGATATGGTTTTAGCAATTGTATACTCTTAAGGAAATTTTAATTGATATAATCAATTAAGTAATCACATTTGTTTAACAGGGATGGTGGGGCTGAGCATGTACTCAGATCTCTTTTGGTTAGTTGTACGCCTAGCCCATTGTTAAAAGATATGCATGACCACCAGCAACTAATCGGCCCCTTGCTTCCTGTGAATTCTCTATCCACTATCCCATGCTGCCTCTCATATCTGAATTTAAGTCCAGCCTCTGACATTAGCTACATAACTTTGGTCAAATCAACATAAATTTACCTTTCTAGACATCTCTTTAAGGATATAAATGTTAGCATAATTGTTAACCTATACAGAATAAGTTTATACATGATAAGTACCCTACATTAATGAAATTCTAAGATCAGGAATATGTATGGTAAGTATTCATTTATGTGTCAATATGTCAAGGTTATAATATTTATTCAGCATTGGAACTCTCTCCACTGATACTAGTATGCACATATGCATACATATATACACATAAGCATGTATTACATGTGCTGTATTTGTGCATGCACAAAATACATGCATACGTACATACATAAAATACACATATAGTGTGTTAGGAGGGAATATGCATATGACATGACAGATCCATTGAACTACTGAGATATAAATAGATACACACATATAGAAGAAGTTATAGAACGATGGAAATAGAGATGCATTTTTAATATCCATATGTATGTATGTATATATATATATATATATGTATGTATGCATACACAGGGGTGTGCATGACAACACATGTGTGTATCATAGAGATAGATATTATATATAGATGATAGGAATAAAGATGTTACAGATATACATATGGGATTATGAATAGATATAAATAGAGATATGAGAATAGAGACAGAAAGATAGAGATGATGTAGGCATAGGCATAGATATGGATATAGTAATGGAGAAATGGCATGACTATGTATATGTGTATATATATATATATATATATGTAGACATATGTGCAATGTGTGTAAATGTTTGTAAATATTTTTATGTGTACGTATGAGGATATATGCATGCATGTGTGTGTCCATATGCATAGGGTGATGGATTTAGAATTAAGGATAAGGGATGAAATCCCAATTCAGTCACTTCCTATCTCTGACCTTGAGAAAGTTAAATATTCTCCTTGGACCTCAGTTTCCTTATCTCTAAAATGTGTATGTAAGTAATTGGAACTAGATGACTTCCAGAGATTCTTCCAGGTTGCCTGGCCATACCAGATGGAAAACTATATTATAAAGCTGTAATCATCAATACAATATGGTACTGGCTATAAAACAGAGTAGTAGATCGTTGGGGTAGATTAGGTACATAATACACAGTATTAAATAATCATAGTAATTTAGTTTTTGATAAACCCAAAGATCCAAGTTTTAGGGACAAAAGCTTTGGGGACACTATTCAATTGAAAAAAAACTGCCAGAAAAACTGGAAATTAATTTGTCAGAAATTAGGTATAGACCAACATCTTACACTATATACCCAGATAAGATCAAAATGGGTACATGATTTAGACATAAAGGGTAATACCATGGGCAAATTGCGGGAACATGGAATAGTTTTTTTTCCTGTCAAATGTATGGATAAGGGAATAATTTGTGACCAAACAAGAAATAGAGAGCATTATTGAATGTAAAAATGGTTATTTAATTTCTTAAGCTCAGAATAAAATAAATATTTTAAATGTAAAAGGGAGGATTTTGATTATATTAAATTAAAAATATTTTCCACAAACAAAACCAATGCAACCAAGATCAGAAGGAAAGCAGAAAGCTGAAAAACGATTTTTAAAACAAGTGTCTCTGATGAAGGCTTCATTTCTCAAACATATAAAGAACTGAGTCAAATTTGTAAGAATAGAAGTCATTCCCTGTTTGATAAATGGTCAAAGGATGTGGATAGTTTCAGATGAAGAAAACAAAGCTATCTATAGTCCTATAAAATGCTCTAAATCACTCAATTAGAGAAACCCAAATTAAAACAACTCTGAGGTTTTACCTAAAACCTATCAAATTGGTTAATATGACAGTAAAGGAAAATGATACATGTTGGAAGGGATATTAGAAAATTGGGAAAGTAATGTATTGTTGGTGGAGTTGTGAACTGACCTGACCATCCTGGAAAGTAATTGAAAACTATGCCCAAAGGGCAACCAAACTATACATATTCTTTGATCCAGCTATTCCAATATTTAGGCCTGTATCCCAAAGGGATTAAAAAAAAAGTTGGCGAGGACATATTTGTACAAAAATATTGATAGCAACTCTTTATATGGTGGCATAGAACTGGAAAATGAATGCATGTCTATCAATTGGGGAATGCTGAACAAGTTGTGGTATATTATTGTAATGGAATACTATTGTGCTACTAGTAATGATGATCAGGATGATTTCAGAATGAAGTGAGCAGAAAAAAGAGAATCCTGTACATTGTAACAACAATATTACACAATGATCAACTGTGAATGACATAGCTATTTATTCCCAGCAATACAATGGTGAAAGGCATCATAAGGAAAAATGCTATCCACCTCCAGAGAAAGAACTGATAGAGTCTGAATGCAGATCAAAGCATAATATTTTTCATTTTCTTTAGTTTTTTCAGCTTTTTGAATGTGGAGGGGTCTGTATGTTCTTTCACAACATGACTAAGGTGAACTATGTTTTGCATGATTGCACATGTATAACTTACATAAAACTCTTATCATCTCAGGGAGGGGAGAGGGGAAAGGAGAGAAAGAATTGAGAATTCATTTTTTTTTAATGAAATAAAAATTGTTTTACATACAATTGGTAAAATATACATTTTTTTAATATCTCAGCTCTAAGTATCAAATCCTTGGGATTCTATGTATAATATTTATATACATGCCACATATATGTTATATTACAATATAATATGCTAATGATATAGTGTATATAATGTAATAAAACAAATTGGACAATAAACAGGCTTTGTGTAGTTTCATAAAATTGTTACACTAAAGAAAACAGCCACAGTAGAAGATGTTTAAAGATTTTTCTCCACATTTTGTATCTAGAAGGATAATGTAATAGGGATAAAATTGTCTGTTATTGACTTTTCTTGAACAGCACCTCAACTGTAGTAGAAAATAAGGATTTGTTTGTTTGGCTCTTGTTCACGAATATAGTTTGGATAACTTATGACAGGATCCAGAGAATGCAGTATGACTAAATGCTAAAGAAGCATTAAACTGTATCTCTGTGGTAGCAAATGTGGATCGCATTATCTAAGGGTCACATGATCAGCAAGGCAACATCCTAACTATTCTGAACATAACTCCTCTGATCCAAGTCAAGTTAAAAAGGATATATTAAGCACCTACTAAGTGTAAGGTACTGTGCTAAATGTTAGGTAAGAATAGAAAGAAAGACAAGAAATGGTCCCTGTTCTCAAGGGCTCCACATTGTAGTGTGGGATAAATCATGCAAATGACTATTTCAAAAAAAAAAATTATATATGCAGGCTAAATTGGAAATAATTTCACAATGAAAGTACTGATATTAAGAGAAACAGGGAATGTCTCTTTTAAACACATTTTCGCATTAGTCATGTTGTGAAAGGAGAGTCAGAACAAAAGGGAAAAAAAACATAAAAAAGAAAAAAATAAGAAAAGGGATGCTTTGATTTGCTTCAGAGTCCATAGTTCTTTCTCTGGATGTGGATAGCATTTTTCATCATGAGTTGTTTGGAATTGTCTTAGATTTTTGCATTACTGAAAAGAGCTAAGTCAATCAAAGACAGTCATTGCCTAGTTGTTACCGTGTACGGTGTCCTTCTGGTTCTGCTTACTTCATTTATCAGCAGTTTATGTAAGCCTTTCCAGGTTTTTCTGAAATCTGCCTGCTCACCATTCTTATGGAACAATAGTATTCCATTACATACATATACCACTACTTGTTCAGCCATTCCCTGGTTCATGAACATGCCAGGGAATGTCTTCTTGCAGAAGTAGGCATTTTGTCTAAGAAAGTCAGGAAAACCAGGAGACAAAAATGAGGAGGGGAAATAATTCTAGGCACGGGGGACAGTTAGGGAAAATGAATGTAGTCATTCAAGTCACTCAAGATAGAGTGTTTTGTGTGGGCAAAAATAAGGAGGCCAATATCACTGGATCATAGAGTATGTGTCTAACATAAACCAGACTAGCCATCAGTGCATGAAGGTCAGGTGAATTAGATTTCTCTACTCCCCTGCAGGGTTCTCCAGTACCTTATATTATTTTGGGAGGTTTCTAGGTTCTTTACAAGTGATTCCAGTCCCCACTGACACATAGGAAGGACCTTGCATCCTAGTTCCCTTTAGTCACTAACAAATTAGCTTTGACATAAAAATTTTATTTCAGAATTATATATCTATATCTGTATCTATATATATAGATAAATACACACACACACATATATACACATACACATATATGCATACACATATACATATATACATACATACATATATACATATACACACATATTCATTCTACATGTGACAGAAATAATTCTCCATCCCTACCTCTCACACACACACCCTCCCCAACACACAGTTGGGGAGGTTATTCCTTACAATTTTGATCTTTGGGGAGAGGAAGGGAATTAATATCAAAGCTTAGATCTTTCATGCCAGACTGGCTGTGCTGTCCCTCCTGAAATCCTGGTCCCCAGGTGACTGTGGCTCCAACTCCCAGGTGACAGTTGCAAGTCTACATTTTAAGGACCAGAGGGGCAGCAAGAAAGAAGTCCTTCCCCTCTCACTAGCTCAGTTTATGGTACCCATGCTGTGGGCACTTAATACGTACTTCTTGTTGTTGATGATGAAAAGGAAAAGAATAAGGATAATTATCATAACAACAAAATGCATGAAATGTCTGGGAATATGCCTACCGAGACGCACTCAAGACATACAAATAAAATTTACAGAAAATCACAGAAATAAAAATTATAAATGAAAAGGCAAATAATATTGATATAGTAAATATGACACGACTATCTAAATTAGACGTTTCGTGCTTTCAATCAACCCAAGAGTTACTTCAGTGGAAATAATGAAAAACAACATAATAAAGTTCATTTGGAATAACAAAAGTCCCAGAATCCAGGGGAAAAATTATTTTTTCCCAACTACATGTAAGGATAATTTTGAACATTCATTTTTTCTATACATTTTGAGTTCCAAATTGTCTCTCTCCTTCTACTCCCTCTCTGAGAAAACAAGAACTTGATATAGGTTATATATGTGCAATCGTGCAAAACATTTCCCTATTAGTCATGTTGTGAGAAAAAAATATAGGAGCCCCTTCCCCCCCCCAAAAAAAGAAAAAAAAGAAAGAAAGTGAAAAATAGTATCCTCCAAAATATATTCAGACTCAATCAGCTCTTTTTTCTGGAGGTGGGTAGCATTTTTCATTATGAGTCCTTTGGTGTCATCTTGGATCGTTGTGTTGCTGAGAATAGCCAAGTCATTCATAGCTGATCATTGTACAATGTTGTTATTGTGTACAATGTTCTCCTGGTTCTGCTCACTTCAGTATGCATCAGTTCATGTAAATCTTTCCAGGTTTTTCTGAAATCATCCTGCTCATCATTACTCTATTAAAATCATATGCCACAATTTGTCCAGCCATTTCCCAATTGATGGACATCTGTTCAATTTCCAATTCTTTGCCACTATTAAAAACTTGCTATAAATATTTTTGTAAAATAGGTCCTCATCTTCCCCTTTTACCTCTTTCAGATACAGACCTAGTAGTGGTACATGTCACTACTAGGTCTGTATCCCAAAGTACATCTTTACATGTACAGTTTTATAGCCTTTGAGCATAGGAGAACTTCTGTTTTCTTTGTGCTGATTGCCAGGCTAAAAGTAGGCAGAGAATCAATCTTAGCCTCAGATGTTTTATTAAGTGCACAATTATGTGCGAACAAAAAGTCACACGCCAAATTTCCTTCCACTTTAGTCTTGGCTTGTAGTTTTTTCAACTTAAATAATTTACCATCAGTACAATAAGTGGCCTTGATGTTATTTTCATCCCTATTAAAAGGGTTTGGCAACACTGCTGAAAAAAAAATCACTCTAAAAAGCATGACAGCAAGCACATAGCCCTGCTTCACTCCATTAGTAACCGGGAAAGCACGAGACCCATTGTTCATTATCCAGAACCTGTGCAAATATGCCATTATGAAACTGGAACATAATACTGACAAATTTCTCTGGATAATCGATTTTCTCCATGACCTTCCACATACTTTCACAACTGGCAGTATCAAAGCCTTGATTACATTGACAAATATTGTATATAGACCTTTGTTCTGCTCCTGACATTTCTCCTGGAGTTGTCAGCAGCAAACACCATGTAGATCATTACTATGTATGCATCTGTATAAGTCTGCTTGCACGTATTATGTTTTTATACACAATACAATGCATACATGCATAAACATATACATGTATACACATATACAATATACATATATACATACATACATACATATCCCCCAGGTATTTTCTCTGATACTACACAGTTTTAATGTCCTTTATCTCATCGTAGACTCCATATATTACTCACTCCTTAATGCAGCATTTCTGCAAATTTGGCTGCTCAGCTGGGTTCCTTAGGCCTATTTCTTTTTAAAGGCCAGATTCTACGTGATAAAGCTAAATCTGGTTGAATCCATGGGAATGGAATGCTCTTCATTGAAGCTTCTTCCTAACTAGACTCTTTGCTGTTATGTGCCCTTCTTTTTGGAGAATGTGTTTCTGCTCTCTCTTGGATGTAGCATCTTCTACAAAGGAAGTAGTTGCACTTCAAAGCAGTATTGCCAATGGGAGGGGAGGAGAGAAAATCCTCTCCCCACCTCCTGCCCTCTAGTATGTTAAAGAGTCACCCCACAAAGCTGCTCCTGGGTTGTGCTCTTTTGCAAATTCAGAATGCTTGGACTGACTCTAGGGCTGACATGAATAATTAATTAGAGCCTGCCGCAGTATGGCCAACTTTGAACCCAGCAAGGTGTAGCTTCCCTTCCAATTCAGTCAGAGAAATATTTTCACACCTCGGAAGGGGACCTGGGACACACCTGGTTAACATTTTAATAATGATTTAGCTCTTGTTATCTGCCCGTAGCATTCTGTGATTATATCAGTTTGATGGTGATAGTAGGGGCACAGAATCATTTGATCAAAGACCAACAACCCTCCTACTTGGATCAAATTAAACATTTAAAACAACTTAAAGAAGGAACAAAATTATTTAAGATACATTGTCCCTCTTTGCCACTACACTCGTCTAAGTGAGTATGTTAATCTACAATAAAATAGCCCAAAAAAGTCATTAACCTAGAAAATACTTTCATAGAATTTAGCACTAAAGGGACCTTAGAGATCATCTGGTGATTCTATTCCAACCCTTTCATTTTATAAGGGAGGAAACTGAGAAGTAAAAGCATTCACAAGTCACTGAGATAGTATGTAGGAGAATCTGGATTTGAATTCTCATCCTCTGATTCCAAATCTAGACCTTGTATTTGAGAATAGCACAACCAGCTCTACATAAGTGAGAATATGTTGTAACCACAGGTAACTTTAACAAATCCTTCCTGTAGCTCCTGAGCCATGCACAGTTATAGGAACTTGCTCATCCAATATTTTACAAAGTTTTTGTTGAATCCCTTTATACTGGAAAGTTACATCCATTTGATACTGTAGAATTACTTATGTTATGTGTTTTTAGCCCTTTGGATAAGGACACTTGAATAAAGAAAGAAGACAAGGGAAGGAAATCGAAGAGAAAGGAAGGGGAGAAAGGATTCAGAAAAATAAAAGAAACAGCCAGTTTTCCCTTGTTAAACCATTTTCTTGAAAACAAGAAAGGATACATAAAGCCTCACTCAGGAAACTAGGTAAGCACCATAAACTAAAGCTAATTTTGTGACATGGTTCTTCAAGGTCGGAGTAAGTCCTTGTCAGATCTTTGCATTAAGTGAAGAAGATGAGAAAGAAGATGATTCATATTAGTGGGGAAAGCTCCAATAGGTCTAATGCCAAATAAAGAAAGAACAATGTGTTTGAACTCTGCATCGATAAAATATAGTTCCCTTCACCTTTGCAACTTTATTTTATAGCTATTGCCATGTACACAATGTAGTTTTTAAAATACTCTTTTATGCAAGGTTTTCAATTAGCTAATGCTTTGATTTTTTTAGGTTTTATTTCAGAATTTTAGAGATGTGATTTGTTCTTTCTTAATTTTTTATCTCAAACATTTTCAATATGACAAAAAAGCATATCTTTCTATGCTCTTAAGTTATTCATGAAACCATCTAAAGATCTGGAATGGCTAAGTTTGCAGTGTCTTCAGCAAATATTTGGGTAAAAAATTTTCTTTTTGGAGCTGATTATTTAGTGGTGACACAAAAATGTAAGTGAATATGTTTTGTTGTTTTTGTTGTTGTTGTTTTCTGGATAGACCGGTGCAAGCCTTACGCTCTAAGTAAGAGATGTGCTGCTTAGGAAACAGAAAAACCATGACTCATGCACATGGACTACATTTCTCCCCTCTTTCACCCCACTCTGGCTCCAGAGGAAGTTATTGGTCCAGGGGACTATGCTCAAACCATTGTCATTACTTTCCAGTTGTGTAAAACATAAAAATCTCCATGTGCAAATATTGTCAATTCTTAGACTGATGGAACACTGATACCATGAAAATCAACACCTCCTTTTCATTGAGTATACAACTGTAGCTAATGCTTTGTAACTATAGCACTCAGAAAATAACAGACTAAAATGAATACCAATAATTTCTTTACTCACTCTTTTTTTTTGCTTTTTGGAGGGGCAGTTGGAGTTAATTGACTTGCCCAAGGTCACACAGCTAGTTTTGTGTTAATTGTCTGAGGCTTAATTTGAACTCAGGTCCTCCTGACTCCAGGGCCAGTGCTTTATTTACTGCACCACCTAGCTGCCTCTCTTTAATCACTCTTAAAAACATTTCTTAGTAGTAATAGAACTATATAAAAATATACAACGTTTCTATGATTTCATTAGTATAGGCAGAACTAAAACCAGGATGAACTATTTATGACTTCCCATTAAGGTGCAAAAATCCAAGGGGACCAGGCTACTCTTCTACAATTGACTTCCAGTCCACCATCTCACCTAACTTGTGGTTCACTCCCTTGAATGAAAGTTGATTGCTGCACTCAGGTTCCCCCCACCATGATATCCCTTGCCTAGAACCTGCTTTAACTCTCTCGTCCTCTTTCCAAAGTTTAAAGGAAGTTATTGGCCATTGAGTAGGCTATAGAGTTAGCCAGATTCTGAAGAGCAAAAATCCCTTCCTCATTATAACTGACTCTATTCAAAATATATTATTATACTGTGTACTGCATCATCTACCCTCTTGGGAGCCATAATAACTACTTATGGCTCTGAACATAAAGACTATCTACTATGATTGTCTCCCACTAATATAAATCATGACCTGTCTTCCATACACCCTAGGGTATTGTCTGAGATACATAGTAATTAACTGATTTGTCCAGAGTCACACAGCTAGTTTCAGAGACAGGATCTGAATCCAGAAATTCTTGATTCCAAGACTAGTACTATAATATTACTATATTTCTTTCTTTATACAAGTATAGGCTTATAATAACTATTTAAAGAAATAGGTATTTCTAATACAAATTATAGATAATTCCCTTTGTATCCTAAAAATATTTTAAATATAAATTTTTTTTACATACCATTGAATACCTTTTACCTGTATTTCCAATACCACAGTGCTTATGTTGTGCTATTGAAAATCTTTATTCCTCCTTCCTTGAAAGCTAATGATAGTACCCACCAAATTACCCCCAACACTTTCTGAAGTATTATTTGGAAAAAAAAACGTTTCCATAACTAAAGCAATTTAGTTTCTGAGGGTAGACTTGATCAAATAAGAAAAATTTGATATAATAACATCTTTAGCTTTCAGTCATGAATACATATTGTCAAAGAGGTAATAAAAATGGCACTTACATCTGATCCAGAAACCACTTCTTACATAAAGCTATTTCAGCTGCAAATTACCTATTTTGTACGATTGAAATTAGTTGTTTTATGAATGACAGGCACCATAGAAATAAATTATTGAAAATAGAATAATTACTTTTGACAAGATACAGAAATGGCTACCTAGTTCTAGATAAATAAAAATATTTTAGCCCAATTTAGTTTTCTCTGCTTAAAATTTTCATCTGGTTATAGTCAAGTCCTTGCCCAAATTTCTTAGTAGCTCATCCTGGTAAGAAGGCTACTCTGGATTTTCAAAGGCTTCGTCAATAGAGCTGAAACCCTTGTATACCTGAGCATTTATGTGTGGAACTGTGTCCTACTGTTTACTTTTGTCTTCCTAGAAGACGTAAGCTTTCTCATGGCAGAGAATATATCACTTTTGTCTTTTAATCTCCAGCACCTAAAACAATGCCTAGCACATAATAGGGATTTAATAAATGCCTGTTGTTTGTGTTTGATTGATGTTTTCAGGCTGGAAAAGTCAGGTATAGGCCCAGCAATGGACTTTTTATTACATCTGAGCATCAGCCTAGCTGGATTCGAAGTGGTAGATAAATCATCAATGAATGTCCGAAGAATCATGAACCGTTTGGGTTCCAGCAAGTCTTGAACATGACTTCTAAGGTATAGAGAGATTGCAATCTACATCAACCAAAGAAATTTTGGTAACTGATGATGCAGTGTGATATAGTAGGAAAAAAAAGTGCTAGACCTGAAGGCAGGTGAAACCTGAGTTCAAATTCAACCTTCGATAATCACTAGTTTTATAACCTTGAGCAAGTCATTTATTCTCCACTAGCTTCTAGGACCCAAGAGATGTATAGGATTGGGGGCTTGTAGGTATGAGGTCCAGAATAGGCTGGAGAAGGAATGCCTGCCAGAGAATGAGCAGGCCCATCATTGATTATCGCAGGGGTGGGGAACCTGCGCCCTCAAGGCCACATGTGGCCTTCTAGGTCCTTGGGTGCAGCTTTTTGACTGAGTACAAGTTTTATGGAACAAACCCTTTTATTAAGGGGATTTTTTCTGTGAAGTTTGGATTCAGTTAAAGGGCTGCACTTGAGGACTTAGAGGGTCTCATGTGGCCTCAAGGCTGCAGGGTTCCCACTCCTAATAGACTGTCCTGCAGTGGGTACAAACAGGGGAAGGAGCATGGGACAAGAAGGTAGCTCTGGCTACAGTTATGTTGCTATCCTCTGTTCTAATACTTCTTTTTTCACACCCCAATGAATTTTCTTATGTTCTCCAGTGGATCCATGCATCACATACTGAAACTCACTGGTTTGGAGAATAATTCACAAAGATTAACACACCAACAGGCCACAAGACCAACCCAAGTACTGACATTTGCTGATTTGGTGATGGCTAAGTAACACTGTCCATTTTCAATATTATTCATATATTTAAAAACATTAAACAGTCAGATAAGATTATTATAGCCAATATAAGTTTTAAAAACTTTGAGAAAATTTAAATAAGCAATAGTTTTTATTTCCTCATCTTTTTTTCTATTGTTTTTGGTCATGCTTCTAATCTCATCACTTGTTTGCAACTATTTTCCAAGGCAATAAACAATCTCTTACTGCTAAGCTTAATGACATTTTCTCTATGCTCAACTATCTCGACCTCTCTGAAGCTTTTGATACTGTTAGTCATGCCCTCTTCAAGGATATTTTTTCTTCCCTTGGCTTCTGGAATGCTGATTTCTGTGGGTTCCTCTCCTACCTGTATGACTACTCCATCTTCTTTGAAGGATCATCCTCTGCCTCCCATCAACTCAGTATAGCACTTAATAAATGCTTCTTAAGCTGAATTGAATCGAATCTTGCACAGAATAACAATTTTACTTAATAGGCACATTTTCTTAAATCTCTTGAAAAATAATGAGGTAATGGATATCCTCCACATTTCCCATCCTAAATACTTAGGCAGGGATCCAGATAATTAAGCTACAGTTGTGATACAGAACTTCAACATTCCAATTAATCCTTTATCCCATCAATGTAGATAATCCGTTATTTACACATCTTCATGCCCTATGAAGATTTATACATGTTCTTCCATAAATCCTCCCAATGTGTCTGGGCCTGTACTAAGTCTTTTAACACCACATGGGATACAATAAGGGCATCTGTCTTTAGTCATTACATGAGCAGCTTGTCTGCTTTTCCAACAATATATATTTCATGAATGCTATCACATGGACATTAAGCATATACTTCAGAAAATAAAATTTAATTTAAAAATTGGGGTCTGGTGATTAGATGATCAGGTCCAAACAACTGCATTAAGCATTTTACATAATTAGGATTTTTATAGATACAGCTAGGTTCTGATCATTGCAAATAAGGAATCCAGGAAGCAGTCACATGTATTTGAATTCTCATTATTCAAAGTTTAAATTATGTAAAACATCATATTTGGTCCCAGCCCAATGGAAATATATAGTATAAACTGAAAAAAAAAATCGCCATGTAACAGGATTCATTATTCATGCTAATTGGGACCTAGCTGTCTTTCAAATAGTATATTATATTTTATATTATTGATCTCTCAGTGAAATAAGATGAGTGGATTAAAGAAAACATATGAACGATGGGTCTGCTTCCAAGATGAATTATTGCCATTCTGCTTGTGAGACCTTTCTGACTACAAAACATCATACTCAACCAATCTGGAATGGTTGAATGGGCAAGTAAAATCATAATGAATCTCATTATGGGAAATACTCTGGAAAAAGTCAAATGCTATACCTTTCACTATTTTAGTAACTAAACTCCAGTCTCTAGAGATAGGGAAACATAAAACTGTGCAATTTTAATATTTACTAAGAAGGAAAAGTGAAATTCAATTTACTAATTCTTGGTCTCCCACTGGTACCTTATCCCCGATTTTTCAAGGGGGCAATGAAGTGGTTAGAGGGCACTACAACAATTATCAGAACTACTGTCGTTGCTTGATAACCAATGGTGAGATGCCCTTTTCAGCTTTGATGATGAAGCATTAATTCTACATGTGGCAGCCCTGGAGAGAAGCAGTTATCCATTGTTTCTCCCCTGTACTGTGGAATATGAAAGGTATGAAAAGGATGGACATTTAGGGGCCAAAATGTGTGGGGCATTTAACTTGAAGGCAGTTGCCTAAGATTGTTTGAATGTTACACTATGGGGACACATTTTAAAATAAATAGAACCACTCCCCTATTCAAGAGATACTAGAGGTTGTGAGCTGGGAGGTGCTGGCTCTTTTATCCCAACTTTGGGCTCAGAGCAGAATACAAGGGGAGACACATGAGAAAACGACCACAGAAATTTATGAGAAGATAGGCCAAGACCATTACCTAGCCTAGGGTCTCCAGTGATTAGTCTGTGAATTATCTAGCAGGACTTCATCTAAGTTTTTAGCTTCCAAAAGGGTGCTGAAGAGATAACAAATGTAGTGAGTGGTGAGTCTTATAGGTCGAGGGAAAGAGTGGGAATCATTTGAAGTGAACTGAGGTGGAGTGGTCCACATCATCTAACATTTAGATCAAAATGTTTTTGGATCTCTCACAAATATTGTCTTTGAGCATATGTGGGCATAAAAGATTAGGGACTAAGTGAAGTGTAGTTGAAATTTTAGAATCTGCCTGAAAGAAATCACACTATTCTAAGGCCCTTAACCAGGACCTTAATGTGAATCGTGATCTAGTAAATGCACTTTTATCTCAGGCAATGAGCATTTATTAAATGCCAGTTACATTCTAGGCATTTTGTTAAGCATTGAGGAAAGAGAGAAAGAGGGAGAGAGAGAGAGAGAGAGAGAGAGAGAGAGAGAGAGAGAGGAAAAAAGAGAGAAAAGAAAAGAAGGAAGGAAAGAAGGAAGGAAGGAAGGAAGGAAGGAAGGAAGGAAGGAAAAGAAAAGAGGCAAAAAAACAGTCCCTGCTCTCAAGGAGCCCACAACTTAATAGGGAAGATAAGATGAAAAGAACTATGTATAAACAAAATATAGGAAAGATAAATAAGTAATCAACAGAGGGAATACATTAGAATTAAGAGGGATTGAGAAAGCCTCCTTGTAGGATTGATTTTACTGGGACTTAAAGAAAGCAAACAAAAGAGATGAGGAGGGAGAATATCCCAGGCATGTGGAACAGCCAGTGAAAATGCTTGGAGCAAACAGTAAGAGAATCAGGGTCACTTACTGAAGAGCATATTAGAAGGTATAAGAAGAATCTTGTAAAGGGGGTCTGAGAAGGGTTTTATGAAGGTTATGAAGGGCTTAGAATAGCAAACATAGAATTTTGTATATGATCTTAGGGGTGATAGTGAGCCACTGAGGTATAGTGAATGGGGGTGACATGGTTGAACCTGAACTTTAAAGTCCGTAGAGCAGCTGAATGAATGTTGAAGTCAAGAGAGGCTTAGAGTAGACAGACCAACCATGAGACTGTTGTAATAGTATAGGTGCAAGAGGAGATGAGTGCCTGTACCAGAGTGGTGACAGAATCAGAAGAGAGAAGGGGAATATTCAAGAGATATTACAAAGGTGAAATTGACTGGTCTTGGTAACTGGATTTGTGGGAGAGGAGAATGAGACACAGTGAGAAGTCATCTAGATTATGACCCTTCAGAACTGGGGGGACGTTGGTACCCCTGACAGAAAAAGCAAAGTTTGAGCAAGGGGAGTGTTTGAGTGAAAAGAAAATTATTTCAGTTTTGGAAGTATTGAATTTCAATTATCTACAGGACATCCAGTTCAAGTTGGGTAATAAGCAGTTGGAGGTAGAAGACTGAAGATTAGCTGGGAATCATCAGCACAGAGATGGGAATGAAGGAAGGAACTGATGAAATCACCAAGTGATGTAGTGTAGAAGTGAAAAATGGCCCATGACAAGACCCTGAAGGACACCCCTGGCTAGATGAAGATGCAGCAAAGGAATCTGAGAAGGAACAATCAAATTGGTTAGAAGGAAAGCAAAGAAGTTTTTTTTTTCCTCTAAAGAGAGATCTCCATTTTATCTTGATTTCTACTATTCACCTTCACCTCTCTTTTTTTGCTCTTCTACTTATTTGACATTTTCTTTCTTATTATTATATTGCTAACTTCAATGAAGACAGAAGAGTCCTGAAAGCCTGGAGAAAAGAGAATATCAAAAAGGAGATGGATAGTGTCAAAGTGATAAACTGCATATGTATTAGTAATCCTTTTGGTTCATGCAGCTGAGGAAAAGATTTAAATTTCATTTGAATGGGGACTGAGCCATGCCCAATTAATGAATTATATGTATTCATATCTCTAGACAGAAACTTGGCTTAAGCATTTAAAAAAAGCCTGGAGGAAGTAGAACTCAGGCAAATCCCACCTAAACTTCTGCAAAAGGACTTAAGGAGGTAGGTTCTTCTTTTACCTGTACTATTACTCAAGCTTATTATCTCCAAAGGTCATGTGGCCCAAGAGCCCTGGGAATATCATTGCTTTGCAGGACACCTTCGTGTCAGACTTCCAGATAGATCCATCATCCACAGAAGTTATGGTTGTGGAGTTGAAAGTTGGCAACATGTTGCTCCTGGTGTTTCAGCTCCTGCCTCTTGGGCAACTATCACACTTATTGAAGACTTTGCACTCAACTCCTACCTGTGGCTCCAAGAACCTGCGGCATGTGCAGTGGCCACACACCAGTAAACCAACTTGGTAGACAGGTTAAACCAGGTTAAAGGTAATTGATGGGTCTGTTGGTGAGTTAAGGGGGTGTCTACTCCAAGCATGTGAAGACTTCCCCCAATGGAATGGGTAGGTGAGAACAATTTGTTCCAATGGCCATGAAGGTAGCTGAAGCAGGCTCTGCAGAGTGATCAGAGCTTGGTCAGACATCACTGGACTTCAATGATTCCGGAAGAGAGAGTGAGGCTGATAACTTTGTGCAACTCTGCCTCACTTAAATCTAATTCATGCACAAGTCAAGACATTACCCTGTGATTGGACCTCTTTGAAAATGAAGGGCAAGCAAAAAAAAGTGGCTGAAATAGAGATAGCATCTCCAGTAATTATCGCAGAAAATTTATGTCAATATAGAAACAAACACTCTTGTGGATGGAGCACTGTCCTTTATATATGTCATAAGATCTAGATTTACATAAATCATAGATTTAGAGCTGAAGAAAACTTAGAGACCATCCAGTCCAATCCCTTCATATTCTAGATGAGGAAACTGAGGCCTAGAGAAATTAAATCATTAACCCAAGGTCACACAGCAAGTGTCAAACACAGAACTTAAACTCTGGTCATCAGATTTGAAACCTTGCCAATAAAATCTATTTTTTTTTCCTCTTTCTTCCTTATATCTTTGTTATTTTTATTTTAAAATCCGCCTTAATTTTTTTTCGTAAGGTCCAGTGTTAAGTTAACTATATCATCATATTCCTTTATCATTAGACTTTGGTGTTATTCTGTGTGTCATATTTAGACTGATGTTTGCAATATCCTCCTCCTCTTCCTTTGCACTATGTCTTTTCTTTTCTACTCCTTTCCTTCACAAAGAAATCCCCCTTCTACCTTCAGTGCTACCACCCCTTTCACATATTTTGTTTTCCATTTACTTGGCATTTTCTATTTTTTGTTGTATTGCTACCTGCAAAGCAAATAAACATACACTGTCTTCTAAAGACAGCTGAATGTCTTGAGGCACCAGTGAAACCCGGAAACTATCAATGACTTCCTTAACAACTATGGTGATGCCCCCACAGGGAGAGCACTTCTGTTCCTGTCATACAATGCAAGACATTGTTCTTCCACCTCACTGGGTTGAGAATCATTGCAAAATGTAGAAATATTTGAGTGCCTACTATGTGTAGAGCTATGTCATCTGCATGAATATAAGTCTAACAACAATAATTTTTACAATTATTTACAACTGATCTGTTGACAGAATTGCTGACATACTGCTTTTTCCATAACAACTTTTTGAGATAAATAGTGCATGTATTTCAATCCCCATTTGAAGGTTGAGGAAATTGAGGTTCAAGGACTTTATAATTTGGTCAAAGTTGTGCTCTTGTAAGTATTGGAGGTACAATACAGGAGCACTACTCCTATACATTTATATCTTTAAAATATATATATATTTGATCAGGTCATTATTATATAGTAGCTCCCTATTGCCTGTATGGTAAAATATAAAATTCTCTGTCTGGAACATGAAGCCCTCCACAAACTAGCTCCCACCTATTTTTCCCACTCACATCACACTATGCCCTTTCATGCACTCTCCATTTCAGTCAAGTTTGCCTACATGTTGTGCCTCCTTGATCTGGGCAGGGCTGACTGAGGGCTCTCCAGTCATTCAGAATTGCGACTAGAACCCAAATCAGACACTGGAAGATCAGATAACATTGAACAAAAGGAAATTTATTAAACAACTTGGAAAGGATATTAAGCAAAGATATACTTGGCTCCATTGGACATAGATGTCCTCTTCATTCCGGACCTCCACATCTGATGTTATGATAGGCCTAGTCAGAAGGCTATATCAACTCACTTCAAAGGAGAAGTCCAACTGGCCCCATGCACTAGGCTTTATACCTTAGGGCTCTAGAAAGTGTTGTGGCAAAGTTCTATGGGTGAATTAAGTGCCAAGTTGTTTCATTACTCTAAAGGAAAACTCAGCGTAGGTAGCGTTGATCTCACATTCTTAAATGGTACATTTCTAGATGCACAGGGGATCTGCTTCTACAAGTCCCAACAAGATGGTAAGCAAATCATAGATGATGCTTTTAACCACAATCCCATATGTGAAGTTCTATTTTCTGCCAACCTGCCTTTGCAAAAGCTGTCTTCCATCCTGGAGTTTCACGTTACTTCTACCACTTAGAATCCCTATCTGCTTTCAAAATATCGCTCCTACAGACACCTTTCCTACTGCCTCAATCTCAGTTAGTATACTTTATCTATTTTTTATCACTTCATCTGTATTTTGAGTATACTCTTCAGAACAGAGACTTTGGATTCACAGAACATGACACAGACCCTTAGTAAATACTTGTTGAATTAAAGGAATATATACAGTCTCTGGCTTCTAGGAGCTACACTTTGCAAATATTATTTCATTTTATCCTCACAACAAACTTGGAAAGTGGTTACTATTGTTATCATTCCCATTTTATAGATCAGAAAACTGAGGGAAACAGAGGTTAAGTTGACTTGCCTAGTATCACACAAGGAGTAAATGTTTAAGGTCAGATTCTAAGTTAGATTTCTCTGACTCAAGGTCCAACACTTTTTCCACTGCACTCCCTAGTTGCCTGTAGGGCATATCAGTCATTCTATTCTTTGTTTCAGTCTATCAAAAGACTGTCATTAACATTTGAGTTGATCATTTTGGGTTCTAGAGATATTTCTTTGTTTTCTGAAATGAAACTAACAAAAGAAAGTATTAGCTGTGTCCTTCTTACCTGAATGGTATCAAACTTGATGGATACTTCTTATACCTGGGCCTTTTCAAAAAGATTGCCTTGTTAAGTCTCTGGAATGAGTGAATTTCATAAGATGAGATGATTAGAATCAAACATATTTCCAAAGCCTGGTAACTAGAACAGTTTCATTTTAAAATGCTATTTTCTAAAGTTCAAGAATTTTCCCAAAGACATCTACCAAATTTGTCATGGAGACAGGATTAGAAGTAATAGTATATAAATCCATAACTTCATCAAAAAAAGTCAGAGGGACCACTCCTATTCCCTTGAAAATTAAACCAGTAATGAGTTTCTCTAAAGACAACACCATGGGCAGTTTTATATAGATGTTACCACAATGCTGATTTGTGGGGGGTGTAAATTCACTGATGAAGCCCCACTTCTCAGATCAGGTCTATGGAATTGCATGTTGCACACAGAGTGGAAGGTGAGGGTAAAGAGGGGGCCATAACTCCTGGATGGCTGAGAGACCTACATAAATGGAGTAAAGCCTTCTTTAAATTTTAAAGGGACTTCTAGTGAAGACAGAGAAGGGGCTCGAGAAAAAGGGACAAAGGGCAAGAAAAAACTTACAAACAATGGACAGTAGTTCTCCCCAGAGCAACAGAAATATGGAGGAGCCAGTTTCAACATACTCCTTGACTTCCAGTGCCTATAACCCTAGAGATTGTGAAGAACAGACACCCCTCTGGTGAGATAATTCCCTCTATGTTTGAGATGAGATCTCATTTGGTTCCTGAAGTGCTCATTTATTTCTGAGTATTCTTTCAGATGAATTATACTCTAATCTGTATAACTTTTCCAATTGGTATTTACTGGTTAGGTTGAAGAAGAGATTTACTAGCTGTTCATGATTACGTAACTAACATTTGGTTGAGGAGAGCTAAGCTCTTTTGAGTAACCTCAAAGTTTCCATCTGCCTTTAGAGTGACCAAGAAATAGATTTATTCTGAACCCCTAAAAGAGAGATCATCCTATCTTTAGACTATAAATATTTGAGGTGTGGCAGAAAGAAAATTCTAGGCCTGTGCCTCTCTTGGAGACAGGAGAGTGAAGGAGTGATCACCCAGCCATAGCTCTTAATTGGTCCCTCTTTCTCAGGCTACTTACAGTGCAGTCACAGCTCTTCTGTTACTCTCCACAATGGTGGAAACCATAGTCTTTCTATGAAGATCTAGAATGTGGGTTTTTAGAGCTCTGATCAGATATCTACCTACCCACGCCATCCAGTTGCCAGTGATTTTGGACGAGATGTAGCAGCAAGCACCCTAGCATATCCAGGATGGCTGCTAGCACAGGTTCTTAGATCTGCTTTTCTAAAGGAAAGTGACTCAAAAAGGGTTAACAATCTTACTTTAATCAATCAAACATATATCATTTACCTAGTTCAGGGGAAATAGTCAGCACCCTGAACTTCAGAGAATACAAACAGAAGTTACAAGAGAAAATAACACAATTCAGCAAACAGAGCTTCTAGCTATCTGACCATTATATCCATACCTAGTTAGTCACCAGAGAGAGAGGCATCAACATCTGGGTTTTCAAAGCCAGGAGGCTCAATGGCTGCCCAGAGTCTCATCTGGCCAAATCACACAACTCTTTCCATAAGTGAGCCCCAAAGCAAAACCTCACATCGGAGGTATATATAGCCTTCTCTTGTGTCAGAGAATATCACAACCCTCTACCCACTTGACTACAAAGTAACAAAAGTTGTGCCTTCCTGAAAAACAAGGCTCCCACCACAGGCTCCAGATGAGCATATGCAGCCTATTGGGAGGCAGAGTATATTTTCAAATCAGGAAAGATCCTCAGGTTCAATTTAAGGTTATTAAGGGACAGGGAAGATCTTCAAATTTCTTTTACCATTACATATGTATACACATTTTTGTTATATGTAGGTTGGGAGAATAAGCCCAGAGTTATGACAATACTTTAATTTCAATGTCTTGACGTGTCATAGGAGCTGCCAAACTAAGCTGCCAATCTATCTGAGCTAATGACAGCTCCAAAATGGAGAACTATTATCTGGGCACTTCCACTTCAGAAAATATGATGTTATTAAGAAGCAGCCTGACTTCAAGAGATAGTTTGTTACCTCATTAAATCATACTCACTATAGGATTGGAAGGAGAGAGCATTTGGAGCACATCTTTTACCAACACAGATCTCAAGCTGTCCTTACTTTATGAGATAAGGGCAGGGACGATGTCATATCTCAATATTGTGGGAGCCAACAAAATTTAACGCAATGTTCTATACTTCTTGTTGTTCAGTTGTTTTCAATTGTATCCAACTCTTCGTGACCCCATTTAAGGTTTTCTTGGAAAAGATAATGGAGTAGTTTGCCATTTCCTTCCCCAGCCCATATTACAGATTATGAAACTGAGGCAAATAGGGTTAAGTGACTTGCCCAGGGTCACACAGCTAATAAATGTTTGAGGTCAGATTTGAGATCAGGAAAATTAGTCTCCCTGACTCCAGGCCCAGCATTCTATACATTGTTCAACCTAGCTGCACTCATTCTGTGCCTAGATAATTATTAAATATTAGATGAACTGAATTAAATTAAATGAATTCCCTTGGTGGAAAACATGACTGTTATCTCCATATTAAGCTACACTGATGTTTACATGACTGAGATAAAGTTTGTCCATTTTAAGGCCCATAAGATAAATCTTTCTAGTCTGGAAAACTTATCAGAATTTGTGTACACCAACTCTTCAAGAGCTCAGGATCACTTCCACAAAAATACTTTATTAAGTAGGACTTCAGCAGAAGGAATAAATCATATTCATAGGCAAGTGTGCTCCTGATCAGAGACAAAGAGAATAGCGTATACATATTTTGATTATCTTGATCCTCAAAACAATTAACTTCTGTAGTAATAGCTATAGGTAAGCTAACATAACTGTATGTGCTTATGAGTAAAAGATTAAAGTTAAACTAATACTTTTGAACACTGTGTGTATTCACACATACATAGACACATATATGTTTGAATATATTGATATACTATATTTGTATGCATCCATATAATTTACAGGCATATAGATGTATATGCATATGTACACCAAGGGTACATACATACGTTCATATATATATACATATATGTGTCTGTGTGTTTTATGTATGTGTATATGCATGTATGCACATAGAATAAATACATATATATATTTGACATTGGATGGTTGTCTTATCCAACTGAATATAATGGGATGGTCAAGCAAGATTTTTCATGCACTTTGCTTTTGCAGTTTTGATGATAAGTCCAAAGTCTAACATGTTGCTGTGGATTTTATGGAAGTGTTTTTATTGTACTTTGGAGTTTTAAGTGATTAGCATAATGTGATATGTTCAAAAAAAGACTTTGGAATTGGGCAGCCTATTGAATTACTTCATCATTATGTGGTTTTTAGGTATTGCAAGTGACCAATGAACTAGGCCTAGAATTGAAGAGGAGCAGGAAAAGATCAGGCTAGAACATATTTGGGAAATTGAACTGTGGTTTCAATGATTTCCAAATACACACTGCCCCAGGAATCAATTTAATTCCATGAGCGTTTACTGTCAATTTACTAGACATTAGGCAGAGGGGTAAGACGTAGGAGCAACTAGGTGGCACAGTGAATAGAGCACCAGGCCTAGAGTCAGAAAGACTCATCCTCCTGAGTTTAAACCCAGCCTTAGACACTTACTAGCTATGTGACCTTGGGCAAGTTACTTAACCCAGTTTACCTCAGTTCCTCATCTGTAAAATAAGCTGAAGAAGGGAATGGAAACACCTTTGCCAAGAAACATACCACCATCACCACCCCCCTGCCAAAGGCCACAGAGTCAAATACAATTGAGAAACAACAGAACAACTTACAAGCCATTATTCTAGGCATCAAAGATAGAAAGATAAATAGTTAAAATAGCCTTTGACCTCAAAGAACTCACATTCCACTTGGAGAGACACTATGTGCGCAGATAAGTAAGCAGAAGATGATTTGAGGAGTCAGATTGCACCAACAACTGAGGACATCAAGAGATTTCCTCCAGATTAGAAGATGGCAGCTGATTTGAAAACTGAATGAACTTAAGGATTCTAAGTGGTAGAGAGCTAAGGTAGGAATCTATTAAAGGCATGAGTGATAGCTTCTCTAAAAGCATGTAATAGAATCTGTAAATGGAATGTGGGGTTCAAAGAAGAGGGAATTGACCAATTTGGCTAGAATAGAGAAAACACAAAAGTAAACAATATAAAATGTCTGAAAAGGTAGACTAAAGCCAGACTTTCAAGAGCTTTAAATACCAAGCACAGGAGTTTATACCTTACGTTAGAGATAAGAGGGAGCCACTGAAGATTCTTGAAGAGTCCACCTTTAAAACACCAAAATTCCCCCATTGATTAAATATGTCTGAGAATCTGGAAACATCAGAATTTCAGAAGAATTAAATTTGAAATAACCCAGAATACATTGTAAAAAAAATACTTGGTAGGGACAGTCTACAATATGATTACCTGCTTATGATTAGTTGTGAAAAACATACTCTAAACACAAGAAAAGGAGTTACACTTTGCTATGTAGAATAAATGCGAATAGTTAGGTGGCACAGTGGATAGAGTACAGTGCTGGAGTCTAGAAAACTTATATTCTTGAGTTCAAATCTGGCCTGAGACAACTGTGTGACCCTGGACAAATCACTTAACACTGTCTCAGTTCTTCATCTATAAAATGTTCAGGAGAAGGAAATAGCATACCACTCTAGTATCTTTGGCAACAAAAACCCTAAATGGGTTCATGAAGAGTCACACACAACTGAAACACCCAAACAACAATAAATGTAAAATAAATAAGAATCAGAAACTATTACCTCAAGTAGTACCTTGAAACTGACACCCTAGAAAACCTCCAATCAGAACACTGGGTGAACTTTCTATGGAGGATTTAGGGGAAAACATGGATTGCTCAACAAGAAAGAATGTTTGTAGTGTGAAAGTGTGTGTGTGTGTGTGTGTGTGTGTGTGTGTGTGTGTGTGTGCGCGTGTGTGTGTGTGTTTATTCTGTACTGGTGCTATGCTGGTAGGTTGAGAAATGTCAAAGTTAGTGGAGATAATACGCTGATAAACTCAAGGTGTAGTCAAGGAATGTCAAAACTCATGCTATGGAATTTGTAAGAAATTCATGGGGGTAACTAGGTAGCACTGACCCTGGAGTCAGGAGGACCTGAGTTCAAATCCAGCCTGAGACATTTAACACTTACTAGCCATGTGACCTTGGGCAAATCACTTAACCCCAAGTGCCCTGCCTTCCCCCTCCAAAAAAAAGGAAAAGGGAAATTCATGGAAATAGAAGCTGACTGCTCCTGTTTGAGGAGTCTTCTCCAAAATATTTCGCCCTAGTAACAATCATATTGTTCTCTTATATCCGAGGAAAAACTATTTACTGTTTTGACGTGCTTGTCATAGAGTAGGTGCTATGTAAGCTGGTAGATTTAGAGCTGGAAGGGACCTTATTAAGTCTAACCTCTTATTTTACAGATAAAGAAACTGAGGTTCAAAGAGGCTAAATTGCCGTGAGCAGATTCTCCCAGCTACTACAATTCTGTAATCTCTCTAACTCCAGATCTTTTTAACTCCAGATATAATAAGGCTTTATCCATGAAATCACCTTGTTAACTAATCAATTAATAAATGCTTACTGATTAATTTATTGTTTCATTTTTTCTCACCTTTAAATTCCTCAGCTCATTGTAAAACCTTGCTTTCTATGCCATTCCTGATTTGGAAAACAAACCCAAACTGATGGCCAAAGTCCAAAGAGGGCTTTTTAGTATTGACTTGTCCATCTGTCAAATTACTATTATCAGGATAAATTGAGTAACAGAAAATAAACATGGATAAAATTTACATTTTCCATTCTTAGAAAAACCTGATTATTCAAAGTGGTATATTTTAAAAATGTAGACATTATATATGACTATTTCTACTCTTTAAGCCAGTTATTTTGTGTTTTATATGTTATATTTGAGTATCTCTATAATGAAATTTGTATCTTGATATGTTATCAGATTAAGCTTCTACTAATTTCTTCATATTTTTGGACCAAAGATAAAAATTCTATGTGCTTGATCTAGGTGCTTCATTCCTTTTGGGGTGTGTGTGTGTGTGTGTGTGTGTGTGTGCGTGTGCGCGCGCGCGTGTGTGTGCGTGTGTGTGTGTGTGTGTGTGTGTGTGTGTGTGTGTGTTTGGTGTGTATTTAAGAATTTTCAAGCAATCTGCACAATTCAGATTGGTTAGAGCTGGCTGTTGACAGCAGCAACAAAAACAACAAAACAAAATACTTCTCTCCTGCTCTCAAATTAGAATCTATTTCTGGCCACCTGTTTCCTGTACGAAATAAAGCTATCAAACCATCAGTTTATCCATATGTATTTGTCATTTCATCTTTACTCTGTCAGGCAATAAGATGCCAAAGTGTGCAGCTAATGGCTTCCTTCAGCAAAACCTAGGTCTAGCTGCAATGCTACTCTCTGGATTTCAATTCTGAATAACATTCTTTTCATATGTTATTTCTCTCTCTTTTTCTCTCTGTCTTTGTCTATCTGTCTATCTGTCTCTCTCATTTTATTTTGTATTTTTTAACAATGTGATTGGAAAATAAAACTAATCCTGTTATGGCACCATGCCTTAATATCTACTTGGTTTCTCTCAGTCTCTTTTAAATCATGTTTCACAGTAGTTTAATTTAATTTTTGGAAACTCCTTTAGTCACCTGTTAAGTCAGAATTAACAGATGGGAGAATATGATATTCAATATAGCTATCATAGATAGTAAACATATTTACAAGTATTTTCCTATAAAGTCATCTCCACAGACGAATTTGTGAAGTTCAGTGATTAAACAACTTTTAAAGGACATATTAACCAAAATTATCTAAGAATAAGTCTTGAATTTGTAAATGTTTTCAGGAATTAGAAGTTTTGCATTTAAAGGGAATTTGGTCACTTAATTCCAATTAAAATTATTTGTGCTACTGAGTTTTGTATCAAACAAAAACATTTCCTTAGTTTTATTTAAGCTAAAGGTAGAGATTAATTTATTCTCTGCATCATGAACAATTATCATTGTTAATTTTCCATCTTATAGAAAATAATGTTCATGTTCTTAAAAGGTACTATCATTTTAAAAATGAATTTTATAATGTAAGGAGGTTTCATAGGAAATTAAAACTATATTTATAAGAAGAGTTCTTATCCAACAGGTTTGATCATTTTGTTAGAACATACAGGGATGGTAAAAGGCTTTCCATCTAAAGTTGGCTGACTGCTTGTTGGCTATATTGTAGAAGCCTTTCTCAGCCATGTTAGGAGTTCAACTAGTCATTGCCAACCTTTCCAGTTCCAAGATGCTGTGATTCTGGAAAAAAAATGTGTTTTAGCTCCTATATATTTTCAGGATACAACTAAAGACCCACAACCCACATAAAACTTGAGGAGGCAAGAATCATGGGAAAGGAGGCAGAAAGAAATACCTTTCTTTCCCATTGGGTTCTATCACCTGTAGAGTACAGGGCCATTTCTAAAAATTAAAGAAAAATCCCACCATAACTGTATACTTTTTCTTATTGGCTATATTAAGGCTAAAAAATAGGAATGTGCTTTAAAAATGGTTAGGAAAACAAATAAATCAACCATATTTGTATGATTTAATGGCAGAGCAAATGAGTCAATCCACATACATTTTACTCATAATTTGACTCATTCCATCTAATACAGTAAAATCTGAGATTGTAGAGTCTTTGACATGAAAAGTTGCTATAAAAATCTGTAATCCACTTACCTTCACCTACCTAGCCTAGACCCAGAGTCAGTCGCGTTATTGCTAATCTTTCTGTAATCCATTTGCGTCCTTACATTGCTCATGCTAATCCCCAGACTAACACTCATTACATTCAGCTTCTCCATTCTCGCCCCCTGGGCAGCCCAAGTTACTCATATACAAAGGCACAGCAACTTGCTGATAGAATCCACTGTCAACATAGGAAAAATTGATACTATCCAGCTTCAACTGAACCCCATTTGGTTATTCTTCCTTCCTTCCTTCCTTCTCTCCTTCCTTCCTTCCTTCCTTCTTTCCTTCCTTTATTTTTTCTTTCTTCCTTTCTTTTTCCTTTCTTCCTTTCTTTTTTCTTTCTTTCTTTATTTTCTTTTTCGTTCTTTCTTTCTTTTTCTTTCTTTCTTTCTTTTGTTCTTTCTTTCTCTCTCTCTCTCTCTCTCTCTCTCTCTCTCTCACTCTTTCTTTCTTTCTGCTTTGGAGGGGGTAAGTTAGGGCAATTGGGGTTAAGTGACTTGCCCAAGGTCACATGGCTAATTTTCTGTTAAGTGTCTGAGGCCACATTTGAACTCAGGTCCTCCCGACTCCAGGGTCAGTACTGTATTCACTATTAATTTTTTACTCATTAATTTTGACAACCTTGTATTAAGCATCTTCAGTGCTCCAGGCCTGACATTTTCTAGCCAGCGGTTCTCAAGCTTTTGGTTGCAACCCCTTCGGGGGTCAAACAACCCTTTCACAAGGGTCGCCTAAAACCATCGGAAAACGCATATTTCTGATGATCTTAGGAACCAAGACACCACTCATCTACCTGTCTCCTCCAAACGGGTCTGCCCACATGCAGATATGCCCACATACAAGTATTAAAGGGTCACGGCATTCGGAAGGTTGAGAACCACTGTTCTAGACATTGAAGATAATAAAAAAGACAAAATAAGAAACAACCCCTGTCTTTGAGCTGCATATATTCTATTCCCACAAAAGACTGATTAAGTTGTATTAAATTGTAAAGTCCTTAAGGTCGGGGGTATCTTATGTCTCTTTTCCTATTCCCAAGGGTTAGCACAGTGCCTGGTACATAACAGTCATTTGACTGTAAGGGAGGAACCCTAACATCTATCAATCAGCCAATCACCTGTTTGTCAAGCACCTAATGTATTCCAGGAATTGCGGTAGCCATCAGAGAATAAAAATACCCAAATGAAACAATAAACGCCTGCAGTGAGCTTACGTTCTATCAATATGAATAAATATAAACATGAGAGTGAGGGGCATTAGCAGTTGGAAGGGAAATCACAAAATGACTATGTATAATAGGGGAAGACACAAGAGCCAAGTGTTGAAGAAATCAAAAAGCAAAGGTATTTTAAAGAGCAAAATTGAGAAGAGAATGTTTTCCAGACATGGGCACAGGCTGTGCAAGGGAATGGAGCTAAAAGATACAACGTGTTATTTGAGGAATAACACACAGGTCAGTTTGACAGTACCATGGAATGAACAAAGAGAAGTAGTGTGTAATTATTCACTTTTCTTCCCATGTTCTCCATGTCAAAAAGAAACTCTCAAGGACAGTCTAAGGAAAAGAGGAACTGCCAACCCTGAAAACCTATGCACAGATCTCATCACTTTCACGTATTTTTCAGTTTTATTTCCCCCTTCCAGGAGCCTTTTGATTCCCCACAAAGATAAAATGGCACCGTAAAAGTACCTTCAGTAGCTCCAAAGTTTCTCCCCTTCTCGCAACACCCTTATCTGCATTCCCAACCTCATCTCCCATTTTTCCCTGGCATGAATTTCAGCAGAATTAGTTTGCACATTATTTCCCAATCTATCTGTATCTCCACCTTTCTTCTTTGCTTATGTTCTCTACTTGGAAGCACCCCACTTGCCTCTTCTTCACTTATCTGGATCTTATGCATCCTTTCAAAACCAGTTGAAGTTTCAGTTCCAACCCAAAGTGCTCCCCTAAATCCCCCAAATCTGTTCACATTCACCTCTGAGCATCTTTAGAAGTTACCATTTGGACTTTTCAATGGCACTTAGCCTATGCTTTAGGGACAACAAGGTGTAGCAGTGGACAGAATGCTGGATCTGAAATCAGGAAGACTTGAGCTTAAATCAAGCCTCAGATACTTACTAGCTGGGTGACCGTGGGGCACTCACTTCTGTTTGCTTCAGTTTCCTCAGCTATAAATGATGGTAATTAAAACATCTACATCCTGGGGTTGTGAGGCTCAAATGAGTGAAAATTGTAAATACTTTAGTATGGTGGCTGACCCATAGTGAGCACTACATAGACATTAGCTGCTCTTGTTTTTGTTCTACTTTCCATGTGTATCCTCTCTCTCGAACCAACCTCTTACATTCAGTGATGGTGTGATCTATTTCTTTGTATTCCAGTACCCACAACAGTACCCTAAACAAAATATATGCCCAATAAATATTTGTTTGTTATGACTAAGAAATGAAGAGGAAAATGATGTCAATCTGTAAACTAGAATTCCTTGAAAGAGAGTACAATCATTGCAGAATCACTTCTTTCAAGATGCAGCCTAAGCACCACATTCTATATGATCCTTTCCTATCGTTTTATATGCAACTTTATCTAGTCTCCTCCTCAAAGTAACTTATATTCAATGATAATGTATTTATTCTTTTCATATGTGCTCTATATACACTTGGGTAACAATAGGTTATACTGTGGAGTATAATAATCATCTATGCTATCCTCTCTTTCCCCTCCCAATCAAAACGGGGCAAAGTCTAAATCTTCATAGATCCCACCTACTGGGCCAATTCTTGGGGCAGTACTTTCTCTTCTAGTGCCTTTGAGCTCACCCCCTCCCTTCAGGTAGAAGGCACAGAGTTTAGCCTCTGGAACCTGATCTCTTGCTTTTAGCTCCACAATTGTTTCAATGGCTTATTTTTCCAGGTGAAATCAAAATGAGATCAAAGTTCAAGTTTTGAAGTTCTGTTTGGACAGTCACAAAATCATTCAAAAAACTAAAATGTCCCTTGATAGGGAGTTCTTTAAACTCCCTGTGTGAGAATTGCAGGGTCCTGGCATAGTGTGAAGAGAACAAAAATCCTAAAGGCCTTTGACCCCTGTATTCTGTGATCCCCAGTAACAAGTCTATAGACAAGTGGAACAATATTACTTATATTCCCCATTAGAATGTTAGCTCCTTGTAATTAGAGATTTCTTCATTCATTATTATTGTGTCCACAATAATATCTCAGTGCTCATAACTTAATAAATGCTACTTGACTGATTGTGGATTGATCACAGAATCACAGCTACAAGAGAGAATCAGAAGAAACCTCGGTGACCAATGAGTCCAAACCATTTTCAAAAGAAATTCTCCACAGTAAGGTATCCAGAAATGCTCATTCACCCTTAGTTAGAAGAGTTTCAAGGATGAGGAATTTTTATTGTTTTTCAGTCAATTTTTGGCATGTCCAACCCTTTGGATTCCCTATTTGGGGTTTTCTTGGCAAAGGTACTGGAATGGTTTGCCATTTCCTTCTCCAGTTCATTTTGCAGATGAGGAAACGGAGGCAAACTGGGTTAAATAACTTTTCCAGGGTCACACAGCTAGTACACGTCTGAGGCTAGTAAATGTCTCAGATTTGAAATGAGTTTTCCTTACTTTAGGCCTCATGCTTTGTCCACTATACCACCCAGCTGTCCCATAATATATCCAGAAAATGCTTATTCATCCTTAGCTAGAAGAATTTTGAAGAGGAGAAATCTACTACTTCTTAAAGTAGAACATTCCCACATTGTTAGGAAGTTCTTCCTAAAAAGAATATAAATATGTTTCACTCATATTTACTCTTGTTTATGCCATCTATGGCCAAACAGGATAAGTCTAATCCCTCTTTTATATGACAGCTCTTCAAATACTTGAATACAATTATAATAAGCTACCTTAAATCTTCTCTTCTTCCTGCTGGACATCCCTATTGCATTTAAATGATCTCATATGACAGGGACTCAAAGCTTTTCACTATACTGGTGTCCTCTTTTAGACACTCCGCAACTTATCAATGTCTTTCTTAAATGGTAATGCCAAGGACTCAGTAGAACACATCAGATAAGTTCTGACAAGGGCAACAAGGAGTGAGACTGTTACTTCTCTATGTTTGGAAATTAGTGTCTAACAGTGTCTGGCATATCATAGGTGCTTAATAATGACTGTTAATTATTTATTCATTTAATTAGCCAACCTATTTAATAAAGGTCAATGGCACATCACACTGTTGACTTATATTGAGATTACAGCCCACTTCAAATCCCAAATCTTTTTCATACAAATTGCTATCAGGGAATAAAAACATCTGTATAAATAAAATGTTGATTAAGACCCTAAGATTAATTTCCATAGTAGAAACAGCAACATCGCCAGCAACGCAGTAGAGCATTCTCACATATATTAACTCATATGATCCCTTTTATAACCCAATGAGGTATTACTAGTTCCATTTTTCAAATAAGAACCTGAAGGTCAGACAGGCTTATTCACTTTCCCAAAATCGAAAACAAAAATTGTTGACTCCACCAAAGCTTGAGTTACTGTTTTTTGATAGTCACAAATAAATATCAAGTAAATCTATCAAACCAATAGCGTTTTGATACGTCCACTGAAAAATGTGGCTGCCTATTATCCAGAAATTAGGCTTGATCTTTGCTTTATTTTTGTGCCAATTATCTGTCTTATAAGATATATGAAATAGGCATTTGATCAAACAGCAAAGCCAACAGGACATTTACCTAGGGAATGTTGGGAAAAAGTTCAAATCTATAATAAGCAGCACAATGAGAGAAGATGTGATGAGGTATGAAAAAAAAAGCATTTGGAACTACCTATTAGAAAAACTGTTCATACTGCATTTGGGAAGAGAGAGACTGGATCAACTCCAGCCGCTCTGTGCTTGTTCAAGATAATAAATGCAGTCGGCTTGGGGGGAGGTGGCATTCATTTGTTTTTGGTCATCTTTCTACTGTTCCACATCCCAAAATCCCAAGAATCCTGGTTAGTGCTTCTTCCCTCACCACCTGTGAGCCTCTCTATGCCAATATAAAGATTGATGCATCATTTCACAAGGAAGACTTTATGTAGTTTCTGCGTCTTACAAAATGTCATACAATGCTGAAAGGACAGCTATGTCTGGAGTTCCTGAATGGATTAGGGAAATATAACTAAGTTAGACCTGATTCCTCTAGGAAAAAGAAAGTCCAAAGGAATAATCAAACTTCTCCCATTTAAAAAGAAAATTAATGTAAGTCCATGACTCTAAGGAATCAGTCAATGGCCATCTCTATTTGAGATGAATGTCATGCATTATACAGGCAAAAAATGCCTCCCTACCCCTGCTTCTTCAAAGCTTCTTCTTTGCAAGGCATATAAAAAAAGTAGATGACTTGTCAAAGGAAATTCGTCTTTCTATATACCTTAACACATTGTTTATCAATGAAGCCCTTGACATCTTTGATAGTGGTCAAATACGTCTCAGAATTTTTCTTAATAAAAATTTCCATGGAAAATGTTTATAGAATATTCTGGAGACTAGCTGATAGAGTTAACTTAGATTCTTAGCAAAATTTTGAAATGTATTATTAAAAAGATTGTTTGTGAGCACTTAGAAAGAGAAGTGGCAATCACAAAGAACCAACTTGGGTTAATTAAAAACAATTCATGCAAGAGAAGACTCTCTCTCTCCTCAACTTAGCACACATACTCTCTACCAGTTCAATGTGAGGGCACAATATACTTCATCTCTAGCAAAGTATTTGATTAATTCCCTCCTGATATCCTCGTGAGAAAGCTGAATATATGCAGGCTGGATGAGAATATAATTAGATACATTAAGAATTGGGTGAGTGACTCGACACAGAAAATGTTTAATAAAAAAAATAATAAAGTCAACTTAAAGAGTCTGAGGACTTTTTTTCCCTGTAATGTTCCACATTTGTTTCAATGATTTGAAAGGATTAATATATTTTTCATATTTGTTAATGGTATCAAGCTAGAAGGTATATTTACTAACTTGGAATCCAGAGGGGAGAGCGAGGGGGGAGGAGGAGAAAGGAAGAAAGAAAGAGAGAGAGAGACAAAGAGAGAGAGAGAGAAAGGAAGGAAGGGAGGGAGGGAGGAAGAAAGAAAGGAAGAAAGAAAGAAAAAAAGAAAGAAATACAACTCCAAACACAAAAATGCTCTAACAATGATCTGAACTTAATCAGATAAAGTGAAAAAGGTATAAAGGTAAAGTCATAAATTAGGGCTTTAAAAATCAACTATAGAAGCACAAGACGTGGGAGATATGGCTAGATGCTGATTTATATGAAAAAATATCTGAGAATTTCCATAAATACAAGGTCAGTATGAGTCAGCAGTGTGACATGGCAGCAATAAAAGACTAATGTCATTTTAATCCCTGTCAACAAAAACAGAGTCCTAGAGAAGGGAATTGATAGCTCTGTTGCATTCTATAATGGACAGGGTAGATCTGGGGTATATACACTTTAGTTCCAGATACCACATATCAGGAAGGATATTAATGATTTGGGATGTGGGAAATAATCAAAATCATACTACGTGAAAATTTGTTGAAGGAATCAAGAACACATGCAGAAAATGTTTGCGCATCAGTGAACTTTGAAACAGAAAGTCTAACCTATTGTAGCAAATCATCTACCCTACTTTGATCCATTTTATTATGCAAAAGAAGGGAAGGCAAATGGGCAACATGATAGCTGCCTTCAAATATTTAAAGTCCTTAGACTAACTGGACTAGGACTATGATTGTGTGCTTTGCACACAGAAAGCACTTAGGATTCCTTCCTTGAATATTTCATTGAATGTTTGCTTTCCTTATGGTGCCACTCTATTCCTCAGTATAGATTAAAGCTCCATATCTCTTCCTTCTGTGTAATCATTGGCTACATCTTTCCATAAATCCTTTGTGAAGAATCTTTCCTCTGGTACAAGACTCTGTGCATCTTTTATCCCAAACCCTTGCCACTTAACAGGTTTATCACAGTGTAATTCTTTGGTACTTTCAAATGTAATTTTTAGTGTTTTCTTTGGAAGCGATAGCATCTATACTTATAGCCTCATCTGTGGAGGGAATTCCTGGCATGAAAACTCTTTCCATTGATACAAATTAACAACTATCTGTAAATTGTAGTCTAAGAAAGCTTTCTAGGAACACTGACTCATCAACTGACTTTTCCATGGACATGCAACTAGTATGTGTCAGGAACAACCCAGGTCTTCCTCCAAAACTGGTGCTTCATTCACTATGCCAAGCTACCTCTCATTTTTAGTCCTATATTCCAGGAAAATATGTAAGTAAGGAGAGGCATATTTTTTAGGTCAGAATATAAATATTTTTGAAGCATCGAGAAATATCTGTTGAACCAGCTTCCAGCAATACATCCAGGACTTAATTTTCTTTTTTTTTTCCTTTTTTTTTTCCCCAGCCAAACTTCCTGCTGTTACATCTTCTATCAAATTGGGCATTGATCAAGTATATATATGAGAGAAACAGTGGCAAAAAGCTGTCTAAGGAAAAAAAATCACGATAGTCAGTTTATGTGAATGCAGTGAACAGATGGGCCTATTCTGACACATTTAGCTTGTCTTAAAAATTAGCAAGAATCATAGTGTGAATCAATTTAACAACAGTGATTAGTATTGATTTGGTCATATTGCTGAAAGGCCTGAATTGGTCATATTACAATTAGATTTGGTGTCTAATCTTAGATATGGCTAATAAATCCCTAAGAGTCATTGTAAACATGGAAAAAAAGCCAAGTCTTTAATATTTATATTAATAACCAAGATCCTAAAATAAACTCAGAGTAAATCTAGTCATTCATTTAAACCACATTTCACACCAAATTTTACTGTGCTTGTTAAGTAGTAAAATTAACTGATATGAATTTAACTATCTTAACCTATCCTACTTCTAATAAAGGCACTAATAATAAAAAAAAAAGAGTCAAAACAAAGTAGCTGAGAAAGCAAAATTGAAAACTACATAACTCCAAAGCTTAAGCTCACCCAAGCCATTTCAAAGAGGGAAAAATTCTCTAGCAGTTTAATTTGGTTTTTTTCCACTATAATGGAATCTATGTGTTGAAAACTAATTCAAAGGGATAAACTAGTTACAATATTATTTAGAGCTTATCTGAGGTAAATTGCCAGAGAGAGGACTGAGTTACATTTTCTTATTTTATCACATGAAATAGATTCCAACTCATAGATTTTATTTTAGCAAAAAGAATGTTTTATGTCTTGAAAAATTTTTTTCTTCCCCGACATTTC
>CM053580.1:356801471-356828844 GCA_028627135.1 Pseudochirops cupreus | reverse complement strand
GAGCTGCTGGGAGCAAGCTGCCTGGATGCTGAGCAGTTGCGTGCGTGAGGAGAGGAGGATCTTTGCCTGAGGTAGCCTGTCCTGTTTTAAGGCTTGAGGATGTGGGTGTTTACTACTTTGACCACATGTGCCAACTTCATAACTACTGTGTTGGCTTTGACTTTCTGGTTTTGGGACTCAGTTTTCTGGTATTTAAATGAAAGCACTATCTATATTTCTTATGTAGAGAGCCTGTTCTGTTTTGTGATTAATAACTATATCAGTATATTTATAGTTACTGTAGGCATTGTGAATACTGCATTGCTGATACAGATGTATACTGCAATTTGTGGAAGGTGTTATCCTTCCACTTTCTGCTGAGTTAACAAAAGAAGAAGGAAATTGAGGATGGAAAGCATCATTTGCTTCTCTAAAAGCCAGAAAGTAAAATCTGACACTTATTTATATTCATGTGTCTGATTAAAATCACTTTTGATAGGTATAAATTCTTTTATTAGAGGACCTGCCATTCCTCAATGGGCAGTGATGCAGAAAAATAAAATCACAATTTCGTTTCAGTGAATAAAAATTCCAAGACATTCATTTTGATTATCTTGTGATATTCCTTACACTGTGTTCACATATGAAACATTTGATGAGTTTCTGCAAAGTATATATTCCTAAAACTCTAAGCCAATTATGCATAAAATATGTTTATAAAATTATACCACTAATAATCACCCCTATGAGTTTTAACAAAATATGAGGCCCACTTTGTAGGGATACTATTGAACCTGTGATTTAATAGGTATAGTTAATTCTGGGATGAGGAAATTCCTTCTCCATATGCACATTGTAACGTCTGCAGGTTATAGGAAAAATGGTATTTATATAGCTCTTTAAGACTCAAAATACTTTATCCTGAGCAACTTACCTAGACACAGCCACTGTCTAAGACAGTGCTTAAACTTGGGTCTTCTTAGGTCTAAAGCTAGCTCTCCATCCAATATGCCAAGTTGCCTTTCACATAACCTTTAAAGAAAAAAAGAAGGTGAACTATATGACCACCACAATGACATAATTTTAATATCAACTATCTTGTTACTGCTCAAAAGAAAAAAAAATCTACCAAATGAATGTAGTTTGATCCATTGGCACAAATACTTTCTAGAAGAATACTTCATTTCTACTACTTATCAGTGGAAAGAAAGAAAAGTGAGGAATTATCATGATTTTTAAAACTTCAAAATTAAATAACCAAATTCATAAGCTTCCATTGTCTTAACATAGACCTTTTGGAGTGCTTGTTACTAAGGTTAACTATATACTGGCAGTATTGGGTGCAAAAATTGGTAAAAGTGTATTCTTGAAATTCAGGTGAGAATTCCATTAATAATACGAATGATAGACTATAGACAATGCATCTAAAATGAATATTTCAGGGACTAGCCATTTAAAAGTTACTTTATCTTTGACTGTATTCCCATAATATCATTTTAGAAGCTTTAGAATTGCTCAGAATCTCAGTGCCTTTTTGTCTTTTCAGATCATAGAATATTTTCTTAAGGTAATCACACAGCTTTTTTCCGATATTAATCTTGATTTTTGCATTTTTTGCAGCATATTTCTCAATCATTTTGTCAAGGACCAAATCTAGCCATTTCCTCCAAAATAATGCATGTCTTTTAATTCAATCATTTTGACAAGATATTTTTTTATTTATATATGTATTAAACTTTCCCCTTTCTTCTAGATTTTAGCTGTTGATTGATCTTAATTCTCTCCTTAGGGGAAAAAGGCTGAAAAAAAAAGATACTAAAGGTTGCCTTGAAACGTCTTTAAGTAACCTTAAGCCTTAAATAATTTTAAGTTGTACAGAAACAACTGTGACCCTCTATCCTCTACTCAGCACTCCCACTGTACAAAGCAATGAAGGATATGAATTCATGAATCATATAGTGCATATTCAGAGTTCAGGTTAAGGCCAAGCTATCTGTGGTAAAACTATAGTAATTCTGTCATTCAGTAGTCTCAGGGGGTAAAAGACAGTAACCCAAAGAGTAAGCATTTTCTAAAGCATTTCATAAGTTTTTAAGAAAGATCCTTAAAAAAACTGCCTTGGCCCCTGATAGGTTAAGTGATTTAATGAGGGTAAGACAGCTAGTACTTGGAAGATGCAGGATGAAAACACAAATTGTCCTGACTGAGCCCAGCTCTCTGCCCATCATTCGAGGTGCACTCATAAAAATTGTAAATTGCAAAGTGGTTGCCCATGTGCCTTGGGAAGCTGCTACTGGTATGGCAAGCAATAAATTCTCTGAGCCTCAATTTTCTAATTTGTAAAATGGAGACAACAAACATTATGGTAAGAACTTCCCAACAAAATAAATAACCTAAATAAAACATTGTAAATGTGAGCTAATTTCATCAGGACAGTGGCCCTTCCAGCACCCTATTCATTCTCTGAGAATGTTATTTGGTGGCTTTATATGCGAGAACAAGTTAATTACTCTACATGCCTTGAACAACAGGCAATTTTAGGAATACATGCCAAATATTATAAACTTTCCCAAATAACTAGTTATAGATCTTTTGTTCATGAATTTTCTGGAACTTTTGTGACCCTGATATGTTTTACCTATCTTATTTCCTGATAGGATGAATTTCATATATTTATTTTCTGTTTTTAAAAGTAAAACTTCAGGGGCAGCTAGGTGGAGCAGTGAATAGGCACAGGCCACTGAGTCAGGAGGACCTGAGTTCAAATGTGACCTCAGACACTTGATGCGTTTACTAGCTGTGTGACCTTGGGCAAGTTATTTAACCCCAAATTGACTTGCCTTCTTCCCTTAAAAAAAAAAAGTAGAACTTCATTTTCAGTACCAAAATGGCTTTTTTTCAAGTGATGTGCTTCAGCTCAAATATTTTATAGCAATTCTCCAATGACTAACCTATTGGACTTAGCTTAGCAAGCATTTTATATATGTTAGCTCAATCAAATGGCATGGTGGATAGACAACTAGATCTGGAGTCAAGAGAACCTGAGTCCAAATATGATACAGGTATTAACTGTGTGACTTTGGGGGAGTCACTTAATATCTATCTGTCTGCCTTAGTTTTTTCAACTGTAAAGTGAGGTTAATAATAAAATTTAGCTCGTAGGATTGCTGTGAGGATGAGACATTTTAAAGTACTTCAGAAGCCTTAAAAGCAACATATAAATGTGAGCTATCATTATTTGTTGTAATAATCTATATCTATCTATCTATCTATCTATCTATCTATCTATCTATCTATCTATCTATCTACCTACCTACCTATCTACACATACACACATATGGATGGATGGACGTATCTCTCTATATCCATCTATCTATGATTACGGTAATTTCAAAATGAGGCAGTTGAGGCTCAGAAAGGTTAAGGGAATTGCACATGGCCATATAGATAGAATTAGATATGGAATTTAAATTCAAATTGCACTAGACTCCAGTCAAATATTCTTTTCTTAAAAACTATAATCTGATGCCATATGAGGTAATATCATATAGTGGATAGAATTTTGGATTTATAGAAAGCCTCCATAAATTTATTTCTGCATCTGTGAAATAAAAGACTTGATCTGGATTAGAGATTTCTAAACATTTTTCCATAGATTCTTTGGCAGTTTGGTAAAACCTAGGGACTCCTTCTTAAAGTACTGTTCTAAATGCATAAAATAAAGTATATAGGGTTTATAATAACAAGGAATAATATTAAAATGTTGTTGTTAAGATATTTTAAAAAGTATGTTCATAGAATTTATGTTAAGAGCCCCTATTAGCTTATAGGACTATAAATCACAGATCTAGAGCAGAAAGAGACAAATGAGATCGTCTAATTGAACTTTCTTATTTTGCTTATGATGAAACTGATGATCTCTTGTCGCAGGTCACACAGAAAGTAAGAAGCAGAAGTCAATGGAACCCACTTCTTCTGACCCCCAAATTCTGTGTTTGCTACAAATCTTTCAACTCTGAGTTATTTTAATTTCCCCTTTCTGTCTTTTCCAAATGTATCCTGTATTTTTTGAATTTCTGTAACCATTTCATTTTTTTTCTCAATTGCTCATGAAACCTAATTTCAGTACCAATGTAACCATTTGTGACCATATCTAATTTCATTGATAAAGGAAGATAGAGAGTTAGGAAAATCCCTCAGGTCATGCAAAACAGCAGCACCTTTTCAGTAACTTCAAGTCTTAGAAAAATGAATATGACACTGTAAGATCAAGAAATTTGTCCCATGTCACATAGCCAGTAAGTAAAAGGTAGGAGGTAGGACCTGACCCCAGATCTTCCTGGCATTAAGGTCATTTTTCTTCCCATTGTACATCCCCCACTCTCTAAGGACTAGATTTCAGTTTTGAATTTCTAAAGAGATCATGAACCTCTAGAATGAGGGACCTATTTGTCTGTCCTTCACTTTGTACTTGCTATCACATCTTAGGGCAGATATTGAGAAGGCGTGGCAACCTAGTGGAAACATTGCCATTCCCAAAGCCAGGAAGCCCTACATCAATAAGCTCAAAAGTCTAATCCATATCTTTATTGCCAAAGTAGAAGTCATTCAGACAAGGAAAACCATGATGGTGAAGGATTTTGAATTTCATTTACATAAGAATTGATTAATTTTGGAATTGGAAGAGTTTATCTTAATGAAAGAAAAGTAATGGTGGAGCATATAGGATAACTGCTTCCAAGTATTTGAAGAGCAATCAGATGAAGGAAGGGTCTTGTGCATGATAGAATCTTTTAAGCAATGTTATTTTTAACTTCATAAGTCCACATAAGTTTTGGTAGTTTAAATAACTTCTCTTTGATCACCTTTAAATGATGAATTACAAATTATGCTTTTTTGGAGGATCTTTTCTAAACTCAGGGAAATTTTAAAGATGAGTTGAAGTTTTGAAGGCTCTGAAATATTCTTAACTCCTTTAAAATATGAGGAAAGCAATGGTGGTGGATTGAAAAGATTCACTGGAGAAGATTTGATCTCCCTCCCTTTTTGTTCTTCTATTGAGGTCAATTAATTCATTTTTCGATGAAGGCTTATTATCAGATGAGAGGAATTTATCTTCATATAGTCTTGAATTTTGCATAGTTCTTCGCCTTTCCTTTGGATATAGAAATTATCATTCTTCTACTCTACATGATATGTGATCTCTAAATGGAATTACCATAGTCTAGTTGCCAATTTCTAGCATGGCTTTGGTTGGGTAGAACTAGGAGGAATGAGTATATATTTCAGGAAGACATCATATGGAAAACCATCCTCATGATTAGAGCTGTCCCAAAAGTGGAATGGGCTACCCAATGAGAGAATGAATAGGTTCTCCAAAAGGGAGGTCTTCAGAGGAATTTTGGTCTAATAACAACGTTGTAGAAGTGATCATGGTTCATATGTGGGTGAGAATGTATGATTTTCAAATTCAACTTTTTTTTTCCCATAGAATGTATAGTATATTGTTTCTTATAAGCCAAACTTCACTTCTAATTCCTTGGGTCTATGGATTGAATCTATTATTTTCAATATACCTTTGGGTTGCTAGTGGTAGAAATTTATCTTTTAAACAGTTAGCAATTCTTAACTCTCCATTCATCTGCCTAAAAATCTATCCAGAGCCTGGATTTCTCTAGATCACTCCAGCTGTAAGTATAGTGATCACTCATGGGCTGAATTCCAATGATGATAGCAACAGAAGACCTAACTTACTGCATTTTTTGCTGACCTGGGATGGTTTCTTTTTCCTTAGGCAGCATGGTGGTCCTTTGTTTCGAGGACTTATCTTCTTGGTGGCGACTGCCTCAGAACTCTCAAGTTTAAGAAATCCATAGACATTAGCCTCCCCTGGTATCAGGGTTTGGGATGTGTGCAGACACATCCAATTTATGCATTCATTCTTTTCTATATATTAATACTTTTTAGTAACTTCAATTTTTTGGATATTCCCTCCATCAAGATAGATGACAATCCTTAAATAATTTAGTAGATATCCTCATAAAAAATTTTTAGATATTACTTTAAAAGCATACCTGGCAGATCTATTGATTAGGATCATCTAAAAATATATTCTGGAATAAATCTGGTTCACTCAAAATTTATTTTTGGCTAGACTAGATGTTTGCTTCCAAATGTTTTTATTTCATTACTAGGGTCAATTAATCAATCAGCAAATCTTTCTTAATTGACTACTATCTGCTAGGCATTTTTCTAGGTGGTGAGCATACAAATATAAAGAATGAAACAGTCCTTATTCACAATTCAATGATAAATCTCTCTGAAATTAACTTGGCTAGCCCTTGGACAGCAGATACTGAGGCTATCACCAGATGCGTACTAGAAACCTTTTACTTCTTCCAGAGCTCATGTGCTGCTAGCCTAGATTTCAAGGACCCAGGTTTGCTTTTGTACTGGAGGAAGACATTAGATAAAAATTTTTGTAAAATATGTCTGTATCTTTCTTATTTTATGCTTATTTGAATACATGTCTCACTTGTCTTAAAAGACAGCAATCTGCATTAAGACAGGGATCATGTCTGATTTCATATTTGTGTTTCCATACCTAAGAGTACTTTGCACACACTAGCAGGTATTTAATAAATGCTAAATCAATAAATGCATGATTTGATTAAGATTTACTTGATAGACTACAGATATAAGAAAACAAATATACATATATACACACATATAAAAGAAAATTCAACATAAAGTACTCATTTAGATAATTTTCCTTTTCATTCTACTTTTATCTGTGATCATTTGGATATTTCTGGTAAAAAATATTTTGGACCAATCCATTTTTTTTCCGTATTTTCTTCAGTATATGAGATCCAGGACACATATTCAACTCTATCATCAGAAGGAAAACATGTAACATATCTCTCAGAAACTGATGTAACTGAGAAAGATAAATTTAGTGAATTACCTTGGATAAGTTTGGACCTCTGTTTGAAAATTATCAGAAGTACTAAATGCTGTCAACACTTTCTACTTCTAATTCTATGATCTTATGACTTTCCTCACCAATCCTATAAAAGTTCTAGTCTTGAAAAGTTATTTATAGCCTGTTTCTGCAAAAGAAAAGCATCCTCATTATCATTCAGCAAAATGAATACTACAGGCAATATATAATCTAAAAGGCACTTTATATGACAACATCCCTTAAATCTAAATCCCTTCCCCCTTTTTTGAGTAAAACAAATTATCTTCGTTGCTCTTGGATACTAATTTTCCTAGAATAGCACCCAAATCCTTTTCCTGATTAGTGTGCAGGATGGTTGTTCAATTTATACTGCTAAGCTTGGTTCTTTGATCCTAAACTAATTCTCTCATTTTGTCTTTATTTGCCATCTGCTGGCCCAGACAATAAACAATCCAACTTCTATAGAATCAGATCTGGCTAGTGGTAATTTTTCCCTTTGCTTTCAATTTTGCAATCAGGAGTAAATTTAGAATTTTTTTTTTCTAAATCTGACTTCTTCATAACTATTTTCCAACCCAAATCTTTTCTGTGACTGCTTTCCTCTGACCCAGTGTCTCACAGAATCCTACAGAGGGCTACATTTTTAAATATAGAAAGCTACCAAAAGGGGATAGTTTTTCTGCTTCTGGCACAGTGTCCGTGAGGCTACTTTGGAAGACAATTGATTCTCCAGAATGCTTTGGCAGATACTCTTAGAACCTGGAAAGGGAGTTAGTTACCTCTTATAGCTCTTAAAAAGCTAACATGACATCCATCAATCAACAAACACTTCTTAGAGCCTACATGTCTTTTTTATTTTTTTTCCATTCATGCCGCTTGGTTAACTTTCTGATTCATGGTCAACTTCTTATCCACAGTGACCCTAAGATCATTTCATGTTCTAGTCACACAGACTAGTGGGCATTTGCAGAGCTATAACTACAGTCTGGAAATGAATTTTCTCTGAACGTAATGAAATTTAGAAAGTGCACTGACAACATTTTAATTTTTGAAGCAGCATATGGACAATTGAATTTAGCTCCTACATAGAGGACACAGATTTGGAAGGGATCATGAAGGTCATCTAGGCTAACATTTTCATTTTACAGATGAAGGCACTAAAGCTCCTAGGGGTTAAGTGAGTTGCCCAAGGTGACACCAATAGTAGATATCAAAATTGGAATTTCAAATCATGTCCTTTGATTATAGAGACAGTGTCATTTGTATTATATTATGTAACCTCCATCCTAAAGTGAAATTCTGTGAAATCATCTACGCTTACATGGAGATTTTTTTTTCTTCATTAAGGGTTCCAATGAACATTCTAAAAAGCCCTTTACCAAGTATCTACAATTATATGTCATAATTTTTATATATCTACAAGCACTGATTTGATAGTTATTTTCTGGGTGATGCCTTTTAGCCAAGTATTTATCTAAATCTATCAGGTGAGGATGATGATAGCTAGCATTTATATAGCATTTTAAAGTTTGCAAAAACACTTTACAAATCTCTCTCAAATTCATGACAACTTTGAGAGATGGCTGCTATAGTTATCTCTATAGATGAAGAAAAAGGAGCAAATATGTTAAGTGACTTGCCTAATGTCAATTAGTAAGTATCAGAGGCTGCATTTCAGTGCAGGTCTACTTGACTCCAGTTCCAGTATTCTATCCACTGAAACACCTATTTAGGTATTTCATTCTCAGAGATCATGAACTGTTTTGCTTGACTAAACACCATTGCCCCACAGTCACATTATGCAACCCTTTTTTCCAATGAATATTTGATCAAATTAATCCATCCTTGTGGAAAGAAACAAAGATTTACATAGTGATAGTCCATATGGACGGACAGCTAGGTGGTCTGGAGTTAGGAAGATTCATCTTCCTGAATTCAAATCTAACCTCAAATACTTTTTAGTTGTGTAACTTAACCCTTCTCATCTCAGTTTCCTCATCTGTAAAATGATCTGGAGAAGGAAATTCGCAAAGCACTTCAGTATCTTTGCCAAGAAAACTTTCAGTGAGGTTATGAAGAGTCAGAAATGACTAAAAAATGACAACATCGAAAGTCCATATACATTAATGATAAAAAATAGATATTTTGAGTCTGAGACATCTAATCTTCATTAAATTCTATATTCTGGGATAATAATAACTCAAATTCCTCAAATACATTAATGTTTCTGAAGTGCTTTCCTCATACAAGTTCTTTGGGAAAGATAATGCAACAGTTACAGATATCAAGTAAATCTTAGAGAGATATTTTGACTTGACTGCTTTAGTGTTCATGCCATGATTCAACTCTCAACTTATGGATGTTAAATCTATTTTTTCTACATCATACTTACACATCATTGTAACTGCTGGGGATGACATGAGGTGGAGCAGAAACAAAAGCCTTATTTATGACCAAGTAAATGAAATCCTTTAAATTAGCAATTATTAGAACTCTACCGCATAGCTCACTTCAATAGGCCTTGTTCTTGACAAGGTATAGTTGAAATCTATTTCTCTGTATCTAGCATTCTCTTAGCACCAAAGATTTAGAGCTGGAAGGGGCATGAGAGATTACTTAGTATAACTTATTTTACTGATCACACAAATCAACAAATGAGAAGATTAGCGTTTTACCTTTGGCCACACAGATGTCAGGCAGTGGAATCAGGTTTGAAACCCAGCTCTTCAGATTCAAAATCCAATTATCTTTGAAAAACATTGAACTGGTTCATATTTTAGCTAATTTAATGGAAATTATACAAAAAATATCAGAATTAATGAAATATTATATGGTTTCCTTTAAAATAGTGCAGACTCCAAGCTTCTGTTTGGGGCAAGTTGTTCCCATATCATAGAGATTTTAGCCCTATGTTAACTTGCAAGTGACTTGAGAACAGGACTTTTGTTGTATCTGTCTTTCAACCCTATAGAGCATGTATATATTGGGGCCTTACTAAGTGGTTACTGAATAAATGAAAGATCAAATCCACTGACTATTGAAATATTACTTAGATTTTAATTATTTGAAATCCTGCTTGTATTTTTATTTTATTCTTGTTGTTTTTCAGGTGTGGCTGACCTTCTGTGTTGCCATTTGGAGATTTTTTGGCAAAGATTCTGATGTGGTTTGTCGTTTCCTTCTCCAGCTCATTTTATAGATGAAGAAACGGAGGCAAATAGGGTTAAGTGACTTTGCACAGGATCACACAGTTAGTAAGTATCTGAGGTGAGATTTGAATTTAGAAATATGACTCTCCAGTCATCTAACTGTTTTATTTCACTCCATGTAGCTATAAAATACTGCTTAAGCAGGGTAAGGTGAAGAACTCTTGAGACATACAATATTGATACCCTTACTCTCCTTTCCTCTCTACTAATACTTCTAGTACTCCCATACTGTACTAGAACTCCTCTCTTTAGTATTTTTGACATCAATGACATGAGATAAGTTTATGTATGCCAAATAAAAAAATATAATTTGAAGCAAAATAAAATGATGACAATATTTTATAAATGCCTTGTTTTATGATGTGATAGAATGTAAACTTCTTGAAGGCAGAAACTATTTCATGTTGGTCTTTGTATCACTAGGACTTATGATAGAATGTGAAAAATAGTATATGATCAACCAATGTCAGTTTGATTTATTAAATGATATTTATTAATTAGTTTAGTAATAGGTACATTTATTTAAAAAAACATAAACCCTCACAGTTCTTAATAATCAGTATCAAGTTCTTTCTCCATCTTACTTCTCATTTGTATCTAAAGAAATAATTTGGAAGTAAAGCCAAGATGGTGGAGTAAAAGCAGGAACTTGTCTGGGCTCCCACTCCAAATACCTCCAATGCCTGTAAAAAATGACTCTAAACAAATTGTACTGCTACAGAATCCACAAAGTAACAGAGAGAAACAAGTCTCCCACTGAAGGCAGCCTGGCAGGCCAATAGGAAGGGTCTATCGCACTGGGCTGGGAGCAGAGCACAGTTCCACATGAGCCTCACTGACCCAGACCTGCAGCCCAGACCAGCTGAAGAAGACATTAGGAGAGTGAATCACTGGTAGCTGTGACAGTTTCCAGACTCCTCATAAACTGAAGAGGAGAGAAGAGAAAGTAAAAGGTCAATCAGGAATTTTGTTGATCCTGGATGAGAGAAGAGCATGGTCCAACCCCTATCCCCAGGGTGGCAGAGGTGGTGGTGGCAGTGGCTAAGGAGCTGCCTCTTGAGCTCCAGGCCAACAGATTGTAGGGGCACCAAGGGGTCAACCACAGGGCATTTGCAGGAATCTCTCTGCTGGTGCTGAGGCAGAATTCTCTTGCTTTGTCCTGCTTGGCTCTGGGTCACGATCTTGGGTGGTAGTCTCAGGGTAAGGAGCACTAGCATGGCAGAGTTTGTTGAGGCTGTGGAGAGGCAGTCTTCCTCACAGTTCCACAGATGCCTAGAAGAAGGCACAAAAGATTTCTGACAACAGCTGCACAAAACTCCAGAAATTTGGGATTTAGCACTCTCCACTCTGGAAGCAGAGTTCTACTGTGGCAAAGAGCTCAAAAGTCAAGTAATTGGTTGGCAAGATGAACAAACAGAGCAAGCAAAATCAAACTATAGGATCATTTTTTGGTGACAAAGATGATCAAAACATAGAACCAGAAGAAGACAACAAAGCCAAATCTCCTGCATCAAAAGCCTCCAAGAAAAATGTGAACTGGTTGCAGTCCATGGAGGAGCTCAAGAAGGACTTTGAAAATCAAATAAGAGAAGTAGAGGAAAAGTTGGGAAGATAAATGAGAGTGATGCAAGAAAATCAGGAAAAATGAGTCAACAGCTTGCTAAAAGAGACCCAAAAAACTGAAGAAAATAACACCTTAAAAATAGACTACCTCAAATGGCAAAAGAGGCCCAAAAAGCCAATGAGGAGAAGAATGTCTTAAAAAGCAAAATTGGTCAGATAGAAAAGGAATTTCAAAAACTCACTGAAGAAAATAATTCCTTCAAAATTAGATTGGAGCAAATGGAAGTGAATGACTTCATGAGAAATCAAGATACTGTGAAACAGATCCAAATGAATGAAAAAATAGAAGGCAATGTGAAATATCTAAAGAAATAATCCCCATTTTTCTTTGTCAAGCTATTCAAAGATATGTGGAATTATCATATTTTTGTGTTTTCCAAGTGTAGTTAGCCCACTCAAGTGACAAGTAGTTGATTATCACAAATACTTATTATTTTTTAATATATACTATAATTCATTTTTTAATTAAAATTAGTGTGGATAGTTGCAATAGCAGTGGTCTGGGAGTCAAGAAAACTGAGTACTATCTTTTGGACTTGACTTGACTTGTTATATATTTTGGGCAGATCACTTAATCTCTCTGGCTCTTCATTTCCTTAAGTATAACCTCCCATCAAAACTCTTTGCAGGTTGTTTATATTTAGAAATCCACATAGACAATATTACATTAAAAAAATATTCTTGAGGAAATAAGTCACTTCAATATGTCTATTCATTTTACTTATTACCATATTAGCTTGTTTTAATATGACTACTAAGAGAAGTTGGTCAGCAAAATGGGTCATGTAATCAATTACCAATGAGGCTTTAAGCCTGAGGAACGCATTCCCTTGACCTCTTCCTTAGTAACTTATTCCTTTTCTTGGATGTGACTTTCCATTCAAATCTGTGATCGTTGCCTTGTAATTCAGAGATCAGTAAACTACTGCCTGCAAGACAAATCTGGACTTCAAACTGCTTTTGTAGGGCCAGAGCCCAGAATGTTTTTTACATGTGTACACTGAGTTCCAAGATCATTGATGTGAGACTCTTCTCATTGGTGGAGATTAGAACCCTGTACCTCCATGAGTAGTGTGATAAAGAGAGTCTATCTATGCCAATGAGCTTTGAGACTCAGTTTATACATTTTTAAGTAAACTTTTTTTTTGCATTCAAAGATGTACAAACCATCCTTAGCTTGAGACCTGTGCAAAAGTAGGTAGTTGGTCAGATTTAACCCTCACTTATACCAATCCTTGTAATCTGGGAAAAGAAATTGTGGCTGTTTATCCTGGCTCAATGCCATCTCTGTGGCTGAAGTAGCTCAAGTCTACCAGGAGTATTTTCCTGAAAACTCTCTCTGTCTCTGTCTGTCTCCCTAACGTAAACACACACACACACACACACACACACACACACACACACACACACACACACACTTTAATATATATTCATCTCTATTAAATGTCTCCCAATTCTCCAGTCAGTTTGCACCAGCAAATTCCAAACTTTTTTTCTTACAAATTCTCAATAATTTGAAACTCCTTCCTTCTGTGCTCTTCCTCTTGCTTCCTAATCTCTTAGAGGATGTCCAAATAAGTTGAAGTAGTTTATATTTGATAGCTACTTGGCCTTAATAGTGTTTCAAACAAAAACACAAAATATTGCCCCAAAAGAAAATAGTTCTAAATGGCCACTGTCTACATGCAGAATTGTGAGGAAATAATATAATTTTTTCTCACTTCATCCTGTTTACCATTGGGATGAATAAAAACTAGGTATTTCTAGATTTTATGCCAAATGCAAATATGACTGTTATTTTTCTCTACTTCCCAAAGAGTGTGGGCCAACCCAAGCATGTCTCACTAACAGACATATCTTACTTCTTGTGTGATGGATTGTCATTAAGAGTCTTTGGACAATGTTTTTTTTTTTTTTTTTTTTTTTTTTTTGCATAACAGTGTTTCTAACACTTAGGGCTCCTCTTGATATTGTTCAAATTTCAGGAGCATCTCAATCCATACTTGATTCTATACATTTAAAAGTTCAGCATAAGGACCACAGCAAGGTCTCTATCCTGGCTCCTAGCTTCACTTCCATCATTGCCATAATCTCCCATCTTCAAAGTGAACCCATCTCTCCACCAAAAGCCGGTATGGAGAATTTTCATCCTCTTCCAAATTCAGTGAAAACTCTGAGGAGCTTGAGATGAAAGTGGCCAAATGTACCTTTTAGACTTCTAATTTTCATTGATCTCTGGGAGGGCACCCTTTGGGAAGGCTTCTATAGTTCTAACAATTAAGAGCTATTATTTTATGTTGATCATAATGAATAATCTATAATGTTACAGATTGACTCAAATGCCATTCATGACAGTGTCTTCCTTTAAACCAATGCTGCTTTAAGCTTAGAAGTCAATAGCACCCTGGATAGTTTCCTTCCTTTATAAAAAATACCTTTTTTGAAGTTTAAGAATCTTTTTTTAAACTCAGGGAAATTTTGGAAATAAATTGAAGCTTTGAAGACTCAGTAATTTCTTTGGCTCTTTTTAAAAGGCAATAGTAATGCTAGAAGATTGGAGAAATTGGCAGGAGAAGATTTGATCTCTTCCTTTTGTCCTCTATTAAGTGCAGGTGATTCATTTTTCACCAAAGGTTTATCATCTTATGGTGGAGGAGGGGCTGTTGATCTCACCCTCCTCCTGAATTTTAGGTACTTTCTTCCTTTTTCTTTTTGGTATGCATATTGTTACTCCTGTACTCAACATGCCTTTGTGATGACCAAAAGGAGTCACCACCTTCTAAATGTTAATTTTTTCTGTATGTCTAAACCAGAATTGAGGTCCCCAATCCTCTTGTTTTCAAGTGAATTTTCATGCTGTAGCTAGAAAGGGAATTCTCTACAATGTTGCAATGGCAGAGGTAATTTTAGTCTGAGAGAGCTTGGGGTCAAAGCTGAATTCTTTTTAGCAGAAGATGAATACCATGGTGGAAAATTGTAGAGTTAGGGAAGTCATCTGAGGCAATTGTTGACAGAGGTGATAATACAGGGCACAGAGATGGGGAGTTAGAACTAAATGATAGGTGACAGTCAGGTGTCATGGGGAAAGGCTGTTTTATTAAGAGAGTTGATAATGTCAAGAAGACAAAAGAAGAAGATGAAAAAGGTGAAGGGAATAAAAGCATCAATGAAAATGAAAAAATAGACGGGAGAACTGACAAACTGAGAAATCTAACAGAAAAAAAACCATAAGGTCTCAGAGCTAATGGGAATCTCAGAAAGAACAGTAGATAATAAGCAAAGAATCTCTGTTCTAGATAACATTTAAATTAATGAATTACTATGAGTTTATTTTCTGATGATGAGTAATCTTTTGTTTGTAACCCCCCTCCCAATTCAATCATTAAATTCAAGTGACATTTTGAAGTATCTATTATTTTCAAGGCAATGTGCTAAAGTCTAGGGATACAGAGACAGAAATCAAATAACCCTTGTCCTCAAGGAGTTTATAATCTAATGAAGAGATATAATTATAGAAATAAGTAAATATAAGGTAATTTAAAGAGGGAGAAAGCACTAAGGACAGTGGTTCAGGGTAGCAACTGGTGTAACAGCTGGTTCTCTGAAATACACATACACATACATACACACAATGAACTTTTGAGTTTGATCTGCATTATTCATGTGTTTTATAACTTATTTAAATCTACATGACCAATGGAACAATAAATCAAGCCCTGAGCATTTATGGATTTTAGAAGTATAGTACTCTCAACAAAAATTTGATTGGACTAGAGCTGATAATATGTATATGTATACACATATTCATGTATAGTTTGATTGTAAAATGCTTTCTTTAAAATCTTGTGAGGTAGGCTGTGAAAGTATAATATTCCCATTTTCAGATGAGTACTAACTCTATGAAAGATTGTTACCTAAGATCATATTGCTAGCAAACATCTGAGGAAACATTTGCACTAAGTCCAGTCTTATTCACTATCCTAACTCTAATAGAACAGATACATTAAAAGTTATACTTTTTCATTAATATTCATATTCAAATTTTAAATTACTTTACTTTTGAAATGATTAGGATTCATTTGGTATATAAAGTTGAATATGAGAAAACTGATAAATCTTCATTCAAGGACAGTAATTTTGGCGAATATTACTAGATAGGAATTTTCTCTAAAAATTCTCCATCTATTATCAGTCAAACTTTGATGATAATAATGATGATGATGATAACTGACATTCATATAGTATGTACTATGTGCCAGACACCATGCTAAGCACTTTACAATTATTATCTCATTTGATCCTCATGACTACTCTGAGAAGATGTTATTATTATCCCCATTTTTCAGATGAAGAAACTGAGGCAAACAGAAGCTTACTGATTGCCCAGGGTCACTTAGCTAGTAAATATCTGAGGATAAACTTGAACTCAGATCCTCTTGACTCCAGTCTCAACACCCTGTCCTCATTACTTTATATCTTTTAGTACTTTTATCTGTACCATTCATCTGATATATACTATGTAGAACATATATTTAAGGAAGGAAAGTAACAAGCATTATTCAATATTTACTATGTGCTAGGGATAGAAATACAAGCAAAAAGGCAGTGCCTGCCCTACAGAAGTTTCCATTCTAATGCAGGAGGACAAAATACAGAAAAAGAGGTCAGTATGGGGTGGGGAGGGATAAAGGCACCCAATTTCAGAAGAGGCATGATTTTGAAGTCCAGAAAAATAGGAATAACATTGTCAGGGAAATGAAGTCCCCAGAAGTAATACACTATGAGGAAAAGGGGAAGGTCTTGAAGAGAGATATTCCATGGTGGACAGACCATAGAGGTGGTAGCATGTTTGAGGGCAGGGAAGCCCTAGGCACTGAGGGAATTTTTCAGATGAGAAAGCAGAAGAAAGATTTTCAAGTCTAGAAGGTAAGGAACAGGACTGGGAGTTTCTATAAACCTATACACTGGATTCCAGTATTCATAATTTTTCCTCCCAAGAAAATCCATTTATCCAAATCAGTAACAAAACCAGAAAGGACATATACCAGACAATACAGAGTAAAGGGGTACTCTTATTGGAAGTGAGCTAACTGAGCTCAACTAATGGAGAGTATCTTAGAAGGGGAAGTTCCCTGAAGTTCCTAATGTAGTGGAAGTTACAAGTAAGAAGTGCCTAGAATGATGACAGGGCCTGAAACAAATAAAATTTGTAAAGAATTGCACAACTCTTTCAAGAATTGAAGATCTTTCCTCTTTCCTGCTGTAGACTACTGTACCTTACTTCTTACACAGGGCCAGACAGTCTTCTTCACTGAAAAGGGTAGAATTCCATGCCAATGGGCTTTGGGACTGGGTTTACATTCCTCCCATGGACCAAAACCCTTTCAGTCCCCCAAGTTCAAATCCTCTAACTATACAGTATAAACACAAGCATCAGTGCTTTAAGACAGCAAAGATGCAGATTAAGTGAACTACGTATTTACTTTTTCTGACCTTAGTGAGACAGGTATAAAGTGTTTGCAAAACTATAAGTGTTACATATTAGTTGCTATTATTATTATTATTATAACTCTTAACATCTTGAACTATACCTTCACTGCTAATCAGCAATCATTTTGATTTTCTATGCCATTCCTCACAGTGTCTATTCCAAATCTGTACCACTCTCCTAAAATCCACTAATACTAGCCCTTGCCTTCTCTTTCAATTGATGACATCAGCTCTTACTTTATTAAGAAAATCAAGGTCATCCATGCTGTGCTCCTTCATCTGTCTTACTTTATATATTAGAATCTCTCTTTAGCTTCACTTTATCTGTACTTTTCTCCAGCCTCAGATAATCAGGAAGTCCTCCTTGTTGAGGCTAACTTTTCCATCCTGATCTCAACCTTTCCTTTCTCCTTCAGGGATATTATCATAATTTTCCCCTCATTTTTAGTCACTTCTCTACATACTTTGTATGTATTTTGTATATACCTATGTAGCATAAACTCCAAGGCTACTTCTCCCAGCCTCCATTAACATCAGCACTCTGGTTTCTCAGAGGTTGACTGATACTTCTCCCCTCAAGTTCTAAGCAGACTCCTGGGGCATTGGGATTTTTTCTGTTTCTGATTTTCATGAGCTTCCATTGAGGGTGCTGCCACCAATATTGACCAATTACTTTTATAAATTAATTTTTGAAAGAAAAGACATTTCCTCATTTGGTACAATAATAACAGTTTATGCAAGGGATAATCACTGTGAAAGCCTTTGACACATTTGCTTACAATTACACACAAGGTCCCTGGGGAGAATAGACTAAAAATGTGATGTGCCCAGAAGGTAGCTCATATCTCCTGTTTACTAGAAGTTGCTTTCTCCCTTTCTACAGTCTTCCTTGAGTTCCCATTTAGTGGGACTTTCAGTGTAACTCAGATTTCAGTTGGGTTCTGGAGGTTGGTGCCTTTGTAGAGTCCTGAAACTTTCTTTCTTCCATTTGTCTAGTTTGTCTTCTATACATCTCTCACCTCTTTCTGCAGATGCCTCCTTCAATCACAAATGCTTTGGGGACATCACTACTGATACAGATGGGAACCTTAAATGGTTGTAAGTTTGTTCTCTGGTCAAAAGGGAAGGAGGGAGAGAACTCAATTTCTCCTATCCAGTAGCAATTCCTTCACACACCTCTCAAAGTGGAAAGCAGGAAGGAATGAAGAGAGGAAGGAATAAAGAAAGGAAGGAATGAAGAAAGGAAAGAAGGAAGGAAGGAAGTATAAAAATTCTATTATATAAACACAGTCAAGCAAAACACATTTCCATGTTGGCCACATCTAAAAATGCAGTTCTCATTCTGCATGTTATTCCACAATCTCTCTGTCATAAAGTAGGTAGAATTCTTCTTCATCACTCTGGAATCATGACTGATTATTTCTTTGATTGAAATTCTTTCTTTCAGAATTATTCATTTTTGCAGTATTGATGTTACAGAATAAATTGTTCACTATATCTACCGACAGCATTCAGAATTAGTTCAGACAAGGAATTCTGGCCCTTTCTAAGTGTGACTCTTTTTAATTTCTTATTGCACAATAATATTAATTGCATATAATATATACATATTATATATATATATATGCACATATATACATTTAGTTACATATATCACATGCCATCTTTATTCAGCCATTCCACAATTAATAGACATTCCTGTGTTTCTGCTCCTTTATTACCATAAAATAATGGCATTAGTATTTTTACATAATAAATATTTATATTATGCCTATTATTTCCCAGGAATTTTACTAAGAGCTTTACAAATATTATATAATTTGATTCTCACAACAACTCTGGAAGGTAGGTGTGAGCACAAGCAAGGTGGGATTTTTGTTGTTGTTTTTTTTTATTCTTGTTAGAGTTCAGTTTCCTATGGTCAGGCTAAATTTTAAACATCTGAAGGAATTACTTCTTATTTTGAACCCTGATAATTCACAACTGTGCTCATCAGGTTTTGCTCCTACTGGCTTTGAGCCAATCAGGGGCCAAGTCTTTGTTATATCTTCTGAGAGGTTGGCATTTTGCTTTAGGGTTTGCTCATGAAAAGGATCTTTTGATTTCCTGGTCAAGATTGAGTAGACATATGTTCAGGGATCCCTAACTGCTTTGATATCTGTGCTCCCTCCATCCAGAATATATGTAAAGTGTATAGCAATATTGCTTTACACAGACAGTTGAATCCTTGTCTGTTGATCTTTGTGCTAATTTCTCTTCTTGTATTTTCTCCAAGTTCAGGGCGCTGACCTTTCCCCTGAACTAGTGAATGTAATTAAAAGCAAACCAAAGAACCTGTGCTAGCACTCCATCTTGAGTGTGCTAGGGTGCTTGCTAATACAGTAGGTACCATTATTAACCCTATGTAATGGTTGAGAAAATTGAGGCCAAAAGAGAATAAATAACTTGCCCAAGGTCAGACAGCTAATAAGTATCTGGATGGGTTTTGAATTAAGGTCTTCTTGAATCCAGTTTCAATGCTTTATCTCACTAATCACCTAATTGTCTCTTACTTTGTTCTCTTTGAGGCACAGGCCAAGCAGTGGTATAATGGAGTCAAAAACAGTGAAAATTTGCATAATTTTAATACAATTCCAAATTGCATTGCAGAATGGTTGGACCAATTCATAGCTGTACAAACAGTGCATCAATGTGCCTGTTTTCCTGAGGACCCTACAGTTAACAATTTTTTTCTTGTCCTCAGTCAGAAGATTGACCCCCCATAAGTAGAAAAAAAAAAGAAAAAGAAGCAAATAAGAGGTAAGTGTTTTTATTTTCTTTTACTTATCAATTACTATGATGGTAATCCTCATCAGCAGTTCACATTCTTCCCTATTCTTTTTTCCTTCCTTTGTTCTCTGTCACTTTTCCTTCTGGTGCAAGTGACTATTTGCCATTGAAAACCAATTGCTGTTCTTCACAACTCCAGGCTCTGTTTCTGGGGACTCATTTGAAATTACTTACTTCCTAACATGACTAAAAATATAATAAATTCCCTTTTAATTCTTGTACAACCTTAGCTAGTTCTGAGCTGAGCACAGAAGACCACACAGCTAGTAGCCTTTCATGATGAAACTGAAATTTTGGGCCTTGGAAATTTCCCTGGGAGTTGAGAAACATTTTTTACAGATGGGAATCAGTAATTATTTAGGGATTAGCCTAGAGGCCCACAGCAATTTAGCAATTGATCCTGATTCAAGAAATCTATAATATTTCTGTCACAGTGAAAATCAAAATTTCACAGAATATCTACCAGTAGTCAACAAGGGCACTTGTGTCTTTATCCCAGATATTACTTCTTTTTGAGTGCTGTTTTTCAACATATGCTAGTAATTAACATTTTATGACATTTTTAAACACTAAGAATTTTAAATGTTTTTTAATACTTGTTTTCAATTATGGCATCTTCACATTTAATTTCTGATATTGCTAACTCTTAGTAGACCATAGAAACATTGAAACTCAGATTTGGGAGAAAACTCAGAAATAATTCATTCAGTACAACCCAGCCTTTGAGCTCCTTCAGATAAGGACAATGGAAAAGAATGCTGGATTTGGTTTCCGAAGACCCATCTTTAAGCTTTAACTCTGCAAGAGAAAGTTTTACCTCTGTGGGTTGAATCTTTTATATTCATTCTATATAAAATGATGAATTGGACTAGGTGGCCTCAAAGGTCCCTTCCTGTACCAAATCTATAATCAGGAATTCCTTCAACAATAGCCCAAAGCAGTAGTCAGCCAGCTCCCACTTGTATGCTGTTGTAATGGAGAACTTATTCTTTCCTGAAGATGTAGCTTCTTGATAGCATTAATTATTAGGAAGCTTTTTCCTATGTGGAGTCAAAATCTGTCTGCACCCAATTCTGTCATCTCTTACAAAAATAATTATAATGTCTCCACTACATGACAGACTTTGAAGTGTTTGAAGATATCTATCATATCCTTCTTAAGTAATCACTTGCATAAGATAAACATATTCTTACTATTTCTTTCTTCTTCCACTAGTGCATGGTAAATAGTTCTTTCTATACAGATCATATGTGAGGATATGGCTTGAGTGCAGGACCATAATTTACATTGCAAAATATATATCATTTATGACTCAGTCTCTTCACCCAGCATTTCCCAATTACCCCAAACTATTAAATAGTTTATATTCCCTTTACTATCCTGGTCATTCTACTTTGGATATATTCCCATCTATCCAGGTATATATGTATGCATACATGTATGTATCCATACACACATTCACATACACATGCAGGAGCATGCATGCACATATGTGCACATACATATACATGTGTATATATATGTATATATGTATGTATGTGTGTACGTGCCAGGGAAGGGAGGAAAGTTACAGGCAAGATGAGTTAAATTTTATCACCATTCTCTACTTAGAAGCAGTGGCAATACTGCTTCAGTTAATATTTCCAGAACAAAAGGTAAAATGGGGTGTTGTGGTGTTATGCACACGGTAGCAGAGTGAAAGGCAAGAAGATGGCCAGGATATGATTGGATGTTATGTGAAACAAATATATTGGGCTATGTGACTTTGTGTTTACTTACTAACCAATCAGGAGAGTTTAGCCCTGGGGCTCCCTATATTTTCTGTCTCTAAATACAATATTTTTCCACTACATTAGTTGGATATCTAGCACATTAGCATAGATTATTTTCTGAGTTCACCATTACCACCTACTGCATCTCAAGGTGGTAGATAGTATAGAGATTTGGACATCCTGAGGTCAAACACTAGAAGAAAGGGACTATTAAAAAGATGTAGGCAAAAGACTGAAATAAGAGAGAGTTGAATCAAAATTCACATCATATAATTAGCAGTTAGTTTGATGATTTTGACTGTGAGATAGTATGTAATGAGACAGTATGTAATGAAATAGTATTATTTCCCAAAGCATTTCCTAAAAATAATTCACATTTAGCATTGCAAAGTGCTTTCCTTACAATAACTCCGGGAGTTAGATGGAATAAGTATTATTATTCTCCCTTTTATAGATGAGGAATTAAGGTTCTTGAGAAGGTAAATGATTTGACCAAGACCATAGAACTAGTAAGTGCAGGAGTCAGGGAGGAAATTCAAGTCTCCAGAATAAACCCTATACACTATCTACTATGCAATATTGCCTTGCTTTGGATGAGGTATAAACAGGCTGAACATCCATATCAACACATACAGCAATGAGAATATGCCCCAGGCATTTGGGTGCCATTATTTTCAAGAGCAAAGGTAAGCAAACTACTAATAATTACGGCATCCCCTGCTCAACTACTGCTTGACTTGTCTTGGTCAATATTTCTGGGTCATCTTCTAGGAAGGATAAGCAGCCATGCATTCTCAGATTGTGTATATCAGTCATGCTCTCTGCATACGTCAACACCAGGAAAGTGCCAAGAGTAACATCACAAATTCTTCTTTGGATTCAGTGATCAAGCAAAAGTACTTGACACTATCAACTGTCAGCAGCATGAACTGAAGAGACATTATCAATGCACTCTGAAGCACATCTTCACGCATTATGGAGTAGCTTTGGGAAGCTGGGAAATAATGGGTGAAAAGGCCAAGTTTCAAACCAGTGATAGATTTTGCAAGTGGCAGTTCCAGCCATGAGCTGAAGCAATCTCTTCCCATGATCTCAGCGTGGAAAGAACTACTCACCCTGCAACAGCATCAGTCTTTTCTGCTACACAGGGAGACCAAAATCATCAGCTGTGACACCTTTAAATTCACAAGATGCATAGATGCTGTGTTTCCTGAAATGTAGATAAAAATTTTTACATTTAAATTGAGAGCTGTTGTCATGATTCAAAATGAAAGTTCAGATATCAAATAAACATGAGAATTGAATATCCTGCACTACCCATTTCTAACACTGTCTAAATAACTTAATTACTGGCTCCTCCAATAGAAGTTTAAGTCTTCTGGCTATCCATCAGTGATTTAAAGGGAGCCATTCTGTGAGTTGGATCTATAGTCTCTCATCCTTATTATAAAATCCTCTGTCCCCAAATCCTCTACCCCTAATATCTTTTCACATTTTAGTGATCTGGATTTCTGAAGATACATCAAAGGTGTGGTGTGCAGTAAGAAATATATTACCTATCATCTTTGACTTAGAATGAAACTTTGGGACACTGAAACATTGACAATAGCATCAGGGACCTGGAATCATTTGTACTCCTTTATTTAATTATTTTATTTAGACAGTTAGCTAATAAGTAATCATTCAGAGTTCTAGCCCTCAGGGATACTATGACATCCTAGAAACCAGTGAATTTCTCTCTTTATATGGGTCTATTTATCTAAAACTTTTTCATAACAATACTACTGACACTGATAACAATGATTATAACACATATGTAATATATATCATATATACTGTATTTTGTATCATATATATAATACATATGCATATATATTGAGAGAGAGAAAGAGAGAGAGAATGAGAATTTCAAGGTTTATAAAATACTTCCAAATATGGCAAAAATAGAACCTTTTTTATACCATTGTTGTTCCCCTCTGTGATCTTACTCATCCCATTCAACTAGACAGTCAATTATAAGATACTTGAATACATGGTCTATTTTTTTCCATTCTTTTACCTTCAATGACTAGCAAATAAATCCTTGTGAATTGAATTGAATCCAATACCTTATCTCATTTGATACTCTCAATTCATGAGAATCACAGCCACTGGATGAGAAAAGTCTTCCCAATATCATCAGAGAGAAAATGTAAAAATAAACATGAGAATTGCATCTCTATATGTATAGGTGACTTCCATTTTCGTGGTATTGAATATAAGAAAAAAAGGTGGTGTGATCAGGAAATAGTCTTAGAGATAGACAAAACAAACTAAGATTCTCTTGTTCATCTATATAAATAAATGGCTGAGGGAAAGATACAGAGAGAAGTTATGCTTTTTTTTTGGACTTATTTATGCAAATGAAATACTCAAAGATACTGTGTCATCAGGCAAGCACCCTAGCATGGTTGGCTAGCACAGGTTCTTTGATCTGCTTTTAGTTCAGGGGAAAAGTCAGCACCTTGAACATCAGAAAATACAAAGAGAAATTACAATCAGACGAAAAATAATGCAATTCAATAGACCAACAGACAGGGCTTCTAGGTGTCTGACTATTACATACACAGAGTGTTACCAGACACAGAGGCACCAACATCTGGGTTTTCAAAGCCAGGGGGTTCAATGGCTTCCCAGAGTGTCATCTGGCCAAATCACACAACTCTTCCCACAAATGAGCCCCAAAGCAAAACCTCACCTCAGAGTTCACATAGTCTTCTCCAGGGTCAGAAGATTTCACAACTTTCGTGACCCACTGCCTAATTACAAAGTAACAAAAGGTATGCCTTTCTGTAAAGCAAGCCTACTCTGGGCAAACTTCTCTTGTTGTGCTCCAACTGAGGCCCATTAAGGGACAGGGAAGATCTTCAAATTTCCTTACCATTACAGATACATATATATAAATACAGAGACATACATATACATACACACTGTGTGTGTATATAATATGAGTGTGTGTGTGTATATATATATATATATGTATGTATGTATGTATGTGTATATGTGTGTATATAATTTCCAAGATACAGAATAATCTACTTATCACTTTATGACTGAAAGGGGCTCACCCTTTCACTAGATGTAGAAGCAGTCTTATGTTGTGCTCTTATAGCTCCTTGTCTCTTCAAATTGGACTTTATAGCCTATAAATTCACTCACCTGAAAGAGGTTATATCCTTATAAGAAATAAATGAAAGCTAAGTTTTGAGAAAACTGGTAAAGAGAACTAGAAACTGGAGGGAATAAGAGCTTTAGTCACCTCTATTCTTGCAACCATTCTTCATCCCCTATGAAAGTTTTTTTGCTTCACCTCTGATCCAAGTTGTGCTTTTGTTGCCTAGGATTTGCTGCAACCATATAGATTATCAAAAATGTTCTGCGTCCTCTTTCACAGCTCTTCCCTCTCCGTGGGTTTCTTTCCCTCTCAAATTTCTGAAATGGAGATTTTATTGATGTCGAGTTGTTTGTTTTGTTCTTTCACTGCCTGAACTCCTTTTGTTACCTTTAGTTTTTGGCTTTCATTTTCAATTTTTGATTGAAAGTGCTCATATTTTATTTATATATGCTCATTTAGTTCAGTCATTTGTCTATTATTTCTGATAGGCTTTTCCAGGTTCTGTTACATGTTTCTATTTTGTTGCCTTTAATAGGATAATATAGCATTCAAGCCATGTAGTGAAAGTGCCGACTAAGTGTTGCTATAACTTCCATTATCATTCTTTAGTTGTTCAGTAGTCAGTCAGTAAGTCAGTAAGCATTTGTGGAGCACTTACGATGATCCAGGCATTGTACTAACTGCTGCTGAAAAGAAATGAATGGCAGTAGCTTTCTCAAAACATTTCTGCTCTACCAGTGTTTGATGACTGTCCTTAAGAGTATGCCATGATGGGGACACCTTTCTTCCTGTGCTCAGTACGACATCTGAAGATAGATCAAAGACTGTAACCTATACACATATTTAGTCCTTTTTCTTTCTTACATTTTTGAGCGAGTATCATAGGAAAAAGCATCTGTCTATGATGATCTTATTGGATTCCAACTTTAAAATATCTACATATCTATACAGTCGCTTTAATTTATTTAGAGACTGGTTAAGGACTCAACTGGAGTGCTTTCTAAGGGAGTGTTTTTGTTTGTTTTTGAAGAAAGGAAGTCTTTGTTGTGTTGCTTGTCTTTCTTGGAAGGTATAAATAAATACATCCAGTGATTATAAACAAATCATCGGCAAAATGACTAGTACAGTTCAGAAACAAAACAACAACAACAACAACGAGATCTCATTCAAAGTTCTTTGTACTCCTTGTATTATCCTGAACAACTTGCTCCATCTTAAAGGCTGGATACCAGCCCAGAAAGTGGTAAAAATAGTTTGCTGAATCACTAGGTTACTCCATCTTTAAAAGCCACAGTATTTGTACCCCACATCTCCACTCCCTATTTAACAGCTGCACTTAGCATGATAACAGTGGACACTATATACTACTGATATTGCCCTTCTTTTCCTCTTGGTCTCCAACTCCACATAATGGAGTGGGTGTGACAGTGTTTAGGAAATAACCTGTTGCTCCTCTTGCAAAGCTTTGGGTAGCTGGGACTCTTTTCCTTCTAACACTCTAAGCTTTGGGTCTTCCTCTTGCACTGTTACATTGACTATCTACTCCCTCCTGCAGTTTATCCTGCAATTCTTTCTCTGGCTCTTCCAACATGACTTTTTTTGTTGTTTCTATTTTCTTCATTCATCTAGATTCTGTGTCCTCTATTGGTTTAGCCTCTATGTCCTTGTTTTCTTTCAGCATGATCTTTCTTGCTTTTGATTTTTTGTATTGTGGCTGACCTGCTTCTTCCTCTTTATGTTCCTTTTGCCCGTTATTTTTATTTTCTGCAGCATTTTACTCTCTGTTTCTAACTCTACTTCAAATTTTGTCACTCTTAATTTTGCATTCTCCAACAGCCTAGATCCAATCTCTTCCATTTCTTCTTATAAACTTTTAAAAATTACCTAGTTTTATAAAAGCCTTTACAAAAAGGTTTTTTTTTTTGTCTTTTAAAATAATCCAATAAAGGGGTAGAGTCAGGATGGAGGAGTAAGGAAGGGACTTACCTGAACTTTCCCCAATTCATCTCCAGAGGGAGGATTTAAAATAATGCCTCAAAAAATTCTAGAGCAGCAGAACCAACACAAGGATGGTATAAAACAATTTTCTAAGACAGCTTATTGTTTACAACAATATTTCAATGTGAAAATGTCAGTTCTCTTCTCACCAGTGCTATCAGGACTATTTCCCTCCTTGAAATGATTGGGAATTTTTTCTACCAAGCTTTTATTAGAAGATGAAGCTGTTAGGACAGAAGATTTGCACTGGTGAATACCAGTGAATTACAGGGTGAGGTCTAAGAATGTAGAGAAATGGAGAGTGAATCTGTTGGATGAGAGAATAAAGGCTTTTGAAATCATCTAGTGCAAGTTT
>CM053580.1:356771486-356790935 GCA_028627135.1 Pseudochirops cupreus | reverse complement strand
AATGCCTTAAAAAGTCAAATTTGCCAGATGGAAAAAGAATCGCAAATGCTCACTGAAGAGAATAATTCCTTCAGAATGAGAGTGGAGCAAATGGAAGCAAATGACTTCATGAGAAATCAAGATACTATCAAACAGATCCAAACAAAGGAAAAAATAGAAGACAATGTGAAATATTTCATTGAAAAAAACTACTGACCTGGAAAGTAGATCTAGGAGAGACAATTTAAAGATTATTGGACTACCTGAAAGCCATGATCAAAAAAAGAAACTTGAAATCATCCTTCAAGAAATTCTCAAGGAAAATTACCCTTATATTTTAGGACCAGAGGGTAAAATAGAAATTGAAAGAACTCACCAATTACCTCTTGAAAAAGATCCCAAAAAGAAAACTCCTAAGAATGTTATAGCCATGTTCTGGAGTTCCCAGATCAAGGAGCAAATATTACAAGCTGCCAAGAAAAAACAATTTGAATACTGTGGAAACACAATCAGCATAACACAGGATCTAGCAGCTTCTACATTAAGGGATCAAAGGGCCTGGAATATGATATTCCAGAGATCAAAGGAGCTAGGATTAAAACCAAGAATCACCTACCTTACAAAATTGAGTATGATGTTTCAGGGGAAAATATGGTCATTCAATGAGGTGGAGGACTTTCAAGCATTCTTGGTGAAAAAAAAACAGAACAGATTAAAAAGTTTGACATTCAAATACAAGAAGCATGAAGAGGTAAATATGGAAAAGAAATCATAAGGAACTTATCAAAGTTGAACTATTTATATGCCTACATGGAAAAATGATAACTTTAACTTATGAAACTTTTCTCAGTATGAGGATTGTTGAAGGGAATATAAATGTGTGTGTGTATGAGTGTGTGTATGTGTGTGTGTATATGCACACATGTCTGTATAGAAGTGTAAATATGCATATGAACACATATGTGAGTGTGTATATATGTGTACAGATATACATAGACAGAGGACACAGGATCAACTGAATAGAAGGGATAATATTTTAAAAGGTGAAATTGAGAGTTGGTAGAGGATTATAATGAGAGGAGACAAGGAGAGACAGAATGGGGTTAATTATCCCATATAGAAGAGTCAAGGGATAATTGTTACAATGGAGGGGAAGAACAGGAAGGCAAAAGGGAACGGGTCAACCTTACTCTCACTGAATTTGGCTTAGGGAAGGAATGACATACACACTACATTGGGTATCTTTCCCTACATGAGAGTGGGGGGGGGGAAGGGGATGAGAGGGGGGATGTTGGAGGAAAGGGTTGGTTGAGAGGGAATGTTGTTAGAAGCACGCACTTCTGTAAAGGGACAGGGACAAAGTAGAGAGTAGAACAAGTGGGAGGTGGGATAGGAATGAGGGAAATATAGTCAGTCTTTCACAATATGTCCATTGTTGAGATGTTTTGTTTAACTACACATATATGGCCTGTTTTGAATTTCTTGTCTTTCTAGTGGGGATGAGTGATGAGAGAGGAAGGGTAAGAACCTAGAATTTAAAGTTTTAAGATCAAATGTTTAAAAAACAGTTATTATTATTATTATTATTATGTACATGCAACTGGGAAATAAGATATACAGGCACTGGGGTAGGGAGATCCATCTTGCCCTACCACAAGGTCAGCGCGGTGATGGGAAAGGATACAGGAGAGAGCAGATTAGGGAGGGGATATACAATGGGATCGCTGATGGGTTTTGGGCTGGTGGGTAGGGGAAAGATGGAGAGAAAATTTGTAGCTCAAAATCTTGTGGAAATGAATGATGTCAACTAAAAATAAACAAAAGTTAATTTTAAAAAATATCATCACAGCATTGACTACTCAAGCAGAAGTCCCTCCTTCATCTTGACAGGAGTGAAGTTCTCAACAATTTCTGTTCCTGGGGAGACAAAGCTTAACAAAGCTACAATGTACTTTGCCAGTGTCCTCATTAATTTACTCTCTGCCTGCAGAACAGTCCCAGAACTCCCGAAAACATCAGCAAGACCCTCTTCCAGGATTTCTGTAAACATACAACAAGAAAATCCTCATTCAGGGCTTCTGAACTAGCAGTAATGTTCCAGGACCTCTGTAACAGCAGCACTGACCTTCACCAGCAGATGAGTCTGGCAAAACAACATCAAAACATGCCTCCTCACTTCTCAGCAGCTCTGAGTGGCAGTTCTCAAAAGTCCCGGGCAGCTCCAACTAGCCCTCAGCAGTCTCTCTTTCTCAGCAGCTCTGGTCCCTGCCAATTCTCTCTTTCTTCCTCCATAATACTGCTCCCCAAAAGTCTTTCTGGCCTCCTCTGATTGGGCCTTCTCTCTGTTTGGGCTTCTCTCTGCTTGGGCTTCTCTCTGCTTGGGCCTCTCTCTAAAGTCACAGTGCAAGCTCCTCCCTGTTCAGCCCTCTCTCTTCACATCAACAAGTCCATCCCACAAGTGAGATTCACAAGCTCTGAGTTTTAACACTCAACCTGAACACCAAGCCAATACACGGGGATCTTTAAATTCCATTACCATCCCTTCACATATTTGTCATTTCTGATAGATGTGAGATGGTACCTCAGAGCTGTTTTGATTTACCTTTCTCTTATCAGTAGTGATTTGGAGCATTTTTATATGACTATAGATAACTTCAATTTTTTTAAACTACCTGTTTATATCCTTTGTTTATTTATCAATTGAGAAATGGCTCTGATTTTTATTAATTTGACTCTATACTTGGTATATATTTGAGTAATGAGGCCTTTATAAGAAAAACTTGCTGAATTTTTTAAAATATTACTTCATTGTCTATGGTACCTTTTAGGAAAATGTGGTTTCACTTATTATCTCTTTTTATTAGGCCTATTTTTGCTTTTGCTTTGTCTGAGATAACTGCCACCCCTACTCTTTTTTTTTTTAGTTTAGCTGAAGTAAAATAGATTCTGCTCCAGCCCTTTATTTTAACTTTGTGTATGTGTTTCTGTTTCATATGTGTCTCTTGTAAAGAACATATTGTTAGGTTCTGGTTTCTAAATCATTCTGCTATCCACTTCCATTTTATGGTTGAGATCATCCTGTTCATATTCAAAGTTGTGATTATTAATGGTATTTTTCTTTCTATCTCATTTTCTTCTCTTTCATCTTTTTCCCTCTTTTTATCTGTCCTTTTAAAAAGTGTATTATGCTTCTAACTCCTGCCTCCCCTGACCTGTCCTCCCTTTTATCATTTCCCTTTTTCTTTTATCTCCTCCCCTTCCTACTTCCCTATTGGGTAAGTTACATTTCTATGCACAGCTAAGTGTGTATATAAATTCTTCCCTCTTTGAACCAATTATGACGAGAGTGAGTTTCAAGAATTGTCTGCCATCCCCCTCCATTTTCCCTTTCACTATAAACATTCTTCCTTGAACAACTCTTTTATTTGAGAAAAATTTCCACCTCTCACTTCCCCTTTCTCCCAGTGTAACCCACTTTCTCACTCCTTCATTATTTTTAGAGATCATTCCAATATAATTGCCTCATACTGATGCCCTCTGTCTATGTAAGGAGTTACATGTATTATCTTCTCACATAGGAATGTAAATAGTTTAAATTTATTGAGTCCTGTATGATTATGCTTCCTTGTTTACTTTTTTTTTTGCTTCTCTTGAGTCTTGTGTTTGAATATCAAATTTTCTCTTCAGCTGTGGTCTTCTCATCAGGAATGTTTGAAAATCTTCTATTTCATTAAATATTCATTTTCCAATGAAGGATTATACTTAGTTTCACTGGGTAGATGATTCTTGCTTGTAATTCTCTTTTGCTTCTAGAATATCATATTCCAAGCTCTCTGTCTCTTTAATAAGGAAACTGCAAAATCTTGTGTGATTCTGACTGTGGCTCCACAATATTTGAATTGTTTCTTTTTAATTACATGAAGTACTTTTTCCTTGATCTTGGAGCTCTAAAATTCTACTGTAATATAAAATTTAAATCTTCCTGAGAGTTTTCATTTTGGAATCTCTTTCAGGAGATGATCAGTGGATTCTTTCAATTGCTATTTAACCCTTTGGATCTAAGATATTGGAATAGTTTTCCTTGATAATTTCTTAAAATATGATACCTAAGCTCTCTCTTTGGTCATGACTTTCAAGTAGTCCAATAATTTTAAATTATCTGTCTTTCTATGGGCTCCAAAATCCTGGCCCTGCAAACTTCTTATGCTGAATTTCTAGGTTTTCTTAGATCAGAAAAATGTCTTGTCCTGACCTTTTGTTGACACCGTTTGAGGCATTGTTTTAAAGTTTTTTGGAGGGGAATATAGAGGGAGTTCAGCTGGGTTGTCTCTAATCTGCCATCCTTAAAAAGGAAAAAAAAAAGGATGTATCTTTTTTGCTAATTACATGCCTTTCAAATTATTTTCAAATATCTCTTCCCTTTCCCTACCTGAAGCCTTTCTACAATACAAGGTTTAAAAAGAAAGAAAAAAAAATTCAATAAAACAAACCAACATATCAACAATCAACTTAGTCTACCAGAATATGCCAAGATCTGCCCATGGAGTCCTTCATCTATGATAAGAAGGGAAGGAGGTACATTTTCTCCTGTCTTCTTTAAGGCCAAACTTAATCAACATAATTATAGAGCTGTTAGTTTCAGGACATAGAACAGGAAAGACATGTTTTTTTCTATCAAAGTCATCATAGCCACTGCATGCAGGCTGCTGTAATGTCAATAGGTTGTACAAAGAGTAATGAATTATTTGGCCAAAAACCCCAGAAACAAAAATAAATATAAAATATCCCCAAGTTTTGTAGTATAGTCACTATGTCAGAGTACAGAAAAGGTAGCAAAGTTTTTTAAACTTTACCCAGTTTTTGGAGCATATACTAACCAGTTCTACTGTTGGAACTCTAAATGTCGGAGCTTTGCTCAATGACTAACGGTTTGATGCAAAATTCTAAGAAACAAATTATAAAAAATTTTATATTCTTGCCGTCAATGCAACTAGAAGACAAAAGGAAACAAAGCAAATAGAAGGATCATTCTCTGATACTTGTTGAAGAGGAAAATAAGGGGGTTGCCATCATTTTTCTGATCACGTGTCCAAAGTAAACTTATCAGACGGGAAATAATGATTTACTGGTTTAGAAGTAGCTTCTATGAATTGGGGAAATTAATCAATATATCTGATAAATTGATTTCTCCCCAGACTTGTTAATAATATTACACAATTTAAGAGGCCAGTAACAGAGATTGAGGTGTTAAATTAAGAGTAAAAAAAAAATTTACATTTTATGAAGTGTAAAGTACTTTAATCAAGCCTAAAGGAATTAGAGGACAGCTAGCTACGAACTTGAAAAAGGATGAATGGGGTCATGCTGATGAATGTCTGGGTCCTGTTTCTATAGCTCTTTGGGGATTGAATGATTTACAATCTAATGACCATAGCCAGAACTTGCATGTTCACTTAGGTTTCTAACATTGCTTTTGGTATGGCCTTGAATGAAAAGGGGAGTTTCCTCAGTAAAAATCACCTCTTTCCAAACTTGAGTATTCTGTCCATGTCATGAGAAGCAATTGGTGGTCCCTTTACAAAATAATTTACACTACCTGTTCCTTGTTCTATCTCCATGGCTTGTTAATTATTCTGTAACAGTGTAGCATAGAATTCTTGAAGCTGAAAGAATAGTAGAGGTCAAAGAAAATTATTAAAAACAACAAGCTGCTAACATTTGCTATAAAGAAAAAAATTGTTTGTTATAAGCAAGACAATAAAAAGACTAAAATGCTAAAGATAAGTAAAAGATATAATTCTTGATGAAGTTCACTTTTTTTTTCATTCAAAGCTTTATCAAAAACATTATTAGAAGAAGTCGAGTGAAGCCTGTAGAACTTGGACATCATTATCAAACTCTGTATCATTCAATCCCAAAAGGATTTTAGGAATGTATTACTTCCACTGGGTCTAAAAATCTTACCCAGTGCATGAGTCCAAGATTCTCTTTGACATAAAGGATGATTTTTTTTTTAGCACCAGCATTCTTCTGGTCATGTTACGTGGTATTGTAAATTATGTCTTGCTACAATATCCAGAGAATTACATAGCAGATAGTTCAGTAAGAACTAGGGATAGAAATGGTAGAAGGAATCAAGTCTTCCACACAGTGACCAGACTAAAAAAAACTAGACTAGACTAAAATCAAATATTATATGTTCAGCCATATGAAGGAGCTAAAGAAACAGAAGAATTAATTCTATCCTTCCCAGATTAGGTATGGACAACCTAGTAGACAAAAAAAAAAAAGAATACAAGTTTTGGAATCAGGAAATACCTGGATTCTAATCCAGTCTCCAACAGTTACCCCCTGTGAGACTGAGCAAGTCCATTTATCTGTCTCTGCTCTTTCTCTCTTTGTCACTATCTCTCTGTCTCTCTCTGTCTTTATCTATCTATCTATCTATCTATCTATCTATCTATCTATCTATCTGGGGTTTTTTTTCCCTTCTCCATATACAAAGCAAGAAAACATGTTAATGATGTCCCTGGAGAAATGGGAAAGTAACTGATGTCTTCTCACTTGCAGCAGCATAAAGTGAAAGCATTATGAGAGCACATGGCAACCATAGCACATGTTTTGACCAGGAAAGTCTGAGACAACTGAGGATGCCTTTTCTTTTGTTTCTTTCCTGAGTATGTGATTGATTGAGTAGAATCCTGGGAGATATTTCCAGCCTTGGTAGAAAGCTCGTGAATTTGAAACGACTAAAGATCTTGTGTCAGGTAGTGCTACAGGCTGAGATTAGGAAGAAAGATTTGACAACTACTATGAAATTTCTTGGAGGAGATGAACACCAACAGAAAGATGATTCCTGCTCCTGTCCTGACTTGTCAAAGGACATGGATTTGAATATATTTATTTATATAGTACAGAGTCAAGGTGAAATATAAAATGCCTATTCAGCACCCTGAAGCTGTTTCATGTTCTCATGTCTATGTCTCATCCTTCCAGCAAAATTTAATAGTAATTAAATTACTAAAGATAATAGTTTAAGTCTTGGTCAACTTGTGTTAAGTGCTACTTATGCAAAGAGTAAATAAGTATCAGGCCTATTCTTGATTTACAATGTAAAATGAGTACCAATCTACTCTTCCCCTTTTTTTGTAGAGAACACAGACTTGAGTGAAAACTGAGCAAAAGAGTATAACTAGTGGCCTGACTCCCCTCTGTCTGTTAGAGGGTCAGGCTATGACAGGTAATGGTATGGGATGTAGTGGATAACCTTGGCATCTTTGAAGTCTGACCAAGCTATAAGCATTCCACAGTGCCTGCTTTAGCTGTCTTCATGGCCATTTGAACTAATTGTTTTCATCTGCCCATCCCACTGGGGAAATCTTTACATGTGCTGTCGTCACACCCTGGTAAAACATCTCTCCTGATTGGCTAACCAGGTAAAGTGTAACCACAGCACATGCTACATTTTCTTGAAGCTACAGGCGAGAGTTGAGTGTTAGGTAGATGCCACAGGATGAACAGCCCTGAAAAGGGCTCAGCAAGCCCTCATACCAGGGGTGCTAGTCTTCCTTAAACACTCATTACTGGTCTGCTCATAATACTCTAGAAATCTCCCTCTGCAGAATCCCAAGCTAATATACTAGCAATGATTGCTTTGCTTCTCCTGGAGGAATATGTCTGTTGTAGACACTGTTTCTCAGCATGGATTGAGTGACAATGCATTCTGCTAGTTCAAGGCTTCTTTTATATCCCTTCTTGCCTCTGAGGGTTAGCTACATTGCCTCCTGCAGTGCTGATAAATGCTCAGAAATATTCTATTGGGCCTTGTCAACTAATATGGTAACTTGAGAAATGAAAAGAACCTATCATCCAATGAATAAAATGTCTGATTGATCTTGAGTGTAGCAGATGAATTGCTGAAATTGTCATTTTTGCTACAAATTTCAGTAGTGAAAATAATTAATTACCTCACTTAAAATAATGCTACCAAATTTTTCTATACCAATGGTTTCCAACTTTGGGTTCCTGGTTCCTGGAGGGTCCATGGAATTTTTGAAGAACTACACAATTGAAAATGACCCTGTAGCCATTTGCTTATATCTGGATAAGCATTCCCTGTATACCAGGGATGGGGAAAATGTGGCCTCAAGGCCACATGTAACCTTCTAGGTCCTCAATTGTGGCCCTTTGACTGAATCCAAACTTCACAGAACAAATTCTTTTATTGAGCCCTCAGGTTCCCCACCCCTGCATTATATCATAAGTGGCAAGTGGTCATCTAGGTTTTGTCTGAAGACCTCTAATGAGGAAAGAGTGCACTGCCTCCCAAGAAAGATCACTTCACTTTTGGATAGCTCTAATTGCTAAGAAGTTTGGTGGGAAAGTGGCATATGGGAATGGTTATGGGTGGGGGGTAATTGCTTTGATTGGGTTTTGTTTTTTGTCCTTATATTTAAATGTTTCTTGTACTTTCTACCCATTGATCTTGTTTCTTCCCTCTGTAGCCAAGCAGAATAAGCCTAATCTTTCTTTTACTCCTGAAAGCCCTTCAAATACTTGAAGACTGATATTATGTGCCCATACAAGTCTTCTAAGATTGGCCATCCCCAGTTATCTCAATTTATCCTAATAAATTAGGACAAATGAAGGGCAAGAACCATGTGTTCTTCTATATCGCTAATACCTAGTGCAATCCCTAACACATAGTTGGCAGCTAATAAATGTTTGTTGATTGATTGCTTGATTCTGTATCTCCCAAAAAGCTTAGCAAAGTGCCATGTAAAGACTCAATATATTCTCAGTGATTAATTGTTTTCCCTGAGTGCTCTCTCTCTCTCTCTCTCTCTCTCTCTCTCTCTCTCTCTCTCTCTCTCTCTCTTTCTCTCTCTTTCTCTCTCTTTCTCTCTCTCTCTCTCTCCCTCCCTCCCTCCCTCCTTCAATGTTGAAGAATATGCTAAGTTCTCAAAAATTTCTTCCTGAAAGCAAAAGGACAAAAAGGAAACATTTACATATAGGATGGGGGGGGGGGGGAGGAGTTGGTTATAAAATACACACACAGTGACCCAGAGGCTTGTAAATAAATTTGATCCTTGAAGGAACAGGAAAAGAGAGTTGAAAATGAATTGCAGCTGTTTGTCAGACCATAATTCAATTAACCACAATTAATGCTAACAAAATTATGTGCAATTCTGCATTTACAACCTCTTGGTTACTTGTATTGCATAGGAATGCTTTTTAAAGAAAGAAAGAAGAATGAAAGAGGTTGAACTAATTAGAGGGCATTCTAATTACTATGTTGATGTCTCAGCACCAGCAGCAAACTGATCAATATCAGGGTCCAAGTGAAGTCTTACTATTTTATGTTCTTTTTAAAAACACAGTGAATCTTTGAAACCATGAAAGACACATTTAGTACTCTTGTATATTGGTCTTGACCTTGCAAGGTAAAAAACAAGGAATCTCTGATGCGATTATTTCAGTCTTTCCTTTAAGAAACAAAGGTTAAAGGAATGGGTTACATAGTTACATAAATCACCCTGATTTTCACAAATCTGAAGAATAGATTACTGAAATATGTTGCATGCCAGAAGATAATGTAATAATAAGGGGGAAAATTGTCACAAAGGTGGGAGAAAAGCCTTGGGGTATCTGTAGCTTTGTATATTTCAACCTGACCATTACCATCATGTCCAAAATCAAATTCCTCATCAACTCAACCACACAACCTACTCATTTTCCAGCCTTCATTTTTTCTGTTAATAGTATCAATCTTTATTACGAAACAGAAACACCATCTTTTGAAACCATTCTTGGGGAAAAAAAAAAGTGTCCAAGTCCTTAGGATGGTCTTCAGGGCTTCTTTAATTTTGCACCCAACTGATGTTGCAATCTCATCTCTCACTACTTCCCTTTAACAATCCACACAACCTACACTAATTTACCTTTTCTGAACTACTCCTTTGCTTTTTTTTTTTTTTGGCCTCTCTGCCTTAGTTCACATGATACACTCCAGCAATGTGCTAGCAAACTCTTCCCCTTATGATGTTGAAATTCCATATTCAAAGGCTGGTTCAAGTTTGGCTTCCTCCAAAAATTATCCGTGATATCTTTTCTCTGTTACTGTCCTTTTTATCTTATCCATAGTATTTTTCACATTCTGTTCTTTATGATAATGATGTATATAACAATTCCTCTGCAAGATTATCAACTCACTGAAGGAGAGAAATCCTGTTTTGTTCATGTTTGGAGTCTTAATGTCAAGATGCCTTGCACACTGTAATGCTTATTGAATTGAACTAAATTGAGTTGTATGTGGTGTTGTTTGGGTTTCTTTTTTTTGGTGGGGGGGGGAAGTTCTCTGTGGTTCAAATAATCTTTCATAAAACAGCCCGCTATCCTCTGGATAGATACCAACTGACTGGCCTCTAGTTGTTTTTTAACACAAAGACTATTCTATTGAATTACTGAGTATTTCAGAACCTCTTAAAGTGTCTCCCTCTACTCACAGATAGGAGAACTTTGTGAAGATTTTCTGTTTAATTATATTAGTACAGTCAACTGAGATAATGAAAAGAAGCCAGTTCTGGGATCTTCAGAGTAACATACATGACAACAAAATTACAAAGAAAGAAAGTCGAACACAATTTCTCACTTCAGCCACAACAAGAGAGTAACATATTGCCAGATTAACATCACAGAAGAATTTGAGAGACTAGTCAGTCAATGAACATTTATTAACTGCCTTCTATGTACCAGGCACTATGATAGGCACAGAGGGGAAAGATAATCTCTGCCCTCAATGAACTCACAGTCTATTTCAGAGCCAACAAGCAAACAAATAAGTACAAGTAAGTTTTACATATATTCATATATATATATAGGAAATAATTTAAAAGAGGGAAGGAACTAGAATTAAGGTGATGGGGAAGGGCTCCCTGTAGAAAATGAGGTTTTAGTTTGCATTTGAAAGAAATCTGGGAAGCCAATAGGAAGAGAAGAGGAGGTGGAGCATTGCAGATATGAAAGACAACAGTCAGAGAAAAATGCCTGGAATTTAGAGACATACCGTTGTGTTCAAACTGTATCCAGAAAGGAAGGAGATTTAACAAGTCTGGAAAGGAAGAAAGGAGTGGGGTTATGAAGGGCTTTGAATGACAAACAGAAGATTTTATAATGGAGCTGATAAGGAGTTGAGGGAGTAGATTGAGTAAAGGCTAAGGTGACATTTAATTGACTATGAATCTATTAACAATTCAACAATTAACAATGAACCTTATGGCTCATCTTGTCTAGCTTGGACCTAATTGGGCAATACCTTAAAAAAAATTGGAAAGAAAACAGAATTTAAGTTGGGGACCTGAATTCAGATATTGGCTGTGGCATTTAATTCCTGCAGTATATTGGACAAATCATTCAAGCTCTCTATAGCTCCTTCCACTGTAAAAAGAGAGGGTTGGACTAGATAACCTCAAAAGTTCCCTTCCAGCTCTAAATCTAAGATCCTCTGGTCAACAATGTCCATTCAGTTCAAAGGTCTCTAGTACTAGGGAAATTGTTATCTCTGAAATACCCAATTTAACTTTTGGAAGGTCTTAATTATTAGGTTTTATTTTCCTTATATCCTTATTTCCAGCTACTACTCTCCATTTTCTTCTCTGGGGATGAGTACAATGAGTCTCATTTCTCTTGCACAGGACAGCCCTTCAAATAGTTGAAGACAGCCATCATGTAACTTTTGTCCCCCTCCCCTAATGCTCTATTCTCCACATTAACACACCCTCTGTCTAATGTCTTCCCCTCATTCTCCTGGTCCTACAACTCTGGACCTACTCCAGTTTGTCAATATATTTTTTAAAGGGGAGCAGCCAGAATAGAACACAATATTCCATCTTTGACCTGCCCAAGGTAGAATTATACAAGAAGTGGTTAATGGCTATTTTTAATTCATTCATAAGCTAACACCGAAAGGGAATAGGTTCAAATGGTAACACTGAAAGAGGTGATTAGCAAGAAGCAGAATCTCCCTTATTGGAAATCTTTAGTAGAGTAGCTGCCTCTCTCTAGTGGTTTAGATGCTTTAGACTAAAGGCTGAAGAATAGGTTATATGCCTCTCTACTGTCTATTACTAGGGCTGCCCTGTTTCTGTGGCACTGTGATTTCTCTGTTTTAGGACCAGATCTCAAGTATAAGATGGGAAGAAAATAATGCTTCCGCTGAAAATATATACCACTCTTTTTTCTATCTACAAAACAAATGTACAACTATCAATAGCTGAAGGAGGAAAAGGAGAAAGTTAATATGCCCCACTCTCAAAATTACTGGTTGTCTTAATGAGTTGCTTTTCTTCTAGAAGAAGTAAAATTGCTAGTCCAAGTTTTTTTATTAGGCATTTTTTCAGCAAATACATACAGACAGACATATACATATATATATATATATATATATACACACTGTGGGAAATGCTGTGATTTGATGACTAGTGGAAAGCTGGGAAAAGGTCAGCAATTCTATTAACTTCACCTGGATCTTTTCCAGCTCCTGATCTTTCTTGATCCAGCTCTGGATCTTTTTGACATCATTGAGTTGATTTACATGACCACAATGAGCATTATGATAGAGTTGGATAAAACTCATCATAGTTTCATCTAACTGCTTTCTGTATCTTTTAGGCAAATGTACTTTTGGCATTTAAGCAATGTGGCTATTCCATTGGAGTTTTAATCTCTGTAGTAGTATTTGAATGCTTGGCAGTTCAGCTTGAGAAAGCACCTTAATGTTTGGTACCTTATTTTGCCAGATGATCTGCAGAATCCTCCTAAGACAATTCAAATGGAATTAATTTTTTGGAATGACATTAATATCCTGTTCAGACTTCACAGGCATGCAACAATAAGGTCAGCACAGCAGCTCTGCAGACCTTTAGTTTGTTAGGCAGTATACTACCTCTTCTCTTCCATGCTTTTCTTCAGAGACTCCCAGACACTGAGCTAGCTCTGGCAAGGTGTGCATCAATCTCATCATCTATGTGTACAACCCTGAAAAGCATACTGCCAAGGTAAGTGACTTTATTTGAAGTATTCAATATTTCTCCGTTTGCTGTAATCTATGCTTCCATATATGGATGATGTGGTGCTGACTCATGCAGAACCTCTGTTTTCTTGGTGTTAATTGTTAGGACAAAATTAGCACAAGCAACAGACAATCAATCCATACTTTGTTGTATTTCAGCCTCAGAGGCCGAATTGAGTGCACGACCCTCTATGAATAAAAAGTTGTGTAATAACTCCCACTCCACTTTAGTCTTAGCTTTTAACCTTTCCAAGCTAAATAACTTACCATCCATGTGATAGCTGATCTTGATGCCATTTTTATGCTACTTCAAGGCATCTGACAACATTGTTGAAAACATCATGCTAAAAAAGCATTGGAGCAAGCACACAGTCCTGCTTCACTCTGTTGGTGACTGGGAAAGCATGAGAACATTGTCCATGATCTGTGCAAGTATGCTAAAATGAAACTGATGCACAATATTGATTAACTTCTCTGGACAACCAAATTTTGCCACAATTTTCCACAAATCCTCATGACTGATAGTATCAAAAGTCTTCATTGCATTGAAAATTAGTATGCACAGACCTTTGTTCTGTATGCATATGTATAGATATAGATATAAATATAGTTATGGATATGTGTGTATAGATAGACAGATATAGACTAAATATAAAGTAAATAAATATAAATGCATACAAATTATTTAAATACAAGTTAGTTTGGGAGAAAAGATCCTAGCATCTGAGGGGATTAGGAAAAGCTTCATGTAGAAATTGATTCTTGAGCCATATCTTATGAGAAAGAGGTGGGATTTAGTGCAATCCAGGCATGTGGAGCACCCAGGACTGAATTGCAGAGTACAGGAGGGTGAGTAATATCCAATGGAGTTGAAAAATAGATCCGGGCCAGATTTGAAAGATGTTGAAAAGATAGTTATTACTATCAAGGAGCTCGCAGTCAAAACAATGTATAAACAATTTGTGTATAGGATAAATTGGAATAATCAATTGAAGAAAGAACTAGAATTAAGTGGTACCTAGAAATGCTTACTGTTATAAGGTTGGAGTTTTAGCTGAGCCTGGAAGGAAGTCAGGAGGTAGAGATGAAGAGGGAGAGAATTCCAGTATCTCCCAGGAGTGTGATGGAGTGTAATGTGTGAAAAACTGGAAGGTTGTGGGGAACATTATGATGGTCTTTGAATGTCAAACAGAGGATATTATATTTGATCCTGAAGGTAATAGGAAAGCACTGGATTTTATTGAGTAGAAGACTGGCATGGTCAGATGTGAGTTTTAGGAAGATCACACTGACAGCTGAGTAGATAGATGATGGATTGGAATAGAGAGAGACTGTGGCAGGAAAAGCAACCAGCAGGCTATTGAAATATTTCTGGAGTTAGGTGATAAAGATATGGATCAGAATGCTGTGTCAAAAAAGCGAAGAAGCATATTCAAAAGATATTACAAAGGTAAAATTGATCATCCTAGGTTTATTGTATGAGGAGTAACAGTGAGGGGTCAAATATGATGGCTATACATCTTAAGTCTGGATGTTTGGGATGATAGTGGCACCCTCTACAGTAATAGAGAATTTGAAAGGTTAAAGTTTTCAGGGAAAAGAGGAGTTCAATTTTGGACATGTTGAATTTAAAGTGTCTACATGCAGAACTTCTTAAACTGTGGGTCACAACCTTGTATGGGCTTGCAACCCACAGTTTAAGAAGCAGATATGAGTGAAAAAAATTTAAGTAGGATATCCAGTTCAAAACATTCCATGAGCAGCTGGATTAGCAGTTTTGAGAATCATCAGCATAGAGGTAACAACTGAATTCCTGAGAGTTTATAAAATCACCAACTAAAATAACAGAGGAAGAAGGGAAGAAAATCTAAGATGAAACCCTTTGGGACACCCATGATTAGTAGTAGTACTCATGACCTGAATGAAGATCCAGAAGACTGAGAAGAAATGGTCGCATAAGTAGGAGAAGAACCAGGAGAGAATAGTGTCATGAAAATTTTGAGAGAAGAGAATGATTAACAATATCGAAGTCTTTAGAGAGGATAAATATTGAGGGGAAAATCATTAAATTTGACAGTTAAAAATTGTTAGTAACTTTATAAAGAACAATTTTATTTTTTTATTTTTAATTGATTTGTTTGTTTACTTTTACTTCACAAGATTCAGTTCCACAGTCCCTTGAGTTTCAAAATTTTTCCTCTCCCTCTCTCCCCGTCCCCATGGTGGCATGCAATCAAGCATAAGATCTGCAAATACTTTCACATTAGACATTAGTCTGGTTGTATAGAAGGGTTGTAACCAATGGAGTGAACAATGAGAAAGAAGAAACAACCAAACATGGAAAGAAATGATAGCATGTAGATTGCTTCAGTTGCCATTTAAACGCTGTTCTTTCTAGATCTTTCTCTGAATGTAGATATCTCCTTCCATCCTAAGACTTGTAGAGTTGTCTTATAACTGTGCATTGCTGAGAAGAGTCCAGTTTTTCAAAGTTGGTCATCACACATATGATGTGTCTGTGATTTTGTACAAATTTTTCCTGGTTCTGCTCTTCTCACTTAGCATCAGTTTGTATAAGCCTCTCCAGGTAAATATAAAGTCCATCTCCTCCTCATTTCTTATAGCAAAATAGTATTCCATTACATTCATATACCACAACTTGTTTAGCCATTCCCTAATTGATGGGCATCCCCTTAAGTTCTAGTTTTTTTGTCACCAAAAAGAGAGCTGCAAAAAATATTTTTGTATGTGTGGGTCTTTCTCCCACTTCTATTATCTCTTTGGGATACAACCATAGAAGTGGTATTACTGGGTCAAAGGATATGCAATTATTTAAAGCCCTTTGGGCATAGTTCCAGATTGCTCTTCAGAATGATTGAATCAGTTCACAACTCCACCAACAATGCATTAGTGTTCCAATTTTTCCACATCCTCTCCAGCATTTGTCATTTTCCTATTTTGTCATCTTAGCCAATCTGACTGGTGAGATGTGGTACCTCAAAGTTGTTTTGATTTGCATTTCTCAAATCAATAATGATTTAGAGCATTTTTTCATATGCTTATAGATATCTTTAATTTCTACCTCTGAAATTTGCCTGTTCATATCCCTAGACCATTTATCAGCTGGGGAATGATCTGTATTCTTATAGATTTCTCCAGAAAACTCGATGTTTCACAATATCACTCCAGCCTATTTTTCCACACTATATTCACATTACTCCTCATGTATTCTACAATCAAACTATTGCTGAACTATTTGCCATTTCCTCCTTCCGATATGTAGTTTCTGAGCTCCAAACTTTTGGGAAAATTGTCCAAAAACATTCCTCACCTCCTCTTATAATACTTCTCTTCCTCAGTCTCAGCTCAACTGCTACTTCTAATCAGTGCCTTTCCTGATTTTCCCAGTTGTTATTGCCCTACCCTCTATTTCCCACATTCCTCCTAGAAAATTACTTTTTGTCTCTAGCATTTGATACATTGCCTGCCATGTTATGAGTGCTTGATAAGTGATTATTAACAAATTAATGAAGATTTGCTTTTGTTAGTATTAGATTTTTGCATTGCCTTAAGATTCCATTTATCATTCCTCCTCATTGTCAGATGCACAACAATAGATAAGCTTTGAATGCTCACATGATATCTTTGTCCTTACAGATTTGAAAAATACTTATCCCAATGAACTCTATATAAACTAATAGTCAAATCTGAAATTTTACTAATTCTCTTAAGGTCAATATTCATCTTCGGCCTTCTATTGAAAACAACCAAATGTACACTTAAGAGCAAAAATGGTGTGGGAAAAGAACAGATGACTGGGAATCAGAAGACCTGGGTTATTTATTATCTGTACTCTTTCACTAATTCCCTTTATGACTAAAGCAAATCATTCATTCTCTCTAGTCCTTGCTAACTGCTCCATCTGTAAAATGAATTGGTTGGAATAGACCTGATGCCCATGATGCCTTTCAGCTCTAAAAAGTCTGTTTCTGCCCCTGTCCCTTTATTGCTTTCCAATCCATACTGGAATAACAACTTTTCCCCAAAGATAATCTTTACATGATGTAATATGCTTTGCTCTCAGAAAGGTGTACTAGTACTCAACAGAAATTTCTGGCCTGTTATATTCACCCCATTACTCTTCACACAGTCTCTAAACTACCACTAAAAAGTTTCTTCTTTATGAATATGCCCTTCAGATATTTGTAGTCAGCTGTCATATCCTCCTGAGTTGTTTTACCAAGCTATGCATATTCAGTTATTTTAATCTTTCCTCCCAAGTCAATCCCTCCAGCCAATCCATTGTTTGTGTAGTTTTTTTACTGAATTGTGCTCTGGCTGTGATTTTTTTTTTTTAATACATACTGAAGGATTCACAAGGAACTGCAGTATTTTCAGCTGGTCTCCCCAGAGAACCATGTAAGCAGGTATACTGACCTTTTTGTTACTTGTGGAAAAGCTTCTTCTTTACCTCTACTTATCAACATCCCTAATAATGTGAATGAATTAAATAGAGGTTACCATTAGCAGCCTCATTAGAGAGGAGAAAACAAAGAGTAAGTGGGACAAAAAGCAGTTCACTTCACAACAATCATTGAAAACTCATTTGTTTTCAAAGGATTGCAAATGTGTGGAATGATCTAATGGGAAATAATACTGACATGAAAGCAGCCAGGAGATTTTAGAAAGCAGTTTACAAGTCTTTTGTCTTTAAAAAAAAATCATTAATTTATCCATAGTGGGTAGGATTGCCTTTGTTTCCCAACAGCCTATCCAATTTAAAAGGAAAGGTCCTTGTAAATCTTAATGCTTTAGATATTAAATGAAGTCTAAGTTCCTATATCCTTGTTTTAGATGGGTAGCTCCTTGTACTACATTGTGATGCTGGTAGGTTTAAGGTCATTAGTCTGAGCCCTAAATAATCTGGATATCCCCATCATAATGGTAACTTGCATTTCTATACCATGTTGTAAATTATAATTATAGTACAGAATTATTATGAGGACCAAACAATGTAATAATTGTAAAGGACTTAGCATAATGCTGACACATAGTAATCTCTAAGTAAATGTTTGTTATAATTATCATAAATATTATTATTATACCATTTGACTTATCATACACTCAAAGTTATCTTCCAATATCTTCCCTCCCTTTCATTCCAAACTCTTAAAAAAGAAAAGATGTTTGCACTCACTACTTCTACTCCATTCACTCATTTCTGTATCTGTGGTAAAATGGCTTTTGATACCATCATTCAAATAAAAGTGTTTTCTCCAACATTACCAGTGATCTCTTAATTGACAAATCAAACTGCCTCGTCTTAGAAGTTAATTCCTTTCTGTAGCATTTGACACTGCTACCTGACTCTTTCTGGATTGTTTCAACCTAGATAGTGAGGATCCTGCTCTCTTCTGGTTCTACATATCTGCCTTTTTGGTTTTTTGCCTTCCTTTGTTCCATCGTCATTCATATTCCACCTTTGCTTGTGGATATATACCCCAGAGGCTGTGTCCAATACCTCTTTCTTTTTTTTTAATTAATATATTAATTTAGGTATTTTCTTGTTTACATCATTTATTTCCACAAGATTTTGAATTACAAATTTTCTCCCCATCTTTCCCCTACTCACCACCTCACAATAGCCATCCCACTGTATAAGGCCTGCCCCAATCTGCTCTCTCCTAAGTCCTGCTCCTCACCCCTCTCAATTTCCGGTAGGGCAGGATGGATCTCCCTACCACAGTGACTGTATATCTTAATTCCCAGTTGGATGTAGTTAATAATAATAATAATAATAACATATGCATGCATATTCTAAACATTTGAATATAAAACCTAAAATTCTAGATTTTTCTCCTTCCTATCTCATCACCCACCCCCCACTGGAAAAACAAGCAATTAAATACAGGCTGTACATGTGTAATTATGCAGAACATCTCCACAGTGGACATATTGTGAGAGACTGATTATATGTCCATCCTTCCAACCCCCTCCCTTGTTCTATTCTCTACCCTATCCTGTCCCTGTCCCTTTATAGAAGTGTGTACTTCCAGCAACCCTCCCCCCCCCATCCTGCCCTCCCTCCATCATCCCACCTCTCATCTCCATTCCCCCTACTCTCCTATGTGGCAAGATACCCAGTATAGAGTTTATGTCATTCCTTACCTAAGCCAAATTCAGTGAGAGTAAAGTTGACCCTTTCCCTTTTGCCTTCCTGTTCTTCCCCTCCATTGTAACAATTATCCCTTGCCTCTTCTATATGAGATGAATAACCCCATTCTCTCTCTCTCTGTCTCCTCTCATTCTAATCCTCTCCCACCTCAGAATTTCACCTTTTAAAGTATCATCCCTTCCTGTTTAATTGATCCTGTGCCCTCTATGCACACATATATACACAT
>CM053580.1:356749220-356770986 GCA_028627135.1 Pseudochirops cupreus | reverse complement strand
TGCTTTCTAGGTTCTTTTTTTGATCATGGCTTTCAGGTAGTCCAATAATTTTTAAATTGTCTCTCCTGGATCTATTTTCCAGGTCGGTGGTTTTTTCAAGGAGATATTTCACATTGCCTTCTATTTTTTCATTTGTTTGGATCCGTTTAATAGTATCTTGATTTCTCATAAAGTCATTTGCTTCCATTTGCTCCACTCTAATTATGAAGGAATCATTCTCTTCAGAAAGCTTTTGAGATTCTTTTTCCATCTGGCAAATTCAACTTTTTAAGGCATTCTTCTCCTTATTGGCTTTTTGGGCCTCTTTTGCAATTTGAATTAATCTATTTTTTAAGGTGTTATTCAGTCAGGTTGTTGACTCTCTTTTCATGATTTTCTTGCATCATTCTCTTTTCTCTTCCCAATTTTTCCTCCACTTCTCTTATTTGGTTTTCAAAATCCTTCTTAAGGGCTCTGTGGCTTGTAGGAAGTCTTCATGTTTCTTGGAAGGTTTTGGTATGGGAGTTCTGACTGTGTTGTCTTCCTCTTATTCCATGCTTTGATCCTTTCCATACCCAAAGAAGGAATTTAAAATTTGGTTGCTGTTCTTACTTTGCTTCCTTTGCCTCCTCGTGTTGGCCATTCAATTACTTGATTTTTTTAGCTCTCTGGAACTCTGCTTCCAGAGGGGAAAGCTCTATCCCAAATCGCTGGGGTTTTCGCAGCTGCCCAAGCTGTTAGGAGGCTGCTGTTTTTTTGCATCCCCCACCAACTTTGGCTCACTGAGAACACACCCCAGGACCACCACCCAAGACCACAATCCAAATCTAGGCCATTCAACACAAGAACACTTAGCTGCTGAACGATTGCTTGGCTCCCCTGCAGTCTGCAGTCCGGGAGCTCTGAAGCAGCCACGTGGAGGTGGCTGCAGGGCCGCTTCTGCCAGTTCCTTGCCCTGGAGGCAGTTTGGCCAGACTGCTTTTCTCCCCCAAATTTCGCTGAGTTCCACTGACCTTTCACTTAGTCCTTGTTTCTTATGGCTTGATAATTCTGGATACTGCCACAGCTGCTGCTTATCCCCTCTCCTGAAGGCTCCAGCTCTGGCTTGTCCTGGCTGCCCTGGGGCCAAGTGGCAGTTTCAGGCTGGGCTGGTTTCAGCTCCCAGCGTGCTATGATGAGCCCTTTCTGCTGAACTACCTTCAGCAGGATATGCGTTTTGTGAGTTTGGGAGCCCTAAAATTTGTTTGGAGTCGTATTTTATGGGTATTTGAGATGTCTATGTGGGAGCTGAGGCACCTTGTTGCTTCTATGCCACCATCTTGGCTCTGCCCCCCAATACCTCTTTCTCTTCTATACTTGTCTTTTCTTTCTATATTCTTCTCTCTACATACTATATACTCTCTAGTTCTGAGCAGGTCAGTTGGTTCTCAACTGCCTCTAAAAAAAAATACAGATGCTTCTGTTTGGTCTTTAGAGACCTTTACCATTTGGCTTCAGGCTAACTTTCCAGGTTTATTCACATCCTAAAAGGCATTTATTTCCAGGCTTTCTTGCATATGCTTCCTATTCTAGCCAAACTGTCCTGATTTCTTTTTCCCTATATATGATATATTATCTCCAGTCCTTATGCTTTTATATTAGCTGTACCCCATGCCTAGAATGCATTCCTTCCTCAATTCTGCCTCAAAGGAACCTTAACTTCCTTCAAGGCTCAACTCAATTACTGCCTTCTGCATGTCACTTATATCCATTATTCCAGTTACGAGCTTCCTCCCTCCAAAATTACCTTGAATTTATGTTACATGTATTTTGTGTTTATTTAACTGATTATATTTCTCCTCCCCTACACACAATAGCAAAATAAGGTGGAACTAAGTTCCTTGAGGGCAGAGATTTCAATTTTGTCTTTGTATTCTCAAAACCTAGTATAGTACCCGGCACTAATAGGCATTTAATAAATGTTTATTGAATGAATGAATGAATATAATGCTAGACTTGGAGTCAAGAAGATCTGAGTTCTAATTCAGCCTCTTTATTTGCTGCATGATCTGTCACTTGAGTTTTATGTAACTCAAGAAGTTATATCTGGATCTGTAGATCTGCATAGATGGAGGGCTGCTCTACCTCAGAATCCCACCCATCCTTACATGCATACTCTCTCTCTCTCTCTCTCTCTCTCTCTCTCTCTCTCTCTCTCCCTCTCTCCCACTCTCTCTCCCTGTCTCTCTGTCTCTCTCTCTCTCCCACCCTCTCTCTCTCTCTCTCTCTCTGTGTCACACACACACACACACACATAGAGGACCAATTGAAAGTATGTGGGTACGTAATCTCTCATCTCTCACTAGTGCTAGAAAATTGATTCAAAATGTGAATTAAAGACAGCATACATTTAAAGACAAAGTATAGAAATAAAGTATTTCATTGTCTTCATCAGTTCTGGGAAACATACCACCTCTACCCCAAACAAATATGTTTGATCTATTCTGATTTCATTTTGAGTTTGTGTCTTTCATTTGACCTCCACAACAATGACATAGGATATCCTAATTTCAAAATGAAAATTTTGTTACTATAAACTTATTACATTTGTGCTTCATTACTCTCTCTTCATTCCAGCTAGAGCTTGTCAATCATCCTAAACAGTCTGTTAGATTTCCTGCCTGTAGGAAAAAATGATATTTCAGAATAAAGCAGAACACACTCTCATCACTTGCCAGTGGTGTCACTAAGTTAAAAAAAAAAAAGCCTTAAGAATTGCCCCACTTGAAATGACTGGATGACCCATCTAGACAAATGGCTTCTCAAAAACTATATGTCAGAGGCACCATAGAATTAGATAAATCCCCATTGCAGACTCCCTCCAATGTATGTGTTTTGATGGAAGGAGAAAGGGAAGGAATGAGGGAGATAAAGAAGATAAAATCAGTACTTTATAAAAGAGAAAAAACACTTCCTCTTCGCACCTTGTGATCAATGTCTCACCTGCTGCATAAGGAATGCTAACACTTTCTGTTTTATCAAAGTTGATGTAACTGCAAATGCTATCTTTATTCTCCTCACTTACATATTTGAACCCTTTCAAAGTCTTTCACAATTTAAGTTAGTAATGCATGGGGCAGAATAGCTTCCTTTGCTTACATTATGCTATTATATCTCTACCAAAGGGGTCTTTATGGGAAATATAAAAATCTCTGTTTCACTTAAATCTGGGAGCCTCTCTGTCCTCTATTCTTATCTCTCTTCTCCAAACTCCATCTCTGATCAGTTTTCTTTATCCCACAGATGCCAGGTTCATTCTTCCTCTACTCTTTTGTTTCATTGATTTCTCTCATCCTATGTTTCATTCCTCCTAACTTTGTATCTCTCTTTATCTTTTTATGTCACAAACAAGAACTGAAGATTACTTTATTTTTCCTTTGCCTTCAGATGCCCAGTGTCTTTGCTTATTTCAGTGTTTCATTCTCACCCTTCAAACTCTGGCTCCCTGCCCATGTATATCACATCCAGAACAGCAGCACTCTCCTCTTGGCTTCAGTTTTCATAGCTTCCTGGACTAAAGCAGGCCAGTGGGCTGAACTGCATAATGACATTGGTCTGATCACACAAGCTGGAGAATAGCATCACCCGGAGTGCACCTGGATTTGGAGACATTTGACGGCTGGGAACTAAACCATTTTATTGAAGCCAAAACAAAGTCAAATAATAAAACTAAAAACATAGGGAGCATTGAGAAGTGGCCTATTTCAGAAACCTGGAGTTTTGGCATTGAGACCTATTCTAAATGCAAAAATTGAGAGTAATATTATTTCTGCACTGAACTCATGAGCATTAATTACTGTCTGTGGTTATTTTAATAGCTCAGGATACCAAGTGTTAAATAAATGCAGGGTTTCTTTTAAAGGAGTAAAAACTTATAATGGCCTGGATTTTTAAATTTTTTCAGTGAAAATGGTTTAATTCATATTGGCTCAGTGTCAAAATGCCACCTTTCATCCCATTTTACATTTTTGTTCTATGCATCATTAAGTTATTAATTTTTTCTTATCTTTCTTTTAGAAGGAAAAGACTTGGATGATTAGAATGCATTTCTCATGCTGATACTTTCCCTCATGTATTAGTATTATCATGCAATAAAGCTCACAGTGCTATTTGCAGTAATACTTTCCTAGTGCTCTAAGAAGTCAACATTTAATTACACATAGATAATGAGTAGTGAATTCTGATTAAATATTTTAAAGCATCATTATTTATTACTCTAATTTTCCACTGGATCTGTGATCTCCTTGATGTGAGATATATCCAGTGATACAAATCATAACCCATCCAAGCCTGCCCCTAATCTATAGCTCTCATCTAAGTCTTCACATAAGATCTCAATAGGAGATCAAATGTTGCTAGGAGGTTCCCCAGAATGCTCCTGACTTTGTGAGGATACCAATGGAGCATATAGGCATTCCATCTGTTTTTCCTATTCATGACCATCTTTTTTGATCATACATTTCTTTGGTGACATTATTTATACTACTTCCCCTACATAATTACTTGCTTATAATGTGTTGTAGCTTACTTTCACTGCCCAAGTGTCTCCATATTACCTTTTTTGTGATCCTCAGTTTCTTCATCCTCCCTTTCTTGCTTCTTTTTTCCCTCTTTTCTCCCTTTCTTTCATATTTCTCTGTTGTTTTCTTTTTTTCCTTTCTTCTTTTCTCTCGATCTTGCCCAAGGCTGGAAGAAGCCACTTGCAAACAAATCTCTCACTCTGTTTCCAGTTCACCCTTCCTTAGGAAGCCTGATGGACTCCCACTCCCTAAGATATCACCATATTGATGCCAAAAATAGTAAGCACACTCAATCAAATTTAGCCCTAGGGCAGCACAGAATTCCCAAGTTCAAGCAATCTACCATCTTTAGCCTTCCCTAGGGGCAAAGATTATAGGTATACTCCACTTTTCTTCAGTTTAAATTTTTCAGAGACCATAGTGTCCTAAGCCTCATTGCCATATAAAATTACAAAGAAAAACCGTGGCCCAGGATGGAATGCAATATAATAGATGTGGTCCATCTAGAAAAAGCACAATAGGGGTAACTTCCTTATCTCTGGAAGTTATGTTGCTATGAGTGAAATTTAGGACATTAGCTTTTATGGTACCATACCATAGTGTTAACTGGCATTGACCTTGCAGTTCTTCAAAACCAACACATCTTTTTTCAGGTTAACCTCTTATTAAGTATAACCCCCAAGCAAGGTGGCACGGTGGATAGAGGTCTAGTCCTGGAATCAGAAGGATTTGAATTCAGATTCTGCCTCATATACCGTGTGTGTGTGTGTGTGTGTGTGTGTGTGTGTGTGTGTGTGTGTGTGTGTATTAGCTGTTTGCTGTAACCTTGGGGAAGTCATATTTTCTATGTGCTCCTTTTTTCTTTTGTATAAAATGGGAATGATAATAGCAATTCACAGAGGTGTTCTGAAGATCAGATTATATAATATGTGTAAAATTCTTTGCAACTTTAAAGTGCTATGTAAATATCAGGTATTATTATTATACTGTCTCTATTAAGAATTTTTTTGAATCCAAGATTCAAACTTTGTAGTTATTCTCCTTAGATTCTACCTTAATAGATTCAGATCAATGTTCTCCAGAGGTGGGGAACCTTCAACCTCAAGGCCAAATGTGGCCCCCTATGTCCTGAAGTTCCGATTCAGTCAAAGGGCTGCATTTGAGTGCCTAGAGGGCACTAAACTTTTGGACCTAGAGGGCTATTTGTGTTTCTCAAGGCTACAGGTTACCACCCCACCTGCCTTGGCCTCTTGGGATCTTTTTGTACTCGATTTTGTCATCTAATATCCCCATTTTTTTGCCATATGCAAATCTGATGCTATCTGTGCTTTTGTTTGCATCAGTAATAAAAATATTAGGAATCACAAAGCCAAGCACAGATCCCAGGGACACTAAACTAGAGACTCTTTGCTTCTGCCATTTGCTCAGATGTATTCTATTTAATTTCAATATTATCTAGTTGATATCCCCCCTTTAATTACAGAAGTAGAGCATGAAATGTTTTGTTCAACACATTCCACCAAATCTAAGCAACCTCTGTCTACCATGTTCTTCTTATCTGCCAGTTTAGTTACCACGTCAAAAAATAAGATTAGTCTGGCATGACCTACACTTGTTTAATCTATGCTGGGACTTTGTAATAACTTCCTTTTCTAGATGCTAATTGACAATTTCTTTAATAGTGTGTTCCAGAATTTTCACAAGACTCAATGTCAAGTTCACTGTTCTATTGTTAGCAAATACTGTTTTCTTCCTTTAAAAAATAATTGGGACATTTCTTTTCCTCCAATCTAATCATGCCTCTCCTGCTTTTCATGATCTCTGAAATATGACTAACAATATCTTAAGAATCATTTTTCTTTCCATACTCAAAAATATAGTTTATCTGAACAACATGAATTAAACTCATCAGAGGAAGCTAGCTCTCCTGACTTCACTATATTAGCCATATTTGTTCTCCTTTTTCCATGAAAAGGCCATTCTTCTTTTTTTTTTCTTTTTGGAGGGCAATTGGGGTTAAGTGACTTGCCTAAGGTCACACAGCTAATTTTTGTGTTAAGTGTCTGAGGCTGGATTTGAACTCAGGTCCTCCTGACTCCAGAGCCAGTGCTCTATTCACTGTGCCACCTAGCCACCCCAAAGCCATTTTCTTGATAGAGAAAACAGAAATAAAATAATAATTAAACAGTTATACATTCTCTCTGTCATTAATTATCATAATCCTATCCATTCTAAGCAGTGGTCCTGTATCTTCTTTGATCTTTCTTTTTTTTCCCCTATTATAGCTAAGAAAAACAAAAATGACACAAATGCTGAGAAAATGATCATTCCCTCTACTCCACGGTTTTAATAAGCCATAATTCCTACTTTCAAGGAACTTAAAATCTTTTGTCAGGAGGCAAGATATACAAATAATGGAGTGAAAAATAGTCAAATGTAGAATCTTCAAAGGGCCAAATTAACATAGAACCATAAAGGAGTAGAATGGAGGCAAAGTAACCAAACCCTGAGAGAGGAGAGGCAAGGTTTCCTGGATGGCTTGGTATTTGAGTTCAGTTTTGAAAGAATGATAGGTGCTAGAGAAAGGAAGAGGGCTATAAAAATGGTTTAATATTGAAGAAGCAGCACTGGCAAAGACAAAGTTACAAATGAGCATGATGTTTTGGGAACAAGGAGTAGTGCTACTTGCCTAGTGTAGAAGGATAAATTGGACTACATGTCCATTAAGATCTTTAAACACTGGAGTTTTGCATGTAACTCGAGTGTAATGGTCAATGATTACGGAGTAGTATACAAAACCCAGACTATCAAGAAACTTTAATGCCAAGGTCAAGAGATTACACATCATTTAGCCATTGGGAAGTTCACCTTTTCTGCCGCTAATGGTTTCTGAGAAGGAAAAGATGGATGAAATGATGTTTTAGGTAGGAAGAGTAATCTAATAGTTGTACATACAATGGATTGGAACAGAGACAGAGAATAAAGCAAAGATGATATGCTAAAGTTGTTTAAGTAGGGAGTGAAGAGAACCTAGAGTAAGGTAGTAGCAACAGATAAAAATAGAAAAGTGAAAATGTTAGATATATTACTTAGTAATATTTAATAAACAGTGACTGATTAGATATGTGGGGGGGGGATGTTGTTGTTATTGAGTGTCAAAGAGATTTTCCAAAGAGCTAGTAAATTGAATTTCTTTTGAACTCCTTACCACTTCCCATCTATAATTTTCCTCTAAGTGTTCCATTTCTAATTAACAAACCATGCCCCGCTATGTCTCTTGGAAAATTAAATTTGGGGAGCTTGAGGTTAAACTTTATTAAGATTGCATGAAAGGTCTTCTTTCCTCTATGTCTGACTCTCCACATTCCCGGGTCCTGTAACTCTTAGAGCTGATAGGAATGCTTAGCTTTATATGGCAATGATCTATCTTACAATCTTAATTGTAGGTAGATGTACCTGCGTTCCATCCACCCTGAATGTATCATTCCCAGGCAAGTTACCATAAAGGTAGCCTGAATGGTTCTTTATCTTTCTTCATTATGTTTGTATTATTTAAACTTTGCCCATGACTAGGTAACTATACCAGGTTCCTTATTTGCTCTCCAATTACTATTTAGCCTAGGAATCAGAGTGATAAAACATGGAGGGGGAGAGGGGAATGCAGTTCAGAAAGAGAACTAAAAGAGAACTTATGAAAACCATACCTATAATTTTCATTGGGAAGTAGGTGTGGACTGATCTCTGCCACTCAAAAAAGTGAAATATAAAGATGAAAGGTGACACTCTGGACGAAAGCGGTAAGGATTACTGAGAAGACAGAGAGAGACCACCTCCAAGCATATTTTATATAGGCCATGAAAGAAAGTGGTTACAAGATTAAATTCCCCTCACTATCAGTGAGTAATTATCTTGAAAGCATCCACATTCACTAGGATCCAATCAGAAGATGTCACTCTTCTCCCACAAGGGAACAGTATATGCCTATCCTACCTGAAGTGGTTCCACTCAGAGCCCTACAAACAAAGAGACACTCTCTGTAATCTTTCAAATTGATTGGAAAACTCATCGGGTTGCTCAGGGGCTGCCTTTATTAACTTCATTCCTTCCCTCTACTCCCTATACTCTCCTTCAGCTAAATATTTACTGAACCAAAAAAAAAATCAAACTGATGTGCTTTGGGGCACATTAGTCCACATCCCCAATTGTGGATAGCTCTGACATGATTTAGGAATCTCTAGCAATTGGTCATTATATAACATGAGGCATCCTAACAACTATCATGATGCACAGTTCTTAGTCACTCTCTAATTTACCAGGCTTTTGTGGGGTCCCCAGAATTTCCATAACTGATGGGATTGCAGTTTGAATTCATTTCTAAATATGCAGTTATACAAATTTAACAAGGACTTAGTCTTTTATAGCATTCCCATAGGTAACTACTTGTTTTGGTGTTTGTAATGGCTTATCTTACCATTAACCCTTAAAAAATAGGAGAAAAAAAATTATAATCAACATGATAGCAACAACAAAAGAAAAAAAAGAAAATCTTCTTTCACCAGGAGTAAAGTCTAGGCCCAGATGATCTCGTAAGACATATGAGTGGCTCACAACTGAAAACTGAGATTTGGGTTCAATTAGAAGTCAATGTCTTGCCTTCAGGTAGATCCCTGCAGTTTATAGAGCAATCCACAGAGAGGTCTAGATCGATTGCCCTGACTCAGTGCTATGGGATTGTATACGATATATCTCTTTTACATCATGTTATATATGACAGATCAGAAAAAAATTATACCAACTCAGACAAGCCTCAGAGAAATGTGGAGCTCTCAGAAAAAAGGATTAGGGGTATGGAATTGATTGGCAACCAAATGCTCGCATTCTAGATGAGATTCTAAGACATAACCTGCCGTCTAAGGCTTTACTTCCTTCCTGGGCACCCTGGACACACAGTCTGAGGCTAATCCTAAGGATCTGACCGCAAGAAGGTCAGTTTCTCTTTGGTTCGTTATGCCCCCAAATCTCTCAAATAAATTTAAGGTACAGCTCACGTCTAAGTTTTCCTAACAAGGATAACATAGTCTCTAAACTCCCACTCAGGTACTGAAGTTTTTTTAGTGAATATTGGACGTGGTTGGACCACCCTCTATTTCACCTCTCAGAAAGGGCATAACTTGTAAAGGTCTCACAGGACATCAGTTATATAGATCATTACACTCACAGTGGATGAGAGATTTCAAAGGTTACTGAACAAGTCATTCCCTTCTCATTGGAACTAAACTGTCTGAATAATTCGTGCTAATTTGGAGGAGTATCAAGGATTAGATCTTTCAACTGTTGGGACCACTATGGTCAAAATTCTTCTTTCTCCAGGAAACATACATGTAAAGGTAATCATTTTCCTCTAAAAATATATTACTGAGCTATTGAGCTTGAGATTATGCATGAAGAAATCTCCCTCCCAAGGCTGGGAAAGTCTCCTTATAATTTCTAGCTGTCTCCAACCCTCTACCCCTTATTTATAAACATATCATTTAAACAGCCTTTTTCATCTCACCATGTCCTTTATTTGGCTAGGAGACAAATAGATGTTGGGTCACCTCCAACTCCAACTGGACTCCCTTGCCCAATTAGCATTTTTGCTAATTTGGACTCTAATGCAGTTGATGACCATAATGTATGCTTTCATAAACATCATTATTCCAACAGACACACTCCCTCCTACCAAATCTGCATAAAGGAGTTTATTATTCTCTCGATTTGTCTAAGCTGAACTAAAGAAAAGATTGTTTTTTCCTCTAGATGAAGAGAACCATTGGATTTCCCTACCTTTGAAATATATAGCATTACCAACAGCCATAAAATTGGAATTCTACATTTTTCTAGATGATTAGAAACTTATAACCCATTGAAATTCTTTGTGTAAGATAGTTCAATAAAATAATGCCTATCCATTTAAAATAGTTTTCTTGATCATTCCTACTAGAGGAGTTTCAACGCTAAGTAAAATTGTCACCAATGTTGACTGATAAACTTACTAACATGTTTGTTCTTTTGAAGATTATGTGGAATAAATTTGTTCTAAGCAATTAGAGCTACTAAGAGAAATACAATCAGGTAACAATGCCCTGTTTTGGAAATGTTATTCTACTTTGAAAGCTCAAATAATTCCCATCAACAATAATTCTGGAGGGGGAAGAGCTTATTTCATAAAAATGAATTTAAATTTATACATCCAATGAATAAATGAAATTCCCAGTTGATAAGCAATTATCATACAGGGGGAAAAGCCACCATGTGACGTGCCAATTGGCAGATGGTACATTTGTTGGCAGTCTCCACCAAAGCCACAGCCTGAATCAACATTCTGACTGAACTATCCTCTCATCCATAGAGGTGCTCTGTGTTGAACATGGTTGACACATTTTTATAGAGGAGTGCTGGAAAGCTTGTATTGCTGAGCCCATTCTGTGAGGAAACAAATACAACAAAAAAGACAACTTAAGTTTTTCTCTACGGCATTATTCAGACGTGTCTTGTCAACTTCATTAAATTTTATAAATGTATAGATGTGTCTCTTGTCTCCAATCACAACAGTGAACCAGGCAAAATGTTTAGTTAGAAATTAGAAAAATTAGAATATTGTTGAACATTAGGAAATTAGGAATTAGAATTAGAAAGTAGAATAATGTAAAAAGTTTAGTTAGGAGTTGTCGAGGTCCTACCTCTGGCCCACATTAATTTTGTGACTGTGAACAAGCTACTTAAGTTCTCAAAGCCTGTAAGTTACAAAAACTTCATTCCCTCCACATTCTTCCCCCATTAAAAAAAGTCAAGAAAATTCTATATACAGTAGAAACTTGGTTTACAAATTTAATTTGTTCCAAGATTCTGTTTGTCATGCAATTTGTTCATATTGCAAAGCAAATTTTCCCATAGGAAATAATGTAAAGTTGGATGATTGGTACCACATCCCCAAAAATATTCATATAAAATAATTATTTATAATTTAAGTTATTTTTGTCTCTAATGCAACTGAAATAGAATAGCAATGATTAGTGCACAATATAAACTGAAAATAAAACAAATTAACCTGTGCTTTACCTTTAAGAAGAGTCGTGGCTGGTGTGAGGGAGACAAGATGGAGAAGGGAGTATGGGTAGGGGGAAGCGGGGTAGGGAATTGAAGGTCTCAGGTAGAGGGTCAGGGTCTGAAGACCAGGGTCAGAGGTTGTGGCTAGGACTGGGTTCGGAGAGTGGCCTGGGGCCTGGGGGGGAAGAGGGATTTTACTTCTGCTATTGCCACTCACCATCATTTCCAACAGGAATGTACTGAATATTGGCATAGGTCACAGGTCTGGGATACCCAGTTGGCCCCTGCCCTGGGGTCCTGACCCACACTTCCCACTCTCTAGGCCCATAGGTGTAGGCAGGGGAGCCACCCAAGATCTCAAGCCTCTGAGTCTGAGTAGCAACTACGTGAAGGTGAAAGTGTGAGGGAAAGGCTGGTCCACTACATCACAGTGCAGACTCTGACTAAGCAGGAGAGCATACTCAAAGTTATTCAGTGACCACATGGAAGTGCTCACAAACTCCAAAGGCTGAGTGCTGATTGACAAGAGTGGTCATCATTTGAGGACAATCCTGAACTAACTTCAGGATGGGTCAATGCAGAGGATCCTGGGGAGCAGGGTGAGCTATTGGATGAGGCACAATACTAGTTGGGGCAGGGGCTAGGTGAGGATTGCCAGTTGGCTCTACAGAAGAGTGAGAGCCTTTCCCCATGTCATGGGAATCTGAAGATCTTCCCTGCCCCTAGGCCCTTTGATAGGCTTAAGTGGCCCTGAGAACCTCCCCTGATTTGAAAGTGTACTCTGCCCCATAATAGGCTGAATGTGGTCACATGGAGCCTGTAGTCATGTGGAGCCTGTGGCAGAAGGCTTGTTCTTCAGGAATGCCCACGCCTTATTACTTTGTGATTGGGCAGTGGGTCAAGAAGGCTGTGACATTCTCCCATCCAGGAGAAGGCTATATATACCCTGATGTGAGTTTTTGCTTTGGGGCTCACTTTGGAAAGAGTTGTGTGATTTGGCCAGACAAGACTCTGGGAAGCCCCCTGGCTTTGAAAAACCCAGATGTTGGAGATTCCCTCTCTGGTAACTGACTAGGTATGGATATAATGGTCAGACAGTTGGAAGCCTGTCTGCTGATCTGTTTCGCTGTCTGCTTATAACTTCTGTTTGCATTCTCCAAAGTTCAGGGTGTTGACTTTTTCCCCTGAACTAGGTAAACAATATATGTTTGATTGATTAAAGTAAGATTGTTAACCCATTTTGAGTTGCTTTCCTTTAGAAAAGCAGATCTAAGAACCTGTGCTAGCAGCCATCCTGGACATGCTAGGGTGCTTGCACCCCACTCTGCCTGGAAGAGCAGCAGCTTCTGACTAGCACCTCTAGGCCAGTGATGAAACAAACATGATGTTCATACTGGAAGTTTTTGTTTGTCCTGCAAGACAAATTTTGCAAAAAGTTCTTCCTCATCCAGAGAAGCATATGTAAACCAGGTTATTCATAAACCAAGGTTCTACTATACTTAAAATGTGCTATATTTTGTATGGTGGTGGGGTTGTTATAGTTACTATTTTTAATATACACCATTTGCGTATGGAGATATAAACCCATTTCAGGAGAGAGAGCACCAGCCTTGTGTATCAGCACAGTCCTGGTACCTAGTCAGTTACCAGAGAGGGAAGCACCAACATCTGGGTTTCTCAAAGCTGGGGGGCTCCAAAGCTTCCCAGAGTCTCTTCTGGCCAAATCACACAATTCTTTCCAAAGCGAGCCCCAAACCAAAACTTCACATCAGGGTATATATAGCCTACTCCTGGGTCAGAGAATGTCACAACTCTCTTGACCAACTGCCCAATCACAAAGTAATAAGGTGGGGGCAGTCCTGAAAAACAAGCCTCCTGCCACAGGCTCCATGTGACCACATTCAGCCTATTAGTGGGCAGAGTATATTTTTAAATCAGGGAAGGTTCTCAGAGTCACTTAAGCCTATCAAAGGGCCTCAGGGCAGGGAAGATCTTCAGATTCCCCTAACACCTTGAAGCCAGGAAGATATTGTTTCAAATCCTACACACTGGCAAGGTAACTCTGGTCAAGTCACTTAATTCCCCTAGACCTCAATATCCTTTTCTATAAAAATGAAGATAGTGGGATCTGATGACCTCTCACCTCCTTCCCATCCAGCTCTAAATCCAAGGTCTTATTATTATCCTATGATGTCACTTAGAGTCTCAGTACTCTAGACTACTGTCTAAGATTATAAATGCAGAGCAATTGTCAACATGAAGTTTGGTTAATCCTCAAAAAATTCAGTTCAATCAGCAAAGTAATTCAGAGTTGAATCATGCTATGCAGCTGGAGCATTTGGTTTGTGGCTTTCTTCTTTAACTAACTTTGGTGTCAGAGCAGGGAGGATGAAGGAGACCACACTCCTGATACTCAATAGAAACAGACCTCCTGGGGATGGGAGACACAGGATAGAAATATTTCAATCCTGATATGTATGATTTGACAAACTAACCAAGAATGCAATAATTGTTGACCCTGTGGCCCTGTGGATAAAGGCAGAAGGCTCACAGGTAGAAAAGAGCACCAAGTCCTGCTCCTTCCATTCCTCAGAAAAGCTGGTTTCCAGATCTCATTTGCTAAGGTAAAAGGTAAACTTTAACTTTGATGCAATGACAAACTTGAATAGAATTGACTGCAAGAGAAAATGGAGACAAAGCTTTCAAATGTCAAATTTGGCTAGTTGGGGCAGCCTGAGATTTGGAGTCTTTCAATATTAAAAGGTTTCCATGGAAAGCCTCCTCCAGAAATGAGTGCTTCTGGATAGGAAATAGAATCACCGGATCAAAGGGATCGAAGCAGAAAGAGATCTTAGAGACCAACTAGTGCAAACCCTTCAGTTTATAGGGAATGATGAAAAGCTGCAAGAGAAACTGACTTGCCTAAGGATACTTTGGGAGGAAATACAAGAACCAGGATTTGACCTTCAGTTCTCTGACTTGAAGTCCAATACTCTTGTACCAGATAAGAGTGTCAAACCTTAGCTAAATGAACCACAGACATCTTGTACTCCAACCTTTTTTTATTTCAGATGATTTTTGATAGAAATATTTCTCAGCAACACAATGTACTTCCAAGGCTTCGGATATCATTATACTATTACTTTTCTGTTTATTTGTTGTAACTCCAGTGACAGACCAGTCACTAAAAGTCAATAATTCAGAACTGGGAGAGATTTATTACCATTTACCATAGTAAAAGGATAAACTAAGTCAGTCAGCCTGAACTACATACCATGACTCAATGTGAAGAAAGTGATAAAGATAGATGTAAAGATAGAGATGAGAGAAAGAGAAAGAGAAAGAGAGAGAGAGAGAGAGAGAGAAGATAGAAATATAGAGGCAGCATGGCATAGTGAAGTTACCTCCAAAGTATTTTTGTAATAATACTATAGGATATGTGATCTAACCATAGTAAACTGGAATAATGAATGCCATCCCATCTTTCCCAAGATAACCAGTCATGAAGCTTGTGTCCAACACAATCACACATATTCTTATCCTTTAATACTTCCCTAACTCTTCCCCTTCCCTTCACTATGGAACCTGCTAACAATCCCACTTCTATGCTGAAAGCTAATTCTCTCAGGCCATTGTAACCTAACCACCATCTAGTTGTAGGTACTCACAAAAGCAAGCTACTCAAATATCGTCAGAAAAATTCTTCCACTACCCTCCCCTAAAGAACAGTGACTCTCTGTTTCCCCAGATGGACTCGCTTCTATGGCAGGTATCCTTCTGAGGACAGGCTCTGCCCTTTGAGGTCATGAGTGGTAAGGTTTTTTTATTTATTTAATATTTTTTTTTAAAAATTTTCATCTCCTGTTATTGAAGGAAATAAAAATTTGTGCTATGGAGTTTGGGACACCTTCAGAGCAGACTTTGATTTTAGGTGGGGCAAAATGCATTGCTGATCTCATATTACCTTCCGACCAAGATTTACCTCTTTTCCATACTTCCCTATTACTGTCAAAGGCACCTTGACAGTCACCTTGGATCACAACATCAAAATCGTCATGGACTTCTCATTCTCGCTCACTCCATATATCCAATCAGTCGCCCTCTCTTGCTGTGTTCCCATCTTTTTGCTCATACAGCCATCACCTTAGTCCAAATCCTCTTTATCTTCCCAGTTTCATTGGTCTCCCAGATTCACGTGCCTTCCATCTCCAAATCTATCCACCACCTACCTACCAAAATTATTTTTCTTAAGTGCAGATATTGACCATGAAATTTTCCTACTGTCTCAATTCTTGTGATTCCCTTTTAACTCTGGTTGTTGTTCTTTGTGTTTGAAAAGGACCAAAATTACATCACTATGTTGGGGACAAGATACAGTATATCCAGTGATTTACTCTAGAATCACTTGCACTGATTAGAAGCTAAGTGACGTAGCAGGCAGAACGAAGCAGACAGGAATTTTAGTCCTGCTTTAGACACTTACTATTTCTGTGACCCTGGTCCCATCATTTCAGTTTCTTCATCTGGGAAACAGAGTTTATAATTATACCTATTGTGCGTGATTGTTATAAGGATAAAATGAGATAATATAAATATTAAGAGCTTGATAAAAATTAAAGTGCCATATGCACATATTTTTTGTTGTTACTGCTGTTGTTGTCATTTCATCTGTGTCTAACACTTTGTGACCCACTATGCCACCTAACTTACATACATATATTTTATATACATATAGACAAACACACACATACACATATACATACACACATGTGTGTATGTATGTGTGTGTGCCTTCTAGGATATGTATGTATACATAAATGTGTGTGTATATATATATGCATATATTTGAGTACGTGTGTGTATGTGTGTGTGTGTGTGTGTGTGTGTGTGTGTGTGTGTGTGTGTGTGTGTGTACATGACAGCTAGGAGGTAAAGTGAATAGAGCACAGTACTTTGAGCCAGGAAGATCTAAGTTCAGCCTCAGACACTTACTAGGAGTGTAGCCCAGGGCAAGTCACTTAACCCTGCTTGCCTCAATTTCATTATCTATAAAATGAGCTGGAGAAAGAAATGGCAAACCACTCCAGTATATTTGTCAAGAAAACCTCAAAAGAGGTCACAAAGGAACAAAGAGTCAGACACAACTCAACAACTGTATGTGTGTGAGCATGCAGGTGTGTATGTGTGTGTTCACGCGCATGCACACACACACACAGACACACACACACACACACCCTTTAGGGCTAAAATAATGAGGAAGGGACATTTAGCTGTCTCCTCTCCCTCAGAGGGCAAAGCTGTACTGTACTCTCTTTCTTCTTCCCTAGCTCTCTTCTGTCATAATGTCTGCCTTTCTCTGACTGCTCCTATCACTGCTTCTGATCTTCCTTTACTTCTGCTATTTCCACTGCCCTTGCCATCCCTTCTGCACTTCTTTTAGTTTCCACTGGCTGCTGCCACTGCCCCTTTCAACTATGTCACCACTTCTGATCTTTACCACTTCTGCTGTTCTTTATTCCTTCCTCTCTGCTTTCTCCCCCTTTCTTGTGTCTCTTACCTCCCATGGTTTTGTCTTCACCTCTCAGATTCTGAAAAAAGGCAGGCCACCACCGGCCAATAAAAGCACCCCTTTCCTTCCACAAGACAAGTGGACAGATCATAGTACATCCTTTTTAATGCTCCAAGTCTTCCAATCAATGTTGGTTATTGCTGAGTGCTGGGGAGCTGATTCTTTACCGCCAGACTTGCTGTTTTTCTTTTATTTTTTTTCTACCTCAGCCTCACGGCTCTCCGCAAAGTCTGAGGGTGGGGAAGGCTAGTTAGTCAGTAGCAGAAGTTTTACCATACTGGACTGAGCTAGACATTATATTTTCTATATTTCTTTCAAATGATATTTTCTCTCACAGTTTATATAGATATAGATAGATAGATAGATAGATAGATAGATATAAACAAGAGTGATTCATTTCTACTTCTCTTATATGTGTATACATATTTAAGCAGCTAATCTTAGACTCATATTAAAATACACCCGTGAATAAACTTGGATCCCAGGTAATAGCAACTTATGGAAATTACATTCCAAAGAGCCCCTTTTAAACCTCGGATAGGAGAGAATGGCAGAGCTTTATATGAAGTTAGAAGAACATGAAGTGTGAATTAGGCACAGTGAATAGAAATCTGGCCTTGTAGTTAAGAATACCTGGATTCAAATCCAGTCTGATACATAGAAATATTACCTTGTTTGAGCTTCATAACAACCCTGAGAACATGCTATTATTATCAGAACTTTACAAAAGAGGAAACTGAGTTTAAACAAGGTTAAATGACTTACCCAAGGTCACATAGATATTAAGGGTCTGAGGCAAGATTTTAATTCAGATCTTCCTGATTCCTAGTCCAACACTCTTTCCACAATGTTACCCTAATTGCCACTTTTATTCTTACCTTCCAGGTGTCTGACCACATACATAAAAGCTACTGTTTTTCCCCACTATTTTTCCCATTGGTATTGTTAAATTCAACCTCAAAATGTTCTCAGTAAAGGAAAAAATGGAAGGTACCACTTACTGTGCTAGTTCATTTTACTCAAACATCAAAATATTTTACCATTTAGCAATGCCGTAATCTACACAATTCACTTTTGCTCAACAGAAAACATGAACTATATAATCTGTCTTCTAATGAACAAAAACAAATACCCAAGCCCACCTAACAATGTGAATGGGACACTGAAGTTACATAAATTCTAAATCCTCATCACATTGTCCATGGGGAAAAGAACTGAAATGGTTTCCAACCTGCCCCTGGGAAAGTATTAACAACAGGTCTCAAGACTGCTCTGTCACCAGGCCATAAACCTTGATAATATTTAGTTCATGTCCTTTAACTTCATTACTGAAGGGTATGATTTAGCCTGTTCATCTTTGGGAATAATTAAGAGCATTTTGTTTTCAAAAGTATTGATTTCTTTTGAGTGTATAAAAACGCCATATTTCATAAAGTATTGTTCTGTAAACTGTCAAAATCAGCTTAATCATACAGCATAATCGGAAATATCAAAAATTTAGCCATTGTGAATTCAGGGTTTTTTGAGATGTATACTCGCCCACCCAGAGAAAGGGAAGCTATTCTCAGGCTTGAACTTAATGCACAAATTTTCATTCTCTTATAATATATATGTTGTTGTTTTTTTTTAAATAGGGAAACACTTGATAAGAATTACAGAGGATGGGAATATATAATTTGGTTGTGATACATATCAATGGAAGCAGTTCCCACCTCAGTGAACTTTGGGGATACTCAAAGAATTGACAAATCTAGCTGGTTATTTTAGTTAAGATGACTAATAATTACATAATCAAGATATTATAGATGACACGAAAACGTAGCACAATGAAGAGGTAAGACATGAAGGAGAAAATGAGTCAAAAGTAATACAAAGTGAGGTTTCTTCAGAAGACTTTAAGAAGTATTATAAAATTAATAACCATCAACAAAACATAAATATACAAAATAAAATACTACATAAAACCCATAGCATATTCTAACCTATATTTTTAAAAAGGAGAATTTAAAAAAAATAAAAACAATCCAATAAAATGTATTTTAAATCTGTGTTTCCCTTTGTGTTAAAAAATTGATCTCACTGTTAGAGAAAGAGAAATATCTCAAGAAATGCTTCTCTACTGTCCTTAAAAGAACAGGAAAAGTGCTTCAAGAGAAAAAGATGTAGAATAGGATTTATAACCCTGAGAAAGGGTGAAAGAATGTGACAAGGAAAGAAGGGAGGAAGGATTGCTATACTGCTGGAGCTATGGAAGTAGTGAGAGTGTGGGACTAGACCTTATAAGAAAGAATTCGTTTCCTGCACTCCATGGAAAAACGAGATGGAACCTACATTTTCAACAGGAAAGAGGACATTTAGTAGTGTTTGTAGGAATAGGAAAGTTTACCAATAGATGGAAATTACCCAGTGAAGAGTAGAGAAAACTGGCAAATACCTACTTGATTTAACACTTGGAGACTACTTCATTCATGAGTCACCAGATAGCTACGCCAGGTTCAAGGCATCCTGTGGGCCAACATCCAACTCAAAGCACATTTCATGAGCTCCTGTCAATAAGTTTATTTTTACTACGCAAACAGAGGACTCATTTCAATACAAAAGCCGCTTAATTAAGCAACATGGTAAAATAAGTGACAAGAAACCATCCTCCAATATAAACCTAGAGTAATTTCTTTCACATGTTAATTGGGGAAGACATAACACATAGAGAGCCTATGAGAATGCTATTGTCTAGGACATGCATGAGGGGACATGTAGGGCAAGGGCACAGGAGAGCTGGGGCAACATATTCTTTTAATTCTTCAGGAAAAAAGAACAGTATGCTCAGCTGCTATCACCATTCTTTGCTGGAAGTCCTATCTGGTATCATATTTCTTCTGTTACATCATCTCTTTTGGTGAATTCTATTGGTCTTGTGGTTACCACACTATTATCTCCTGTAATCTACTAGATCTGTTCAATTGTCTAGCCCAGCAGTTCTCAACCTGTGAGTCGCAACCCCTTTGGGGCCTGAATGACCCTTTCACAGGGGTTACAGAGGTCACCTAAGACCATCAGAAAATACATATTTCAGATGGTCTTAGGAATTGAGACACTGCTCCTCTATCCATCTCCAGGAGGATCCACCCACATGCAGATACATATGAGTATTAAAGGGTCATGGCATTAGGAAGGTTGAGAACCACTGATTCACCTATTTAGAGTGAATTACAACTTACTACTTAGATGCAATGAATAATGTGCCTCTCCTTGACACAGGCAAAATTTTATTTTAGTGCATAGCTTACCGTTACAGAGAGATAGCTGTGCATAGTGCTTGGAGAGTTAGACTTGATTCCAGAAAGACTTAAGTTCAAGTCTCACTTCTCACACACATTGATGACGTCATCCTGGGCAAGTCACATAATCTTGCAATGCTCTAGGTAATAATAATAATAATAAAATAACATTTATTTAGCACTTACTATGTGCCAGGCCCTATGTGGAGTGTATTACAATGTGATCCTCAGAATACCCCTAGGATGAAGGTGCTATTATTATCTCTTATTTTTGTAGATGAGGAAACTAAGGCAAAAAGAGATTAAGCTGCTTGACCTGAGGCACACAGCTAGCATGTGTCTAAAACCCTATTTGAACTTGAGTACTCATAACTCCATGCCTTTCACTGTCTCCTCTAAGCTTCCACTGCTCACTAAAATTAAAAGTTTCAGTAAAGTCACTATCCTGCATTAGTAGTGAGAGTTTCCTCACCCTGAAGTTCAGGTGAAATCTCAAGTCCAGTTTTTATTCCTATTCTTAGAGGCATAAACTACCATATTTAGACAGGAAGTCAGTGGAAAGCTAACAAAAGGCCACGATCTATGATTAAGCATATATTCTTGATGGTCTTTATTGCAGTGCTGACTCATAGTTCTTGGTACTAGACAACTATCTAACTTGTAGTTGGAAAATCCCTTTTAACTCCTACTAAATCTTTGATTATCAGTATATATCACCCAACCCTATAGTGTGAACTCCATCCCCTTTCCCCCAAAAAAGGAAATCACATGAGACATCTCAATGGATTCACATTCTAATAAGTAATACAACAAGTAAATGTGTACATACTAACAAGATTTGTTTAATGGAAATGGAAATAAATAGAATCTCAGAAGGAAGATAATGGAGGGAGAAATAAAATTTAGAACTCAAAGTTTAAAAAAAAGAATTTCAAAAAAATGATTTTGCCCATGATTGTGTGGAAAATTAAATAGTATTAAAAAAAAGCAGAAGATACCTTAAATGTTACATCACAGCATTGAACAATATTGAGCCTGCAGTCCACCAATGTCTTTAGATTTTAAGCATAATGTCTATTGTTTAACCATGCATTCTGCATCCAATAATTATGCAATTGATGTACTTATATATAATATTCTTCAGAAAAACTGATATTCTCAGCTGCTTTCATTTTTCTTTGTCTGCTGGAAGTCAATCTGGTATAAAATTTCACCTTTTACATCATTGCCAAGAGTAACAAAAACATTACCCTTATTGAATCAAATCTTTATCTTAAACATGACTGTCATTC
>CM053580.1:356730675-356748720 GCA_028627135.1 Pseudochirops cupreus | reverse complement strand
AAAAAAAAATACTGAAGAAAACAACACCTTAAAAATAGACTAACTCAAATGGCAAAAGAAGCCCAAAAAGCCAATGAGGAAAAGAATGCCTTAAAAATCCAAACTGGCCAGATGGAAAAGGAATTTCAAAAACTCACTGAAGAGAATATAGTGAACTCTCTATTTACTCAGTAACAAACTAAGACAAAACATTCACAGAAATCAAAGTACAGCATTCACAAATGTTATAGCCTAACCACTTGTCACTAAAATGGCCACATAGCTTTCACCAAAGTCATCACATTGTTTTAAACAAAGGAGGTAAGCCTCCTTAATAGACACAAAGTACAAAGGTCAGAGTTTTCCACCCCTAGATCACATTGTCTTAATCTCTCAGTCAAAAAGTCTTCATTCTTCTTATTTGGAAATTAGTTTCAAATCATTCTTAATTCAGTCATCCTGAAAAGATACAAGATACAGAGTACAGAGTTCTCCACCCCTAGGCTCCAGTAAATCATGACCTTCTCAGTTTGCATTAAATCCCCAAGGAGAGGTCTTTTCATCTTGACTCGAGGAAGGCTCTCAGCTTCCATGGTTCCTCTTCCATGGTCCCAGCTCTTGCCTGAAACTACCTGACTACACCTGAGTTCAAAGGCAGACAGCTCTACGTACCTTGTCCAGGTCTTTGTGCAGCTCCTGTTCCAAAATGAAGCTCACAGTGTCCAGTCCACTTCAAGTCCTTCCAGTTTCTGTTCCTGGAAAGGCAAAGCTTAACAAAGCCATAATAACATTCACCCACATTGCAAGCAACCTCATTAATTCATTTCTGCCTGTGAACAATCAACATAAAGGGGTGGCTAGGTGGCACAGTGAATAGAGCACTGGCCTTGGAGTTAGGAGGTCCTGAGTTCAAATCTCACGTCAGAAACTTAACACTTACTAGCCATGTGATGCTGGGAAAGTCACTTAACCCCAATTGCCCTGCCTTCCCTCCTCAAAAAGAAAAAAAGAAAAGAAAAGAAATCAACATAGACCCAACAACAAGGTCTGAGAAATCAACACAAATCATCAGTATAGTCACAGGACCTCTAAAAACATCAGCAAAACCCTCTTGTAGGATTTCTGTAAACAGAAAACAAGAAAATCCTCTTTCAGGGCTTCTGAACCAGCAGCAAGGTCCCAGGGCTTCTGTAACTGCAGCAACATCCTCTATCAATGGACAAATCTGAGAGAGTAACATCAAAACAGACAGACCAACACCACATTCATGCTTCCTCCAAGTTCTCCTCTGTTCTCATTTCTCAGTTCTTCTCAATTCTCTTCTCAGTTCTTCTCAGTTCTCAGTTCAGTTCTCAGATCTCAGTTCTCAGTTCTGCCACCAAAGTTCTGTTCTCAATTCTGCTCTCAATTTGTAGCAGTTCTCAGAAGTTCTCAGGATCCCAGCAGTTCTGTCTGTCAGCAATTCTGCATATAGGGAATAGCACAAGCTGGACAATCAGAATTTCTTGGGAAAATCATCATGGAGGAAGGGTTGATGCTGCTGGACTGAAGACTGAACTGAGAATTGAGCAGAACTAAAAAGAGAACTCTTGTGGTGGCAGAGTCAGGAAGGAGAAAACTTGTGGTATACCAGCACTCTATTTGTCTTCTCTGTCTATGTTGATGTTTTTTGTGGTACTTTGTACGGAAGCCCTGGGACCTTACTTGAAGCCCTGAAAGAGGATTTTCTGGTTGTATGTTTACAGGAGACCTGGAGGAGGGTTTTGAAGGTCCTGGGATTTTACTGATGATTTGTGCTAATTTCTTGGACCTTGTTTGTGGGTCTGTGTTGATTTCTATGTTGATGATTTGTTTGAGTTCTCAGACCTTGTTGATGGGTCTGAGTTGATTTCACAGGCAGATAGTGAATTGATGTTGGTGCCAGCAATGTGTATGAATATTATTGTGGCTCTATCAAGCTTTGTCTTCCTAGAAACAGAAACTATGAAAGACTTGAGATGGACTAGACACTGTGAACTTCAATATGGAACTGGATAAAGAACTGGACAAGGAGCTGGACAAGGAACTGGGAGCTGCCTGCCTTTGAACCCAGGTGACAGTTGGAGCAGGGACTGTGGAAGAGGAACCATGGGAGCTGAGAGCCAGCCTCAAGTCAAGCTGAAAGAAGACTTTACTTGGATACTGTGTACTGACTAAGAAGATTATGATTTACTGTGACCTAGGGGTGGAGAGCTTTGACTTCTTGTATTTTATGGTTGAATGATTGAGTTACTAAGCGATTGATTGACTAAATCATTGTATTTTGATTGAAACTGTGTGACCACTTTGGTGAAAACTATGTGGTCATTTTAGGGATAAGTTGTTGAGTTATGACATGGTGAATGCTGTGTTTTGATTTTCTACAATGAGTTGTAACAGTGTGAATACTGTATTTTGGTTTTCTGTGAATGTTTTGCTCTGATTTGTTATTGAATAAATAGAGAGTTCATAATACTGTGTAATCAGAACTTTGAAAAGCTGTTCACAGCAGCAGTCCTCTGGAAAGCTGCTTGTGCTTGGCTTTACTTCCATAAATATGGTATTAGCTCCTCCCTATTCCACCCCTTCCTGTTACATCAGCAAGTTCATCCCACTGTGGGATTCACAAGTTCTGGATCTTAATACTTGTTACAATCATGAACTTGAAACAAGGTGTTAAGTACCTGTTTGAATGCCAATACAAGGGACAGGGAAGATTTTCAACTCCTCATTGTTGTTATAGGAAGCCAGGCAGTGGAAGAGAGCAGGGATGGGGGACAGATACGGAGGGATAGCTAGTGAAAAAGCAAAGAAAACGGAAATGGGATATCATTTTCAAGGGATAGCAGGTAGGTCACTATGTTATGGTCATAGAGTGTATGGAGGGGAATAGAAAGTAGAAAAGGAACCAATGAAAAGGGCTTTAAATGAAAAACATTATTTTTATGTGATTATAAGGGGTAACATCATAGCCACTGGTGGTTTTTTCGGTATGGAGCTGAGAATGATATGGTCAAATTTACACTCTATGAAGGTGAGTGGAAGAGAGATCGATTTGGGGAGACAAACTTGAGGCAAGGAGACAAATTAGAAAGCTATCCCTATTAGAATACAATATTCCTGAGGGCAAGGGACACGTATGTTCATTTTTTTGTATTTCTTTCACTTCCTTAACAATACATAATAATGTAGTTAGCATTTGATAGATATTTTAATGAATGCAGTATTACCTCTTGTATCAGAGGCTCCTGACTCCCTTCTACTATAAGAGCCTAAGGCACATTTGAGGGACTTTTTACTTATCTTGATCCTTTCCCATAATTCAGACAAAACAAGGGAAATAAATACCTGGAATTCCCTCTGTAGTATCAACAGCCCCCCTTTTCAGCACTCAGGCTCTCAGACATCAAACATTAAATAAATTTTATTTGCTTTGAAAAAAATATAGAAAGGACTTGAACTCAAATACAGAGAGAGTAAATATGCTCTTTGCTTTCTAACTATGACCATCCTTCCATATTCTCAAAGATCTATATAGTCCTTTGACTCATGATACCAATATGAAGGAAGCTATGGGAAGGGAAGTTAGGATTTATACAACCCCACTACTCACTATGGTAGAAGCACTTCTCAAAGGAATTGTGGATCCTTCTTGCCTCCGTCCTTAGCTCAGCTTTTCTGTTTCCCAATTTGTTAGCTATACTTCTTAGGATATTGTGTCAGTTTTTTAACAACTAGACTTAGAAAGATTACATTGGAATACTCATGGATAGTTAGTTTTATGACCCTTTCTCCCATTTGTGTCTGGGATAGCTCTAGGATATTTAAACTTTCAATTCTTTATGCTGGAGATTCTGTAGCCCCAACCTACAAATAAAGGGTTTTTCATGCTACTAGTGAAGTTATATGTTTTTATCTCATTTAATTTAATCTCAGTTTCCCATTGCTGGCCAAATTAGAGTGAATCTGTCCTATTTATTTTCTCCCCCTAAACCCAATTTCTGGACAATGTCTTCTACCAAGTTAGTAACTTTTACAAAGTCGTTTGAGGATTTAGAAAGACATTCCCACTCTTTGTCCATTGCCTTACTGGTTTCCTATTTTCCTCATAGCACTTAGACTGGATCATATCCCAGTTAATTTTCAAAGAAGAGGAGGAAGAGCTACTTGCATTAGTTTCTGTGGATCAGAGTGAGAGCTACATCCCTGCTCAAAGAAGCTTGCAGCAAGTCATTGTCCACTGCTGAAAGAATGACTACCACTATATTTCCCAGTAAATTCAAACATAGTAATGGAAAAGCCAAGGTCTACAGAAGAGATTCTGACAGCTAACAAGGGAGAATAGAATCAGAAGGCCCTAAAGAAAACCCAGCACTACAGTATACCAAACAGCTGCATGATGTTAACCACTATACAAACAAAAGTGCTTGGCTGCCTTCTGTTTATGAATATAGAATAGAAACAAAAGCAGGCCTCCAGTGAGAAGTGATGGTGAGTTTCTCAGTGCTGGGATCACTACTCTTGGGGTCTGCTACTCTGTGCTCTCCAATAGCACTGCAGAAAGTAGAACATCTGTTTTGACTGAGTTTGCCTACACCTTTTAATAAAACATGAATGCTGCATGCCCTTTTCATTCAGTTTTTTCCTAAAGATATGAGATCATGCAAGACAGTAAAGCAAAGTATAAAACTACCCAAAGGTTTAATTAAAATGCTTCAAAAAGAGAACTTTATTAATATTTGATATGCCTCTTCTAGTAAAGAGTTCTGGCATGCCAAAAAAAATGATCTAAGAATGAAGCAGTTCATCCTCCCAATGCCAGTGATCTTAATACAGTGTGGTATCATTACTATTCATTGATGGTTGATTTCATAGAATTCATTCCAAATAATGTACTTTGTTTTAGATAGGATGTGTGATTTCCTTGGCATAGGACATTCCCAATGAATACCAGTACAGATTGGCATTTATTTTGCATCTGAAAGATTTAAAAAGTTGCCTGAGTCACTGTGAGGTTAAGTGATTGCCTAAGGTAATAATTGTCTGAGGCAGGAATTGAATTTAGGCCTTCTTTGAACCCAGGCCAGCTCTTTTATACACTACTTCAAAATCTCTCACATAAAAGTTACATAGGTAAATCAAGGTGTAGAAGAATTAGCTGAATTTTAACACTGATCACTGATAACCACTGACAGGCAATCATGCTATTGCAGATGATTTCACTCTGTGGCCAAGTTCTAATTTTGCTTGCATCCCATCATCCCCATCCTCTTCTCCATGGAAGTCAAAGGAAGTTCAAGAATGTTCCAGTATAATCAGATTGGGCATCCTCATCTCTGTTCCCCAGAAATGACACTGCTGGATACATCAAAAGATAACAGAACCTATTGTAATGCTTTCAATTTCCCTCCCTTCAGGGCACAGTGCAGAACCAAGGAGAGTCAGTGTTTACATTAGTCCAAGAATGCTCTACAGTATTCCAAATCACCAGAGGAAGTTTCAAGCTCCCAGATACTCCCTCACTCAAATCTCTCCTTAACACAAACTTACTCCTCCTCTTATAGACTCAAGGGTGACGTTTTATCTCCAAGTTCCCAGATTCTCCTTTTTATATTTAGTATTTTGTTTTCCCTGGTTATTTGTAAAAAAAAAAAAATTGCAATATTTATTTTTAAAACTTTGAGTTCCAAATTCTCTCTCTTTCTCCTTTTCTTACCACTCCCACTGAGAAGGCAAGCAATTCAATATGATGCATATGTGTAGTCATGCACAACATATCCATAAGTCATATTACAAAAGAAAATGTAGACAAAAAATAACTCAAGAAACATAAAGTTCTGTGTGTATATGTATGTGTGTGTGTGTGCACATGCACACTTTAATTTGTATTCAGATGCCATCAGTTCTTTCTCTGGGGATGGATAGCATTTTTCATCATAAGTCCTTTGGAGTTGTCTCAGATCATTATATTGCTGAGAATATCTAAGTCATTCCCAGCTGATCATCTTACAATTTTGCTGTTGCTTTGTATACAGTATATTTCACTTTACTTAGGCCCATACAAGTCTTTCCAGGTTTTCTTGAGAGCATCCTGCTCATCATTTCTTATAGTACAGTAGTATTACATCATAATCACATGACATAATTTGTTCAGCCATTCCCCAATTGATGGGGATAGGTATGATGTAGTACCCCAGAATTATTTTAATTTGCATTTTTCCAATCAATAATGAGAGTATTTTTTTTTCATATGGGTATAGATAGCTTTAGTTACTTCATCTGAAACTGATCAAATCTTTTGATCATTTATCAGTTGGGGAATGGCTCTTATTTTTATAAATTTAACTCAATTCTATATATGTTTGAGAAATGAGGCCTATCAGAGAAACTTGCTTCAATTTTTTTTTTCACATTCGCTATTGCTACCTGTATTTTCCTCCATCCTATCCCCCTTGTTTATTCTATTCTCTCTCTTTTCACCCTTTCCCTCCTCAAAAATATTGTGCTTCTGACTACTTTCCCCCAATTTCCCCTCCCTTCCATTACTACACCACCTTCTCTTGGCCCCTTCCCCTCCTCCTTTCCTATACTGTAAGATAGATTTCTACAACCAATTGAGTATGTATGCTATTCTCTCTTTGAGTCAATTCTGATGATAGTAAGGTTTCCTCATACCCCCTCACGTCTCCTCTCTTCCCCTCTATTGGAAAAGCTTTTTCTTCCCTCTTTTGCATGACAGAATTTACCCCATACTCCCTTTCTTTTTCTCTAAGTATTCCTCCCTCAGCGCTTAATTTTATTTTTTAAGCTATCATCCCTTCATAGTCAACTCATATTTGTACTCTCTGTCTATATATACCCTTTCTAACTACTCTAATAATACAAAAGGTCTTATGAGTTACAAATATCATTTTCCTATGTAGGGATGTAAACAGTTCAACTCTAATTCCCTTATGATTCTTCTTTCCTGTTTATCTTCTCATGTTCCTCTTGATCCTTGTATTTAAAACTCAAATTTCCTATTCACCTCTGTTTTTCACCAAGAATGCTTGGAAGTCCTCTATTTCATTGAATATCCATTTCCACTCTGAAGGATTATACTCAGTTTTACTGGCTAAGTAATTCTTGGTTTTAAGCCTAACCCCTTTGCCCTCCAGAATATCAAGTTTGAAGCCCTCTGGTCCTTTAATGTAGAAGCTGCTAAATCTTGTGTTATCCTGACTCTGGCTCCCTGATACTTGAACGGCTTCTTTCTGGCTGCTTACAAGATTTTCACCTTAACCTAGGAACTCTGCAATTTGTCTACAATATACCTTGGAATTTTCATTTTGGGATCTCTTTCAGGAGCTGATCAGTGGATTCATTCTATGTCTAGTTTCCCCTCTGGTTCTAGAATATCAGGGCAATTTTACTCAACAATTTCTTGAAAGATGATGTCTAACCCTTCCCCTTTTTATCATGGCTGTCAGTCCAATAAATTTTTTCTTTAATTATCCCCCTGGGTCTATTTTCCAGGTATGTTATTTTTCCAATAAGATATTCCTCATTATCTTCTATTTTTTTCATTCTTTTGAGTTTGTTTTATTGTTTCTTGATTTCTCATAAAACCATTAGCTTCCATTTCCTCCATTCTAATTGTTAAGGAATTATTTTTTTCAGTGAGCTTTTGCACCTCCTTTTCCATTTGGTCAATTCTACTTTGTAGGGCATTCTTCTCCTCATTTGTTTTTTAGACTTCTTTTATCATGTGGCCTTGTCTGTTTTTCAATATGTTTTTTCAGAAATTTTTTGTGTCTCCTTTACCAAGCTGACTCATTTTTCATGATTTTCTTGCATCACTCATTTCTCTTCACAATTTTTATTCTACCTCTCTTTCTTAATTTTCAAAATCCTTTTTGAACTCCTCAATAACCTGGGACTAATTCATATTTTTCCTAGAGGCTTTGGATGTAGGAACTTTGACTTTATGATTTTCTTTTTAGTGTGTGTTTTAATCTTCCTTGTCTCCATAACAACTTTTCATAATCAGAGTTTTGTTTTTCTGTTTGTTCATTTTCTTAACCTATTAGTTGACTTTAACTCTTTCTTAAATTAGCTCTGCTTCCAGGGTGGAGGGCACAGTATCCCAAGCTTCAGGGGCTGTGTGCAGCTATTTTCAGAGATACTTCTAGGGACCCGTAATTTTTCATATTTTTCAAGGTGGTATGGCCTAAGGAGAGTAACTTGCTACTCTCCTTGTCTGTGCTTTGGTCTGTGAACAAACACAAACACTTTTTCCTTCCTTGAATTGTAAAGATGGTCCTCCCTTCCACTGCGACCACAACCTCTGCTATACTAGTGCTCCTCCTCATCCTGAGACTGCCTGCCAGGACTGCAATCCAGATCTGAGTATGAGCAAAGCAACCAAGTCTTGCCTCAGTTCCAGCAAAATGACACCTGCAATCTACTTCTCACCAGTTCTTCTACCCCCTTACCATTTGTGGTCTGAGACTCCAGAATCAGTCACTACCATTGCTAATTCAGTCACCAACAAGGCCAACTCCTGATTTGCTAGGGCCAGGGCTATGCTGGCACAGCCTGCAATAGACTATGCTCCACTGTCACCCAAATGCAACAGACTTCTCTTGCCTACTTCCTAAATTGCCTTTGGCATCTGTGGGATTAGAGGTCTGCAAACTGCCACTGCTGCCACTGATTCAGTTGCCTTGAGACCTGCTCCTGGTTTGCTGGGGGCCCAGTTTGAGCTGGCATGGCCTGCACTGGATTGCAGTACTTTCTCAATAGAGAAGGTTCAATAGACCTTTTCCTGCTGACCTTCCATGTTTTCTTGGGTTGGAAATTTATTTCACTCCTTTTTTGTGGTTGTACGAGAATTTTTAGAGTAGTTTTTAAAGGTATTTGGAGGGGTTTGAGAAACAGCACAGGCAAGTCCCTGCCTTTATCCATCATATTGGCTTTGCCTCCCCTCCTCATTCCCCTTTGTCCACTCTGAGCTGACTCATTCATGCTTCCATTTTTTTCTGTCTCTGTTCCTTGTTATCTCTTTGCCCTCTCTTCTTCACTCTTACATTTGTTCCTTCTTTCCTTCCTCTTTTTACCTCCTCCCTCTTTTTTGCTTTTTCTCACTTTCTTCCCATTTCTCCTGTTCTTTTCCCTTCTCTCTCCCCCCTTTTTTCTTTACTTTCCATCTCTCCCTCATCCCCCAAATCTCACTCTCATCTGGGTTCCTAGAACTGACTAAATACTCTTAACACTGTCATTTTACAACCATATTCTGCTGCTCAGATTCTGTGCACTTACTCACACTTATGCACATACCAAGGGATACTGTCTATCACTCACAGCTTCTCTCACACACCTGCTTCAAGGAAAACATCTTGATATTTTCTAAATTGCCCAGGGGATAACTTCTATTTGGACAGCTGTATGCCACAAAAGCCTCAGGCACATGGCTCAACTCTCTTCAGATTCTATCAATTCTTTCAACAATAGGAAAAAAAGTAGGCCTCTGTGAACCTGAGGATATGTGCAAAGGTAGATGAAGAATGCCTTTACTGTATCTACTCTGCTCAGGTAAAGATACCTTATAAAGCTATCTGCAAATGGAGAAGTTTGAGGATACAGGCCAGACAGGAGGTTCTTGTCAATATATCACTATCATCAAGACTATCTAACTCTAACATCTTCTGTGAAACCATTGTCTTTCATTTCTGTTCCACTCATCTTGGAAATTCACTAGATTTGTATGTAGTAGATAGGTAGAATTGTAGTGTGAGAAAAAAACTCCATATCTTTAAGAGCTTTCTCAGCATTCTTAAATTGGTATAACAATCCACTTCTATAACTCCCCATTTGCCATTTTTTTTTCTCATAGACTACATCTATATCATTCTATTTACTTGCACACATACAAGCTACTTCCTATTTTCCTACTTTCTTCCTATATCCAATCTAAGTGGCTCCAGATAATAGTACAGTGTCTATCCTAGTAGAAATGAATCTTCAGAAAAGTTCTGGCTGCCTTTTCCTTGAACATTGCCTAACCACAAAACAACAAACAAGAATTTTCCATCTTCAGGGAGAAAGAAGTGAAATAATTCTGAGAAATGAAAGGAGACTAATGCTATAGTCTATGTTGAATGATGAGAAAAAGAAGAAGTCAACTTAGGATTTGTCTACTTAGTGTATTCTGTTATTAAGTTTCTGTTCAGTCCATAGTGTTGCTCTCTTGCTTGTGAAATTTGATTAAAATCCTTACAATGAGGATTTTCTTTCTCCAAAGGAAACTCTGTAGTATGATTTCTTGGGCAAAAACTATTTTTTTTACAAATTAGCTCCTGAGCATACACACAAGCATATATTCATGTTACTAAAAGAGGCAAATTCAGGACTCAAGGAAAAGGTGTTTGGGAGAAGCCCTATTGATTTGTTTTCTGGGCCACAAATAGCTATGCATAAAAATAAATAATCAGTCTAATTTAAATCCAAAAATATGGGTTCTTTCTCTCTCTGTCTCTGTCTCTTTCTCTCTGTCTATATAAATATATATGTATGTATATGTATATATACACATGCATATATAACATATATACATATTTATATGTTTGTATGTATATACATATACACACATAAAAATGTACAATGTCATCTGAATCAAGACAAACATTAAGTGAAATTCATTTATTTCTATTCTGAGAAAAGAAGGTCACAATAGATAAAAAGATTTTACTCCATGCGATGGATTATCAGACAAAATTTTTCAGAAATATCACAAAACAGGGGGGAAAACACAAAGTTTCTATAACTCCTATAGGAGATTATCCATCACATTCATGTTTCTGCTAGTCAAGAGGTGAGAGTTCAACAGATAGAACTAAATGTTGTAGCCTCTATGTCACACATTACATGCAGACCAGTGAAAGGAAAAAATAACCCCCTGGCCTCTTCTTCCTGAAGTTTGTGAAAGTTGTGTATTCAAAACCCAGAATATACAAAATCTGGGGAATTTTAAATGAAGTAATTCATTTGTAAGCATGCTCTCCACTATCTTTTCAAAACTTTTCTGTGATTTACAAGAGAACTTTAAAAAATAATTGGTATACCTGAGAAACCCCAATGAACCTATTCATTAGTAAGTCAAATTATTACAGTAGATTGAAGCAGCATGGAAATGCAAAATAAGGTTGTTTGTGATTCAGGGGAAGAGACTTAGAAATAATTAGAGATTGTTCCAAGATTTCTCCAAGTGTGCTCAGCTGGTAGAGATTTGGTCATGAAAAGTTGGACAAGACTGGGGGAAAAAAGATGCTTACAAAACTATTGAAGATATGGATTTATGTCATCAATATTTTTTCCTGGTGTATAGATACACATTTAAAAGAAACATAAGAGAACTCAATATCTCTGATACTAAGAGTTTCTCCACCCAATAAACTATTTAAGCAGATACTATAATCTAGAAAATAATCTATTTCTTATCTCTGACAAAACTGATAACTGATATGTATTGAATGTTTTACATCCATTATCTCATTACAACTTCACAATAATCCTGTGAGACAGGAAGGGCAGACTTTGTAGATGAGAATATTGAGGCCCTGAGAGTTTAAATAGTATGTCTGAAGTTAGGCTATCAGGTAAACATCAGGGTCTGTAGTTGTAAGGGGATCCTGGATAGTCTGATTTAGAAAACTTGGAAATCTGGGAAAAGTAGTGATTTGTAGAATTTAGAGCAGAAACTAGTCATTTAAGTGTGAGTAGGTCTCTTTAAGGGGCTGTCCTTCCACAAAGGCTAGATCACCACAAATATGTAGGTTACTGAGTGAATTCATTTTCCGGTAGTTGTGTGATTCTGAGTAAGGAGAATGAAAGGTTTACTAGTCTCTGAAAGATCCTCAACTCCTTCCTTCAAAAGATCCAGACAGGTTTCTCCTGGCTCCATTTATTCAATGTTGAATTAATGGTCCCTAATCATACCCTTCGAAGGGTCATTTTCCCCATGTCTGGTTTCTCAGCACAGGATTGACCTGTTTCATAGGTAAGAGACATGAATCAAAGTGACCAATAAACCAAAACTACTAAAACCAGATCAGCATTTTCTGATCACTGCTATCAAGCAAATATTTTGAGATCAGTTGCCTAAATTAGGTATTAAAATAGCAGTGCCATAGTGGTCCCAACCCTGAGTTTGAATCCATGAGGTCTGCTACTTACTTCCTGGATCCCAGTTTGTAAAATGAGGGAGTTGGACTAGATGCTTTCTCAGGTCCCTGTCAGATTTGACTCTATGGTTCTGTGACTGAAGTTCAAGTCTTCTGGACAGTACAATTATTCACACTCTTTATATTTTCCTGGTGGCTCTGTATCTACCCTATAAAAATCGGAAAAATTTTGAAATCTCCCAAAATATTTTAAAATATTTTCCCAATCACATTATTTTTTTGTAGATTCTTCTAGTCATGATTATTGTTTTAATCAGAATTTCATAGTTGATCGGGACCTTGTAGATCATCTAGACCAACCCAAACATAAAACATGGATGATTTCCTCAAAATCTCCAATAAATGATTGTCTCTATGAATTATTTTATCATAATGAACTCTCCGCCTTATGAAATAATTTACTTAATTTTGGGACAGTTCTAACATTAGGGAATTTTATCATATTAAGTAAAAAATCTACCTCCTTTAGTTTCCACCTGTCTTTCCTAGCTTAAAAATTTTTTTGAACTACAATCTTTTGGAATTTTTAAAGAAAAATACCCCCCAAAAAATGTCATGCATTCTCTATCCCAAACTAAATATTCTTCTAAGTTTTGAGCTGATTCTCTTATAGCATGATTTAAAGTCACCTTTCCATCCTGGTCACACTTCTCCATTTACATGACAGATTGTCAAGGTCCTCCCTAAATTGTGATACTTAAAAGTGATCCTAACAACCAAATATGATCTACTCAGGGCAGAGGACAATAAAGTGACTATCCTTTATTGTTTTCCTTTGCTCACTCTATTATTACCAAATTCAACATGAGATGCTGCATAAGGTTTTCTAAGCTATTGTGTTGGAGTCATACTCTTGACATATTTTGAACTTGTGCTACACTAAAATTTTCACATCTGTTTCACTTAAAAAGTTGTCTAATCATTCACTCCCCATTTTGTATTTGTCAAGTTGATTCTAACCCAATTTTGGTGTTAATTAAATTTTATTTTATTAGATTCAACAGTGTTCTAATTGCCTGAAAGATTTAAGGACCCTGATTCTGTCATCCAATATTATAGAGATCCCAAATGCTATTGTTCACATTTTATAACTATACCATTTTTGCTTTCATCTAAATTATTAACTAAACTGTGCAATGGAACAGGACCATGGACAGAGCCCTATGACTCTGCTTGAAGTCTTTCTTCAAGCTGACATTGATATATTAATTACAATTCAATGAATCCACTTTGTCAATCATTTCTGACATTATTAATTATACTATTTTTCCCATTCAACTTTTTTACAAGAATATTAGGAGATACTTTGCCAAATACTTGCTGAAATTCAAGTACATGATGACTACGGCAGTCTCCTGATCTGCCAGATACCAAACCAGTTTTTAAAAAAAAAGAATATCAGCCACATCACCAGGTTGCTCTGAGGATAAAATGAGAATTATATTGGAAGCGCTTTGAAAAATTTAAGTTTTATATCACAGTTTGTTGTTCTTGCTATTGATATTGCTGTTTTTATCTAAACTGTTCAAGTACTATAGGATTTTGCTGACAACGAGAACTTCCTAAGGGCAATGAATCTTCTCATTTGTTCCTGATCATTTATAATTTCCACTGTTTGTTGATCCATTTTCCTATATTTTCCTCTCCTTCTCAAACCAAAAGTATTTCTTCTTGGTAGAGAAAACTCAAAGCCAAAATTAGAATCAGGTGTCAGAAAAAAACAGAATCAGAGAAATATAGGATCCAGGGATGGAAATAACCTAAGATTTTATTTCATTCAACCTCGAACCAGACAAGGCACCTACTTCTAAAAAAATACTTTTATTCGTTTTAATTTTCTCCCTACCTCTGACAAACCTCTTCTTTGAGGAAAAAAAGAAAAAGTAAAAACAAAATTCTAGTAACAAATAAAAATAATAAGAGGAAAACAATACCTGCATAGGGGATATATTGTGTATGTGTGTGTGTGTGTGTGTGTGTGTGTGTGTGTGTGTAAATGTATCTCATTATGAAATCTAACCCCAACATCTCTTTATCAAGAAGTGAATGGCATGTTTCATCAATGGTCCTCTGGGACCTTAGCTGGCAATTGCATTGAACAACAATTTTAAATCTTTCACAATTTTTGTCCCTATAATGTTGTTATTATATATTTTTCTTGTTTCTACTTACTGCATTCTGAATAATTTCATACAAGTTTTTCTAGCTCTCTTTGAAACCATTGCCTTTACATGCAAATACCATAATTTTCTCAGCACATGTACATATATAGAATTGCTGAGCAAATGTGTGTGTGTGTGTGTGTGTGTGCGTGGACACACAAATATATACACACACCTGTGTATAACATATGAGTCCTTTTCTAATTTCCTTAATCTTTTTAGGGCATATAACTAGTAATAGTATTGTTAGATCAAAAGATATATATTGTTAATAACTTGGGGACATAATTCCATACTGCTTTTTAAAATGACTGGACTGATTCACAGCTCCAACAAGGTACTAGTGTACCCATTAGACTGCAAACTGTTTGAAAGTAAAGACTCTTTTTGGCCTTTCTCTATGTTCCTAGGACTTAGTATAGTATCAGGTCTCTAGTAGATAGTTATTTCTTCCACATACTACTCTAATTTGTTTATAAACCCACTTTTGTATGGCTAAGTCATGTATCCATTTGGGGTTTATGCCCATATAAAGTTTAAGTCATTGGCCTATACATAGTTTCTGCAAGATTACTTTCTAGCCTTTTCAGAAGTTCCCATCATAGTTCTTATTATACTAGCTGGGGTCTCTCACTAGGCAGCAGAGTTCATTTTATACCTAATCTGTTCCACTGATCAATCTCTCATCCTTTATGAGTATCAGATTGTTTAAGGAAGCCACAGAAGATAGGGGGTCATTGTTGAAAAGGGAGTGCATTTCATACATGGCATGGTGAGGCAATAAATAGAAAAATGCCCAGGGTTAAGAGAAAGAGTTTCTTGTGCAAGGAGCAGAAAAAAGTCAAGTGTCACTAGATTGTAGAGTATGTGTTTGGAGGGTGGGGAGGAAGGTGTAAGGTATAAGAAGACTGAAAAGGGATGTAGAGTATTTGAATGTCAGCAGTTATTGTGTCTGATCCTATAAATTATAGAGGTCACTGGGGTTTCATGAGTATGGGGCAACAAAAATGTATACTTTAGAAAAATGATTATCAAACTGTGGATCACAACCCCTTTGGGGGTCAAACAACCCTTTCACAGGGGTCACCTAAGACCACTGGAAAACACACATTTCTGATGGTCTTCAGAACTGAGATATCACTCCTCTATCCATCTCCAGGATGGTCCACCCACATGCAGATACATCCACATACGATTATTAAAGGGTCACGGCATTAGAAAGGTTGAGAACCACTGCTTTAGAATGATCACTTTTACAATTGGGTAAAGGATGGACTGAAGTGGGTCTAGAATTGTGGCAGGGAGACCAACCAACAGGCTGTTAACAGTAATGCAATTGTAGGGCTGTACTAAGGTGGTGGCAGAGTAGTGGCAAACACAGAAGTAGTTCACACCTTTTTTCAGCTATTGAATTAACACCTTGTTTCAGTTCAAATTTCTTTGGAGCCTTGTATCAAGTCTGTTAAGAAACAGAACATGTAAACTCCACAACTTGTGAACCCTAGAACTCATGAACTCCTGCAAAAGGAAGGGGAGGAGCTAATAACCATACATAAGGAGAGGCCCAGCCTAGAGACAGCAGAACTGAGAAGAGGACTCTTGTGGTGGCAGAGTCAAGAAGGAGAAAACTTGTGGTATCCCAGAACTCCGTTTGTCTGCTGTGTCTGTGTGGATGCTTCTGATACTTTTTACAGCAGCCCTGAAACCTTACCAGAAGCTCTGAAAGAGGATTTTCTGATTGTATGTTTACAGAAGTCCTGGAGGAGGATTTTGGACGTCCTGGGACTTTACTGATGATTTGTGCTGACCTCTTGGACCTTGTTTGTGGATCTGTGTTGATTTCTATGTTGATGATTTGTGTTCAGTTCTCAGACCTTCTTGGTGGGTCTGAGTTGATTTTGCAGGCAGATAGTGAATTGATGATGGTGCTGGGAATGTGTATGAATGTTATTGTGGCTCTGCCAAGCTTTGTCTTCCCAGAAACAGGATCTGTAAAGGACTGGAGGTGGACTGAACACTATGAATTTCAATATGGAAAGGGAACTGCATGAAGAACTGGACAAGGAGCTGGACAAAGAACTGTGAGATGCCTGCCTTTAAAACCAGGTGATAGTTGGAGCTGGGACCATGAAAGACGAACCATGGAAGCTGAAAGCAAGCCTCAATTCAAGCTGAAAGAAGACCTTACTTGGATACTGTGTACTGACTAAGAAGATTATTATTTACTGTGACCTAGGGTAGAGAATTTTTTACTTTGGTACTTTGTGATTGAATAAAGGATTTTGTGATTGACTAAATGCATATACTTTATTTAAAACTATGTGATCAGGGGCAGAATCAAGATGGCAGCATAGAAGCAGCAAAATTCCAGAGCTCTCCCCATAACCACCTCAAATACCTATAAAATATGACTCTAAAAAAATTTAAAGCTCCAGAACTCAAAAAATGACAGAGTAACAAAGCTCCCTCTGAAGGCAACCTGGCAGGCAGATGGGAAGTGGTTCATCACAGCATGTTAGAAGCCCAGACCAGCACCACATGAACCTGTGGCTAGAGTCCTAGGGCCTGCAGAACAAGCTGCGGTTGGAGCGCAAATCACCGGCAGCTGTGGCATTTTCCAGAATTATCAACCAATAAGAAACAAGGACTAAGTGAAAGGTCAGTGGAACTAGGATAAATTTGGGGGAGAGGGTCCAGCCAACTGCCCCAGAGCTAGAAGCAGCTGAAGCAGTGGCCCTGCAGGCAATTTCACAGGGCTGCTTCAGAAGCTACCAGACTGCAAATTGCAAGGGGACCAAGAAATCATTCAGAGACTAAGTGCTCATGCCTTGAGCTGCGTGTATTGAGATCACGGTCTTGGATGGTTGTCCTGAGGTGTGTTTTCAGTGAGCCAAAGCTGCTGAGGGCTTCAGAAACAGTGGCCTCCTAATAGCTCTGGCAGCTGCAAAAACCCCAGTGACTTGAGACAGAGTTCTCCCATCTGAAAGCAGAGTTCTCTTGAACCTAAAAGTCAAGTAATTGACTGGCAACATGAATAGACAAAGGAAGCAAAGCAAACCCAGCAATGCAACTTTAGATTCCTTTTTTGGGGACAAAAAGGATCAAAGCATGGAAGGGGAGGAAGACAACAAAGTCAGAATTCCCACACCAAAAGCTTCCAAGAAAAATGTAGACTGGTTACAAGTCATAGTGCAGCTTAAGAAGGATTTTGAAAACCAAATGAGAGAAGTGGAGGAAAAATAGGGAAGAGAAATGAGAATGATGCAAGAAAATCATGAAAAGAGAGTCAACAACCTGACTGAAGAAAATAAAATACATTAACTCAAATGGCAAAAGAGGCCCAAAAAGCCAATGAGGAGAAGAATGCCTTCAAGAGGAGAAGAATGCCTTCAAAAGTTGAATTTACCAGACATAAAAAAGAATCTCAAAAGCTCACTGAAGAGAATAATTCCTTCAGAATTACAGTGGAGAAAATGGAAGCAAATGACTTTATGAGAAATCAAGATACTATTAAACAGATACAAACAAATGAAAAAAATAGAAGGCAATGTGAAATATCTCACTGAAAAAACCACTGACCTGGAAAATAGATCAGGAGAGACAGTTTAAAAATTATTGGACTACCTGAAAGCCATGATCAAAAAAATAACCTCAAAAGCAACCTT
>CM053580.1:356683195-356730175 GCA_028627135.1 Pseudochirops cupreus | reverse complement strand
AAATAAATAAATAAAATTATTGGACTACATGAAAGCCATGATAAAAAAAAAAAGAACCTAGAAATCATCCTTCAAGAAATTCTTGAAGAAAATTGCCCTGATATTTTAGAACCAGAGAGCAAAATAGAAATTCAAAGTGTTCACTGATCACCTCTTGAAAAAGATCCCAAAAAGAAAACTCCCAGCAATATTATAGCCAGGCTCCAGAGTTGCCAGATTAAGGAGAAAATATTACAAGCAGCCAAGAAGAAATAATTTGAATGTTGTGGAACCACAATCAGGATAACACAGGATCTAGCAGCTTCTACATTAAGGGATCTAAGGGCTTGGAATATGATATTCTGGAGATCAAAGGAGCTAGGATAAAAAGCAAGAATCACCTACCCAGCAAAACTGAGTATAATTTTTCAGGGGAAAATATGGTGATTCAATGAAATAGAGGACTTTCAAGCTTTCTTGATGAAAAAAGCAGAATTGGACAGAAAATTTGGCATTCAAATACAAGAAGCAGGAGAAGCATGAGAAGGTAAACAAAGAAAATAAATCATAAGGAACTTATCAAAGTTGAACTATTTACATGTCAAATGGAAAAATGATCATTGTAACTTATGAAACTTTTCTCAGTATGAGGACACTTGAAGGGAATATAAATGTATATATGTATGTGTACATACATATATATGTCTATATAGGATGGTATATGTGCATATGATTACAAATGTGGGTGTGAGTATCTATGTGTACAGGTTTACAGAGACAGAGGGCACAGGATCAATTGAATAGGAAGGGATGATATTTAAAAGGTGAAATTGAGAAGTGAGAGAGGAATATCATGATAGAAGATGGGGAGACACAGAAAGGGATAAATTATTTCATATAGAAGAGGTAAGGGATAACTGTTACAATGGATGGGAAGAACAGGAAGGCAAAAGGGAATGGGTCAAACTTACTGCCATTGAATTTGGCTTAGGGAGGGAATGACATTAAACTAAATTGGGTATCTTGCCCTACAGGAGAGTAGGGAGGGAAAGTGTGAAAGAGGGAGTGATGGAAGGGAGGGAAGTTTGGCGGGGAGACTAGTTAGAAGCACACACTTTTGTAAAGGGATAGGGTCAAAGTAGAGAATAGACCAAGTGGAGCACAGGATAGGATGGAGGGAAATACAGTCAGTCTTTCACAATATATCCTCAATGGAAATATTTTGCATAACTACACATGTACGACCTATATTGAATTGCTTATCTTCCCAGTAAGGGTGGGTGATGAGTGAGAGAGGGAAAGAATCTGGAATTCAAAGTTTTAAAATCAAATGTTTTAAAAAATTATCATTATTATTATTTACATGCAACTGTGAAATAAGATATATAGGCACTGGGGTATGGAGATCCATCTTGCCCTACTGGAAAGTTGGCAGGGGTATAGGGGAAGATATAAGAGAGAGTAGATTGGGGGAGGGTTTATACAGTGGGATTGCTGTTTTGGAGTGGTAGGTAGGGGAAAGACTATATGGAGAGAAAATTTGTAACTCAAAATATTGTGGAAATGAATTATGTAAACTAAAAATAAACATAAAATTTAATTTAAAAGCAGAAGAAATTTGTTATACTTTTTCCTCCACCTTGGGAGAGTAAAGGCTGCACTTCTTTCATTTTTTGTTTTGTTTTGTTTGTTTGTTTTTGCTATAGAGAATTCTCAGTGAGGAAAATCTTTGTATAAATGTAGGTTCTACCTGTTCTGTCATTTTTCTGTTGGAACCTTTCTCAGATAAAATCTTTTTGGTGCTGCTTTTGTGAAACTTTATTAGTAATATTGCATCTTCCCTATGGCTGCTATGAACTGCACTATTTCTATTCAAATGACCATATACTTTTTTCTTTAGACAGACTATTGTTTTATGAGATTTGCATTTCTATCACATCACTGGAAAAAAAAAACAGCAACTGGGCACTTGTGCGAAAATAAGGGGTAGAAATTTATGGGAGCAACAGACAATTAAAAAGCCTGGTACTCCTAAAAACAAATAAGGACAAGAATAAATTTTTCTCAAATACAGGTTTACTGGGAGAAAAGCAAGATCTTAACTATCATATATGACACACTAGCAACCAATCTATAACATTTATTAAGCTCTTACTATATCCCAGGCATTGTGGTAAGGGCAAGCTATGCCCAAAAAAGGACAAAAATACCACTATCCTTATCCTCAAGGAGTTTACATTCTAAAGAGGAAGTCAAAATGGCAACAAGTATGTATACATAAGATATGTATGTGTGTGTATATAGATAGATAGATAGATAGATAGATAGATAGATAGATATGTATATACATATGTACATTTATGTGTATATATAATATAAATGAAAGATAATTTCAGGGAGAAGACATGAGTAGTAAAAAGAACTGAGGAAGGATACCTGAAGAAAGTGGGATAAAAACTGAGTCTTGAAGGAAGCCAGGAAATCCATGAGGTAGACATGATGGAAGGTCCTATTATTTGGTATAGCCACTGAAAAGGCACAGAGTTGAGTTAGGAGGCATTATGAAGCCAGGACTTGAGGAACTGATTTACTTTTTACAGCCTTGACTTTCAGAAATGACCATAGAACTATCACCACCTTCTCTATCATCACTCTCCCTTCATCCTCATGAATCAATCCATAGGGACAGATAATCAAATCAACATCACCATTGCTATTGTATATTGTATGACAATCCACTCTCTTTTGATGATTGGCAGCATTAAGAATTTTGGCTCTCTGAAATTACTTCAAAAAGTTTTTCTCTTTTTTAGTATTGTTCTTATAATTTTGATTCAGTTTAATATTAAAGATTTGTCATACATTTCCTCCTCTTGAGATTCTTTGGGGAAGTTCTGCTATTAAAAAAATAGTCTGAATTATATGAGTCCTATGATTCCCAGACACAATATTTGAGGATGAACAGTGATAAGATTATTTAAATGGGAACAAATTTGGTTAAGTACCTCAAGATCATGCTATATAATGATCAATTTAAGCCATTGGGTTTATTTATTATGTAGTAGAGGGCATATTGTGGAGAAATGATGGCTGTCTTCAAGTGTTTTAAGAGATGACAAGTGGAAAATGAATTGACCTTCTTCTGTATATCCCCAGAGGGAAGAACTACAAGTCATGGATATAAGTTGCTGTTATGAAACCTGAAGATCTTCCCTGCCCCTAGGCCCTTTGCTAAAGTGGCTAGTGACTCTGAGAACCTTCCCTGATTTGAAAGTATACTCTGCCCCTTAATAGGCTGAATGTGGTCACATGGAGTCTGTGGCACCAGGCTTGTTTTTCAGGAATGCCCACGCCTTGTAGCTTTGTGATTGGGCAGTGGGTCAAGAGGGCTGTGACATTCTCCAAGACAGGAGAAGGCTATATGTACGCCCTGATGTGAGGTTTTGCTTTGGGGCTCACTTTGAGAAGAGTTGTGTGATTTGGCCAGACGAGACTCTGGGAAGCCGTTGAGCCCCCCGGCTTTGAAAAACCCAGATGTTGGTGCTTCCCTCTCTGGTAACTGAATAGGTAATTGATGTAATGGTCAGATGCTGGAAGCTGTCTGCTGATCTGTTTTTCTGTTTGTTTGTAACTTGTGTTTGTAACTTGTGTTTGCATTCTCTGAAGTTTAGGGTGCTAACTTTTCCCCCTGAACTACATAAATGATATATGTTTGATTAAAGTGAGACAGTTAACCCATTTTGAGTTGCTTTCCTTTAGAAAAGCAGATCTAAGAACCTGTGCTAGCAGCTGCCCTAGGTATGCTAGGGTGCTTGCTGATACAGTTGCAAAGAGAGTTTATAATTCAGTGTTCAGAATAGCCATATCAAAATGGAAGAGGCCATTATGGGATGCAGTGGATTCCATCTCATTAGAAGTCTTTAATTAATGACTTGATTATTGTTTGTTGCAGGCTTCCTCTAGACTTGCAGGCATAATTCAACTTAATTAAACAAGATTTTATTAATTACCTACTGTGTAAAAAATACTGTGATAAATTTGAAGATACAAAATTTAACAAAAAATAATAGTTCCCTTCAATGAATGTTTACTATGTGGAATATCACAAATCATATATGTTATAAAATGGTTCACTAAAGAGTGTCAAATTTAGGTTTAAAAATATATTTCTAAAATAATCTGTAAATTACTAAATTTCTGTTATTTATTGCTTGTACATAGTTGTTTACATGTTGTCTCCTCAATTACACAATAAGGTCTTTGACAGCAGAGAATATCGTTTCCATTCTTTTTTCTCCACGTCACTTAACAGAATATCTGGCATATAATGGGTTTTTAAAATATTTTTTTGATCACATGTAAAGATAATTTTAACATTTTTAAAAATTTTGAGTTTCAAATTCTCTCTCTCTTTCTGTCCCTCCCCTGTCCTCTACCTGAGAGAGCAATTTGATGTAGGTTATACATGTTCAATTCTGCAAAATGTATTTCCATATTAGTCATGCTATGAAAGAACAGAACAAAAACCACAAAAACAAGAATGTAAAAAATAGTACATTGCAATATACCTTCAGACTCAATCCATTTTTCTCTGAAGATAGATAGCATTTTTCATCATGAATCCTTTGGAATTGTCCTAGATCATTGTATTTCTGAGAGTAACTAAGCCATTCATAGTTGATCATCACACAATATTGCTGTTACCCATGTACAATATTCTCCTGGTTCTCCTCAATTTGCTCTGCATCAGTTCAAGTCTTTCTAGATTTTTGTGGAAACCATCATGTTAACCATTTCTTATAGCATAATATTATTCCATCACTATGCTCTACCACACTTGTTCTGTATTTCTCAGTTGAGGCACCCCACCCTCAGGTTCCAAATTGGTGAAAGCCCTTAACAGTTCCTTAATCTACTCTCATCCTCTTCACTTCTATGAAAGAATAAATTCTTAATTTCTTTCTTCAGAACACTACTCTCTCCTTTGATTGGGAGGAAGGACAAACATAATTTATATTGTTTAACTCTAATATTATTTTGCATGATTAATAAAATGATTTTTTTTCTAATCCTATAAATCTGTGGTTTGAGGTAGAGAGAGCAAAAACTAACTCATGGAAAAAGAAAGCTCCCTATTGTTACTCTTGGTAAGGAAAAAAGACAGAATTTCTATGACTCCCCAGAAGTTTGCGACATAGCACTCTCCACTCTGGAAGCAGAATTCTGCCATGGCAAAGAGCTCAAAAGTCAAGTACTTGGCTGGAAAAATGAGCAGATGAAGAGATATCAGACTATATAATCATTCTTTGGTGACAAAGAAGATCAAAACATAGATGCAAAAGAAGACAACAAAGTGAAAACCCCTGCATCAAAAGCCTACAAAAAAATATGAATTGGTCACAGGATATGGAGGAGCTTAAGAAGAATCTTGAAATTCAAGTAAGAGAAGTAGAGAAAAAATTGGGAAGAGAAATGAGAGTGATGCAAGAAAATCAGGAAAAATGTGTCAACAGGTTGCTAAAGAAGACCCAAAAAATATTGAAGAAAATAACACCTCAAAAAATAGACTAACTCAAATGGCAAAAGAAATCCAAAAAGCCAGTGAGGAGAAGGATGCCTTAAAAACAGAATTGGTCAAATGGACAAGGAAGTCCAAAACCTCAATGAAGAAAATAATTCCTTCAGAATAAGAATGGAACAAATGGAACCTAATGACTTTAGTAGAACCCAAGATAATATAAAAACAGATCCAAAAAACAAAAAACAAAATAGAAGACAATGTAAACTATCTCACTGGAAAAACAACTGACCTGAAAAATAGATCCAGGAGACATAACTTTAAAATTATTGGACTACCTGAAAGTCATGATAAAAAAAGAGCTTTGTAATGCCAAGCAAAGGCAACTTCCAAGGTTCAAATTACCAGTGTAGCAAACGCCATTTATTCAGTGACAGATTAAGCAAAACATTCACAGAACAGAGAAAATCAAAATACAGTGTAACTCTTTCATTTAGCAAATTAGTTCTCAATTCAATTGCAAAGTGCCACGGTCCAAGTATACCACCCCTGGTCAGTACATTAGTCAAAGTAGCCCACTCTTGGGCAGTACATTCATTTAGTCTCTTCTCATATGGAGATAAGTTTCCAATCATAAGCAAAGTATATTCATTTCGTCAATCACAGAGCACAAAAATGTCAAAGGTATTCCATCCCTGGATCACAACTGAATTATAATACCGTCCATTAATGCCAAGCCCTTCCTCAAAAAGGGGCAGGAGAGCACAAAAGGCCATCCACCCTTAAGCTACAACAAAGTTAAGATATCATCACAACATTCAATGCCCAAGAAAAGGTCCTGTCTTCATCTTTACATGAGGCAAATACTCAGCAATCCTGGTTCCTGGGGAGGCAAAGCCTAACAAAGACACAATATACACTGCCAGTGTCCTCATCAAGTCACTCTCTGCCTGCAGAACAGTCCAAGAACCCCTGAAAAGATCAGCAAGGCTCTCTTCCAAGATTTCTATAAACATACAAGAAAATCCTCCTTCATGGCTTCTGAACCAAGCAAGGTTCCAGGACCTCTACAACAGCAGCACTGTCCTTCACCAGCAGGTGAATCTGGCAAAACAACATCAAAACAGACAGACAAAATACCAGCATCACAGCCATGCTTTCTCAGTTCTAGGAAGCTCCAGGTGGCAGTTTTCAAAAGTCCTGGGCAGCTCTACCTTGACCTCAGCAGTCCTCTCTCAGCAACTCTAGCCTCCTCTGCTTGGGCCTTCTCTTGGCTTGGGCCTCTCTCCAACTTTTGGCTCCTCCCAATTCAGCCCTCTCTCTTCATGTCAACAAGTCCATCCCACAAGTGGGATTCACAAGCTGTGGGTTTTAACACTCAACCCAAAAAGCAAGCCAATACAGAGCATCTCTAAATTCCCTTACTATTACAAGCTTAGACATCATCTTTTAAGAAATTATCAAGAAAAACTGCCCTGGTGTTCTAGAGCCAGAGGGTAAAATAGAAATTGAAAGAATTCACTGATAACCTCTTGAAAAAGATCCCAAAAAGAAAACTCCTAGGAATATTATCACCAAATTCCAACATTCCCAGGTCAAGGAGAAAATATTACAACCAGTCGGGAAGAAACAATTCAAGTATTGTGGAAACACAATCAGGATAATACAAGACCTAGTGGCCTCTACAGCTATGGATTGAAAGGCTTGGAAGATGGCATTCCAGAGGTTAAAGGAGCTAGGATTAAAACCAAGAATCACTTACCCAGCAAAACTGAGTAGAATACTTCAGGAGAAAATATGGATATTCAATGAAATAGAGGACTTTCAAGCATTCTTGATGAACAGACCAGAGCTGAACAGAAAATTTGACTTTTAAATACAAGAATGAAGAGAAGCATGAAAAGGTAAACAGGAAAGAGAAATCATAAAGAATTTATTAAAGTTGAACTGTTTATATTCCTGTATGGAAAGATTATATTTGTAACTCATGAGACTTTTCTCAGCATTAGGATAATTGAAGGGAGTATGTATGTGCATGTATGTATGTATGTGCAGATTTGTATACGTATATTGTGCATATGTATACATAGACAGAGGTCAGAGGGTGAGTAGAATATCAGGAGATTATATATAAAAAATAAAATTAAGAGGTAAGAGAGGGATTTATTGGGAGGAGAAAGGGAGAGATAGAATAGGGTAAATTATCTCACATAAAAGAGGCAAGAGGAAGCTCTTAAAATGGAGGGGTAGAGCAGGGAGGTGAAAGGGAATGAGTCACCCTTTCTCTCACTGGATTTGACTTGAGGAGGGAATAACATATGCAACCAATTGGGCATCTTACCCTACAGGAAAGTAAGGGGGAAGTGTATAAGAGTAGAGGATGATAGAAGGGAGGGCAGATTGGGGGAGGGGATAGTCGGAAACAAACACTTTTGAAAAGGGACAGGATCAAAGGAGAAAATAGAATAAATGGGGGCAAGATAGGATGGAGGGAAATAGAGCTAGTCTTTCACAGAATGACTATTATGGAAATATTTTGCATAACTACACATGTATAACCTATATTGAATTGTTTGTCTTTTCAATAGGAATAGATGAGGAGGGAAGAAAGGAGAGAATATGGAACTCAAAATTTTTTTTAAAAATGTTAAAAAAATATTTCCACACACAACTTGGAAATAAGATATACAGGCAATGGAGTATAGAATTCCATCTTGCTATATAAGAAAGTAAGAAGAAACAGGATGAGGGGAAGATAAAGGTGTTGTACCCAAACCCAAATCACAGGTCACTATGCACCATCTGATTTGTGGCCCCCATTAAGCCGTTTTATATTTTTCTCCCTGTCCCTATCCTACATTTTGTCATGGCTTGAAATGGCTTAAGGCATGTCTGGGCATTGCTCAAGGCGTAGCTCCCTGCCCCCTCCTTCCCTAATTATCATTCTATATATTCTCCTCCAATCATTATAGTGTACAAGGTTCATTATGGTGTAATTTAGGGACCACCCTGTCCTGTTCCACTGACCAAGGAGGGTCCCCACCCCCTTCACCCAGAACAAGACCCTGACCTGTTTTGGGGAATTCCAGTCCCCCTTACCTCATGATCCTCCACCCTGCTCTGGAAAGCTGACTACAGCCCTCCATCTCGTGCCCTCCACCCAGTTCTAGGAGGGACTCCCATGTCACAGGAAGGTTGCACCCTTGTACCCTTGGACCATATTCCCAAATTAGCCCTGAGCTATAGATCTAACCAGTGGCTGTTCTTTGCTTCTGTATGTCATGGCTCCTGCTAGCTCCCCTCCCTGATTGTGGTTTAGTGGTTTTAGTCTTTATAACCAAAGTCTGTACCCCCAAAGATCACTACCTATTTGAGTGATGAACACTCTGGTAGTTGCATGCTTGCTTAATGAATCCATATCTAAATTTATCTTGAACCCAGGTCTCAACTTGCTCTTATTTTCTGTACAACAAGGGAGTTAGAAGAGAAGGGAGATGGGATGGGGAAGCATACACGATAAATAGGAAACCATCGACTAGAGGACATCAATTAGAATTAAGAGGGATTCAGAAAGACTTACTGAAAAAGAAAGAATTTTTGTTGGTACTTGAAAAGTAGCCAGTGAAGCTAGGAGGTAGAGATGAGGCAGAGCATTCCAGACATGGATAGTCAGATAATATATGCAGAGCTGGGAGGTGGAATGTTTTGTTCAAGAAACAGCAAGAAGGCCAGTGTACATGGAGGACAGGTTTTGTGGAGTGCTCAGGGAGGAGTAGCCCCCCTGGTGTGAAGGCTTGTTGAGCCCTTTTTAGAACTGCTCATCCACCTTTGGCATCTACCTGGTTCACCCAACTCTCCCCTGAGATTGCAATATATGCAATAGCCACACCCTGATAAAACTGTCTCCTCAGATTGGCTAAACCAGATTAAGGGTAATTGACAGGCCTGAAACCCATTGGTGCATTAGGAGGATGTCTACCCCAAGCATGTAAACACTACACCTGGTAGAATGACAGACGAGAACAATTTGTTCCAATGGCCATGAAGGTGAGTGAAGCAGGTGCTATGGAGTTCTTTAGAACTTGGTCAGACATCAAAGATGCTGAGGTAATCCACTGCATCCCAGCCTGTTGCCAGTTGTCTTGACTTTTGTCTTGCCACTGGACTTTGATGACGCTGGAAAAAGACAGCGGCTGAAGGGTTTTTGCAACTCTGCTTCACTTAAATCCAATTCATAAGCAAGTCAAATCATCCTATGATGCCATTGGTCCTCTTCGAAAATGGACAAACCCCAACAATAACAGCAAGGAGTATAAAGGCATAAGAAGACTGAAAGGTTAGGGGGAGTTGCAAGTTATGAAGGATTTTAAACACCAGAGGATTTTATATTTGATCCTAGAGGTGGAAGGAAACAGCTGGAGCTTGTTGAGCAGGAGGGTAACATAATTGGGCACGAGTTTTAGAAAGATCACTGACAACTTAGCAGAAGACAAAGCAGAAAGGGGAAGGGACTGATCACACAAAGACCAATCAGCATGTTATTGCAAAATTACAGACTTAATGTGATGAGGGGCTGCACCAGGGTACTGGCGATGTCAGAGGAGAGAAAGGGGCCTGTAGTAGGTTGATGTCGGTATGAATGAAAACAAGGTGACAGATGAGAGAGATATTTAATGTAGATAACATATCATTAGTCTCAAAGAATTGGGATAAAGGAGAAAGAATGAAAGCAAATAAATTTTAAGCCTTCACAACTAGAAGAATAATAGTACATTAACAGAAATCAGTCAAGGGGAGAGACAATGGAACAAAACCTACTTGAACCCTGACAAAGAGATAACTCCACAGAACTAATATGACATAATAAAAAAAAACGGCTCCCCAAACACACCAGAATAATCCAGATAAGATTCAATCCACAGGAAATTATGCTATCTTGATTCCGAATACCATTCCCAAATAAGAATTTCAGAAATGTTCCGAACAATGAAAGTTATTGGAATAATTATATATTTCCCAAAGTGACAACTTCAAAGGAATACATTCAACTGAGGAATTCTGGAACAATTGTCAGCAACTTAAAAGTCCTACACAATCTATCTCCAACCAACCTTTATATTCTTATTTTACACTCCTCATCCTCAAACATTCTATAATCTATCCTATACATATTCCATTCATTCACATCACTTGTTTTTCATGTTTAGAATGTTTTCCTGCCTAAATTTTTGCCTGTCAAAATTCTTCCTTCAAGTCACTGCCTCTGTAAATTTTTTCCTTAAGTTCTCTGTAGTGTATGCTATCTTCTCCCTCAAAAATGTGTGTATATATGTATGTATATGTATGTGTGTATGTTGTATATGTGTGTGTTGTGTGTCTATGTGGTGTTTAACATCCTTCATAACTTGCAGCTCCCCCTAACCTTTCAGTCTTCTTATGCCTTTATGCTCCTTTCTGTTATTGTTGTTTATCCATTTTCAAAGAGGACCAATGGCATCACAGGATGATTCTTGAGATACTTGAAAACAACACTTGTTCCACTTTTGTTCATGTATCACTAAGACATCTACCACAGGGTTGCATACCATAAAGGGTCAAGTTTGACTTGAAGAGGATGAATTCAGTATTAATAACTTGTGGCATTCCTCATAAGGGCACACTGATAAGTGTTTGAGATCATAAATAGTTGTCATGTGATCATTGTTAAAAAAAAAAGATCCACTTTATACATATTCTATATGAAGTGATTTTAAGACTGCTGGGAAGATTTAATGTTTGAACTAATAAAGAAAAGAGTAAACACTGATTTTGACTGAAGGAGAAGGTTCTGGCCCAAAAATGTATAGCCAAGAAGTTAGCTGAAATATGAAAGTGTGATGATAACATAAAGGGATTTTTTTAAAAATTAGATTCACGCAAATATAGATGAAGGGCCAGGGAGCAGTGAAAAGATCAGGTAAAATTAAAATAACAACTTTTTTTCTAAAAGATCTAAGACTTTCAAAAAGTACTTTAGAAATTGACATATTAAATTTACGTCATGCCTTTCCTGAAATTAATTGAGAAATTGACTTAAGAACGACTACCTATATGAATATGAATTCCAGAGGAATCACAAAGATGCTGTCAAATATATTTCAGTAGGCAGCAAATGAACCTTACTTGCAACCATAAATCATTAATCTTTAATCACCAGCCAATTCCTCAATAAGCTCACTGGCATGGAAACTGTAAGATACTCAAAGGATAGTTCTAGCAAATCTGGCATGCATGGTTGGCTTACATGTTTAATTACTGTTTATGCTTCGGCAGCATCCAGGCATTTGTATGTAATAAATAGAACACTGTCATGGTGTCCAGATGGTTTTAAACTCACGGCCTAGGGAGTATGTTTGAAGATTATAGGACTGATTTACTCACAGTTCACACTGGCTTGATTGCCGAAAATCATGCTAATAGCATATGTTCCTGAGGCCATATCATTGCAAAAATAAGCAGTCTACTTTAAGAATGAATACATTTAAATGTATGTGCTTTTCTTTAGATTCCTATTAGAAAAACTCCAAGGATATTTTGGGGAAAAAACGCCAAATATGCCTAACATATAAAGGTTTTGTTTGTTTTCATTTTTTTTCAAACAAGAATACCTAGAAATTATATAACTCTGTAAAGTTTGCAAAATTATATCCAGGCAAACATACATACATACATACATACATATATCCACACACATCCACACATGCATATATACACACATGCATACATATATACATGTGCATGTGTATACACACATACAAATAGACAATTGTTGCTTTCTACAGGTAGATAATTCTATAGACTTCTATGTAAAATGATTTATGTTAATGTGAATGAGGTAAATTTAGTGTTAGAGTTGGAGTCTAAGGGTTGAGATTAGCATTAGGATTAGAGTCAGTAAGGGTTAGTTAGAGTTGGAGGCAAATTTAGGATGAGGGATAGATTTTTCCCCTATTTACCCATTTCACTTAGCCTATGTAACAAAGGAATACACAAAACAGTATCTCTATGCAAGTCATAAAATGTACTAAAATGCAGAATTAGTAAATAGTCTTCCATGACAACAAATGAAGCTGTGGAATGAAAGGTAAAGTTAATGATAAAGTACACATAGTACTACACAGTAAAGTTAACCTAGGTGTGTAGTATGCTATCCCTCACCACCCACTGCACTAGCCTTTATCACTGGTGGTTGGCTGAAATCTCTTTCAAAACTCTTTATGTAATGTCAAATGTGCATAGTAAGTAAGAACTTTTGGGGCAGCTAGGTCACACAGTGAATAGAGCACTGGCCCTGGAGTCAGAAGGATCTGTGTTCAAATCCGGTCTCAGACCCTTAACACACACACACACACACACACACACATACACACACACACACACACATACATACACACACACACACACACACACACACACACACACACTAGCCGTGTGACCTTGGGCAAGTCACTTAACCCCAATTGCCCTATCTTTCCACCTCCAAAAAAAAAAAAGAAAGAAGTAAGAACTTTCTATATATGAGTATATATGTATATAGTATGTATATATACATATATAACTGTGTATGGGTGTGTATATATATATATATATATATATATATATATATATATATATATATTTTGTATATATATATATGTGTGTGTGTGTGTGTGTGTAGTTATTGCTTCCGCATGATGGGGGATAAGGGAGTGGCATACCCACAATCTGAAAAATGTCTGTAAAATTTTCAACCCCCAGTTCATACCAGAGAGATGTCTAAGCTTTTTCTTTTCCCTTTATAGGGTGTTTAATGTACCTTATCATAAAATTTGAGTTGATATTATGCCACACTATAAATATATTTTGTGCATTTCTGAGTTTCTCGCCTTTTTATGTGTCATCTGCTGGCCTTTGCATGTTATCTGTGGCTTCCACAAAACTCTCAAAAAATTTCCATTTAATTTCTTATGCCAATCTGCAATATAATGAAACCATGATGAGGAAAGTCATGATATGGAAGGCACAAGTGTATGTATGTATGCATATGTATATGTTATAAATATATATGTGTATATGTATGTGTTATATACATATGTACACATATTATTTATTTAGATGCAAATGCATATAATATATGAATACATATCACCTAATTAGAAATTCACAGCAAATCAATAAGTTAAGGATATTAAGTATGTTAGGTATTAATATCCCCTTTTTAAAAATTCTTTCCAATTGTTTCAAAGCAAGTAACTAGTAGAGTTAGGATTATAGCAGAGGGGTCCCCACCAAGTTTGCACTCTATCCATTATGTCAAGCTGCTTCCCTTAGAGAACATGAGAAAAAAGAGAAAACATTCACCTAAAGTTCATTTAATTATTTTTGTGGTGTTTCAGGGATTCTTAAGGAAAACCATACTTCTAACACATATAGAATTGAATGCATGAAGAGTGATAACCCAGGAAGGTAACATAACATGGATATAACCTGTAATGTTTACATTATAAATCAAAGAGATGACTCAATAAGAAAGTTTTGGGACTATTGATACTGATACGTTATAATTTTACTATTTTGGAAAGATGTTTTTAAACTTTGAAATAGTCTATTTTTATAACAAATTATGTAGTACAGTGGATAGATTGCCTGGGCTGGCATGAAGTCAGCAAGACTCACCTTCCTGAATTCAAATCCAGCCTCAGACTAGCCCATGGGCAAGTCACTTAATATTGTTTGCCTCAGTTTCCTCATCTATAAAATGAGCTGGAGAAGAAAATGGCAAACTACTCTAGTATCTCTGCCAGGAAGATCCCAAATGGGGTTACAGTCAGACATGACTGACAAATGACTCAACCACAACAGTGAGCTATGAGAAGAAAGGAAAAGAGCCCTAATCCTAGTTTTCTTTTTTCTTGATCATTGAGATGAGAAAGTGCTAGTTATGCAATGATCCATGGGAGATGTTCAAACTATTGGTGCCCAAGAGCAGCAGAACCATTTCTGTCCTAAATGCTGGAAAAATAACCAAGACCATTTACAGGTGTTTTGTTGAAAAAATTGTCCTCAGTATCCAGCTTGTCTGAAAGGATTTTGAAAATTGTGTATAAACAATAACCCAGGTAAGTTAATCAGTGTGCATATTAAATAACATTAACAACCAAAAGAAACACCTGTGAATAGCCTTGATGATTTTCAGGTAGTAACTTGGACCAAGGTGCTGTAGACCATGCCTACAGGTATGTTGCCCTCTCTACACATGCTAACTGATTTCCCTTAAAGAGATGTTGGAGAAGGAAATTAGCTGTTTCTTCCTATTTTTCCTCCTTTCTTTTCATCTTTAACTTTTCTTCACAGATTTCCCTTCTCCCATGTAATAGTAATTGGATTTGGAGATCTTCCATGCCCCTTGAAATTGCTGACTTAGCAGGAAGGGGTAGGGCAGGATGGAGCCAGAGCCGAGTAGGAGCTGGGCTGGAGCCAGCATGGTGACTGGAAGTGGCAGTGGTGGCATGAACTTCTTTTTTTGAGACAGCCAGAACTTCTGCTGAGGACTCCTGCTGAGGACTACTGGGGACAGGAACTGTGGGGGACCAGAGATGATGGGAGGGAGCTGCGTGAAGGCTGAGTAGTTACCATGAGTAAGGAGAGGAGCATCTTTGCCTGGGGAAGCCTGTTTTGTTTTGAGGGCTTGAGAATGTGCATGTTTACTGCATTAACTATGTGTGGTTGCTGTGATGTCTTGACTTTTTGGTTTTGGGACTCAGCTTTCTGTTATTTGAATAAATATTCTGGCTATGTCCCCCATGTAGAGAGCCTGTTACATTTTGTGATTAATAACTATACCAGCATATTTATAATCACCATAGGCATTGTGAATATTCCATTATGGTTATATCCCAATATTCCAAATGATTAGAGACAGTTCAAATTTTTGTCTAGAAAATTGTCTAATAATAATAACTTACCTTTTTATAAGACTTCTTGTATTTTATATAAGACCATGAATTAATTAAATGGATCATCTGCCATTTTAAAATTGTCTCACTTGATAGGTTATGTTGACTCGGCAGCTCCTCAGAACTTGTTGAATGAAGGACTATAGTATGTCTTCATTACTTTATAAGACTTAGAAATTAGAACTAGAAGGGATCTGCTAGGTCTCCCAGTCCAATATCCTCATTTTATAAATGGATAAACTAAGGCTCAGAAAGTGAAAGGGACTTTACCTCAGTCACAAAGGTAGTAAGTAGTATAGCTGGGGTTGAATTCAGGACCTCTGATGCCAAATACAGTGACTTTTCATCAAAATTCTCTGAAATCTATTATTATATCATAATTCATAATGTATCATTACATTTTCCCACAAATCATCTTGACTAATCTGGGGTAAATAATGTTTTTCCTTTAAAAACAAACGAGATGAAATTCATGTTTTAAGAAACTGTATTTTTAAATTCAACAGTTTGTATGTATTTAGGAGAACTTTCTAGCTATGTTGTGTGTATTATAGCATGTTTATAATATTATAATATACTATAATTCACCTCTTTTCATAAAAGTCATGCAACTTGTTTTTCAGATTTTCCAAGAAATGATAGATCTGGGAGAAGTAATATCTATCTTATGCATGCATTACTCAGTGAGATATTGGGGTAATAGTGATTTCTGGGGACCCTGTGGGAGAGTGCATGGGGACAAAAAAAAGGAATCAATGATGCCCACAAAACATTTAAGGAAAGAAAACAAAGTAGACTTTCTTGAAGCTATTTCCAATAGCCTGGGGTTCCTAAGCAAGTGAGTCCCTCAACAGGAGATTTGAGAAACAGTGGTATTCAGAACATAATTAACTGTGATGAAATTCAAAGGAGTTTCAGGTTATGAGTTAACTAACTAAATGTAAGTCCACAGTGTTTAATTTAATTTTCACATACAAATGTATTTGGCTCCCCATTAAAGAAAACACAAGGGAAAGTAGCCAGGTCTACAAAGGTTTTATATAATTTAAAAATAAGTGTTTCTCTACTATATTGATAGAATGGCATGCCGGTAAAAGTCCTGGTTTTGGAAGCAGGTGAAATGTGAGTTGGAACCTTGACTACACTATCTGCTAGTTGTATAGTCATGGGATAGTCTCTTAACCTCTGTGAGTTTCACTTTCTTCTACAAAATGGACATAATAATGCCTTTAGTACTTCACAGGGCTGTTGTAAACTTCAAATAAGAAAACATATGGACAAGTATTTTCCAAACTACAAAGCACTGAGTTTATTATTATTGTTAATTATTCTATTGTTATTTTGATTACTACTACTAAATATCATCTCATTCTTTACATCTTTTTTGATAGGATTCAGAAATTATACTTTTCAATTTAATGTTCTGCATATTATTGTACAGATGGGTAGCATGATTGCTTTTGGTAATTAAATCAAAGTTTTGGGATCCATGCTCATATCCCATAGAATGACTGTAAGGATCTTTGTAACAACTCCAGTAGGAAACAAGATGATAAAAAATGGCAGAGACTTCAACCTGCTCTAATGTGGGTTTCATTTTATCTTCTAGAGGTCTTTATTTTTGAAACTTTTCCATGCCATGTAGTTTGATGACCATGAGTAATCAGTAGGGCAGATTTTATTTTAAAACATTATTTTAGGGGGTTTTATGGATAACAGTGTTTTATTATTTTATCATTCTTAATGTTGCCATTTAGACCTAAAAAATTATGTGATCAAAATCATTCATAATAGAATATCAAACAAAATAAATCTACCTTTATGAAATGCATTTCTCTAGTAAAGATGAACTAAAATGATTAAGTAAAATGAAGCTTGGAATCCATTCATTTAGTAAATTGATTCATCAAATGGGGGCAGGGGGCTAAAGAGAAATTATGGGGACCAGGAAGAATAATAGGTTGTGCTCTGAGAGAGATTGTCAAAATATGGGAGGTTCTAATCCTATACTCTCATCCTGCCCCTGCTGGAGTACTCATTGTGCAGAGTCATGGTTTAAGAAGGACTTTATTAGCCAAAGATCATTCAGAGGAAGTCAACCAGGTTGATGAGGGGTTTTGAGCTCATGTTATATGAGAATTCTTTGAAGACATTGAGAATATTTAACCTGCAGAAGAGAAGATTTAGGAGGAATGTGATAGCTGCATTTCAATATCTAAAGGGTTATCCTTTGAAATAAGGACAAGACTTTTCTATCTGATGTCAAAGGACAGAACCTAGAACAATGGGTTGAATTTGCAAAAAAAAAATGTAGCATTGCTGTCAGAGGAAAAAATACTTCCTAATAATTAGAGCTGTTAACATGGGATGATTGCTATGGAAAGTAATGGATTAGCCTTCCTTGAAGGTTAATGAAAGGCTGTATGATCACTTGTCAAGTATATTATGTTAGGTATCCCCTTCAAGTGTAGATTGGATTAGATGACCATTGATGTCCCTTCCAACTCTAAAATTATGTTATTTTGTGAATTTTTAATAGTCTTAATAACATATACCATGTTTGTCTTTATTCATCAGCCAAATGATTGTTATCTTTGCTGCAAGAGCAGACTGGTTCCCCTCCTTGGATGGTAGAAGGCAAAAGCGCTCCAAAAATACCACTCCCTTTGACAAGTCTTCAGAAAAAGTGAAGTGATCTTATAAAAAATGGGAAGCAGACCTTATATGAAAAAAAATGCACTAAAAAGTCTAACGTCTTTGCACTTGATCGCCCTGGGTGATCCTCTCGGGTCACTCTCGTCCCCTCCCATTAGCACCTGTAGTTTGTTTTCCCAGAGGACAACTGTCTTGTTTCTCATTCTGCTAGAGGGAAACCTAATGAGCTGCTACTTTTAAGCCTATAATTCACCAATTCCTACTAGCATGCTTCCCTTTGATAATCAGGCATTACCTTCATTAACTTTTAGTAAAGGATAATTACAATGGTGATATAGTAAATACAAGTGGGACAAAACATTTTCTGAAAAAAAAAATCTCAGGCACACTATGCCTCCAAAACACCATAACTGTACTGTAACACAAGTTACACAGAGTAAAGGGAAAGAAAGAAAATGGTTGTGAAGAGCATGTGTATAGAACATCAGTCAAAAAATAAACTCATAACTACTTGTTACAGGAAAAATTTCTTGAGTCTATAGCCAATGCCCATTCCTTGATAATGCTTCCTCCCACAGATGGTTGTCATTCTTCAATCATCTATGCCTAAGTTTGTCTATCTTATTTCCTTGGTGATCTCTTTCTGCTCCATTTTAGATGCAATATTTAATCTTATTTCCTTCTCTCCAAAAATATTGTCAATGGAAAGGAAAGGTCAAACAGAGAAGAGGGAAAATTATTTCCTAGACTACAGAATGGTCCTAGACAACAGGGATTGCTCAGACTGAAATCTTTCACTGCTATGTTGGACCCCTCTAGACTGAGTTCACCGAGACAGACAGATATTTTATGCATGGGCCCAATATGCATAACTGACCTTCTCATCAATTATGAAGACTTCTTTCTTGGTCCAATAACGGAGGTCCCCACCTCATAAAGAGATCATAAGCAGAGTCTAAAGAATCTCGTCTAGACATTTAAAACTTCATCCCGTCAACTGATTGATTCAAGTGGGAAAAAATATACATGCATACACATAATACTAGCTTTTTCTTCATAGATTATTTTTAGGAATGTGGGGCAGACAGGTTTCTTCTTTACTGATAACAAAAGAGGAAGAAGGTAATTGACCTGTGACAAAAAGTTGAAGGGTGTAAGGATATTACGGAAAAGTCTAAGTACCACTGAACATTTGGGGTGAAGGAACAAATAAAGGTATGAGTCTATTTTTTATAATTTATTTAATGTTATTTTTTGTTTTCCAAATTTAGTTTCTAGTTTTCAACTTTTACCTCCATAAGATTTTGAGTTTTGAACTTTTTCCCCTCCTTTCCTCCCTCCTCCCCCCAATTTTGTGTACAGTTTGAAATAGGCTTTCCTTATACATTCATATTAAACATATTTTCACATTTGTCATGAAGTAAAGAAGAATTAGAGCTAATGGGAGGAACCACGAGAAAGAAGAAATAAAAGAAAGCAACAAAACAAAAGGATAACAAATAGTGTGCTTCCATCTTCATTCAGACTCCCAAGTTCTTTCTCTGGATGTGGATAGCATTTTCCATCATGAGTCTTTTGGAATTGTCTTAGATCACAGCATTGCTAAGAAGAACTAAGTCTATCAAAGTCCGTCACAATGTGGTTGTTACTGCGTACAGTATTCTCTTGCTTCTGATCATTTCACTCAGCATCACTGCTATTAGATTTCTTAAGGAGGAAAGGATCTGGATTTTCTCAGTGGGGGGGGAGGGTCAGGAGAGCCAACTGATTTTCCTGTAAGGTGTGAAAAACATGCATCCATAGGTATAGTCTAATGAGAGATCATACAATGAGTCAGGAAAAGAAGAGTGATGTAGTGGTTGTTGCTGATTTGCTCCTGTTCTATAGTAATCTTACAATAGTAATAAAGAGTTCTTCTGTCTTCCTAGGACATACTTTTAGTGCTTATCCCACATTTTCATACCTTCAAACTTGACATGCATTACTTAATTCTAGGAATTCACAGTAAACCTGAATTTGTTTTTTGGAAACTTCTATCCATTGAACCTTATTTTGCCCTCTGGCAAGTGGAATATGTCTAATATTTCTTCAACATAACAAATCTTTGGAGAGTTACAGAAGTTAAATTCTGGCTTTTAAATATATTGCTTAGTCCCATTTTATCATTCATCATGCTGATGCCCCAGGTTTGATTTCTTGGAACTATCTTCAGCTTTAGTCTGCATACACATTGTAGGATCTCTAAGTATGTTGAATAAAGATCACAGGATCATAGATCTGCAGCTAGAAAAGAGCTCAGAGGCTCTCTGCTCCAACTCCCTCATTTTAGAAACGAGGAAAATGAGATCCATGAAAGATAAGGCCTGCTCAAAAGTCATGCAGATCACAAGAATAAAAGATAACAGATGAATGTACTCTATTTAGGTGATTTGGAATTGCATTAATTGATTGGTGTGAAGCTAATTGAAGATTATAATGAAAAAGTAATGTGTAACAAAGTTTACACCAGTACACAAAAATGGTAATAGAATTAACTTTAATCATGATTCAGTCTTGGAATCTATTTTTTTACCAAAAAAAATAAAAAAGCCTTTTTAAAAAAAATTTAGGCTTATCTAATTAAAAATTTCTCAAAATTCAACTTGCTATAAAATAAAGATAATCTTTCTACCATATGTGAAATTTTACTAAGAAAATAATCATATATAATAAATATCGTTAACAAGATTTTTTTTGTATATGTGGGACAGTGGAGGAGGATTAACCAATTCAAAAGAACAATTTATCTTTAGAAGCTTTGTTACTAATAGACAAAAACCTAAAAATTGTCTGAGATGCCTCAGATCAACTGAAAGAAAAAATTTTAGTCCAAATAACATCTTTGTACAGACACCAAAGACTCCATTATCAACCCTTAAAATTCTTAATACTTTCTTTCAAAAATTAGAAAACACATATATGCAATTGTGGCCCTGAACTTTCAGATGTCTTTTTGTAAAGGATATGATGCATATTTTATTACCAGTTCTTTAAAGAATTTGCACATGGTCTGCAGGGTACACTTCTGCAAAGAAGCAAATGTAGGCTATGCTAATGTGTTGTAATACATGTTTAAAATGGTTGGAAAAGAAGCATTTGGTTTTAAATAAAATAGGAACCTAAGAAATGACATGTAGGTTTTGAATGGCTCTAGCAATTATTTTCTAAAGTCGATTGACTTCTGTAATTCCTAGCAAATATATACTTCAGTGGACCTAGTTGCCATCTAAATGGTCTAAAGGGGTCACTTCACTATGATACCATTCCATATTAATTTTTCATATACAAAAGATGCTACATAATTCACATTAAATCGGAACTGACAAAGCCACCCTTTCCTTGGAAATTATTTGACAGTCCGAGTGACCACATATGGTCTTAGAAATTATAAGGTTGCACTTCTGTGAAAATATACAATTTGTAACTGATAGTCACACCTTATCCCAAATTAATATGGATGAGTGCAATTTTCCCTTTTTTAGTTTAATATTCTTGGAATTTGATCAGGTCTAAAACAGGAAAAAAGACACCCTCAGCTGTTCAGCCCTGCTCCTCCCCAACACATCCTCTGCAATCCATTAACACTGACCCCCTTTCTGTTCCTCGAAGAAGACACTCAATCTCCCAATTTGTGGCAGTTGCACTGGCCATCTGCCATGCTTGGAATTCTCTGCCTCCCATATTCCATGGTTTGCTACAAGTCCCAGCTAAAGTGCCATCATCTACAGGAAACCTTTCCTGACCCTTCTTAATTCTAGTTTCTTAGTTCTGTTATTTCCAACTTATCCTGTAAAAATTGTGCTTGTTTGTTTTCATGTTTTCTCCGCTATTACATTGAGAGGTCTTTGGGAGCAGGGCATAGCTTTTAGCTACGTATCACCAGTGCTTAGCACAGTGAATGCCACATAGTAGGCAATTGATTCATTAACTAGAAAGATCATATTTGTCATTATTCTCCATTATCTAAAGGAGGAAAAAATATAATAATGTAATAGTTATAGCCTTTGAGTTGAGACCACATCCAATTCTCAAAGATTTTAAGTTAGAGATGAGTGCCAATCTGCCTTTATGGAGGAAGTTCTTCAAACTAATGAAGTTGCTGATGGAAATAAAAAAAAAATTAACAAACAAACTAATGTCTCTTTGAGAGTAGTGATTCTCTAGACAATATAAAAATATTTCATATGACTTGTCACATGTTATTATACATTTTCAAAGATCCAATCCATTTACTAGTAAGTTTACATTTTTAGACATTTTCCATGAGCACCAAGTTCCTTACAATTGCTTTTACTCCTGATAGTGAAATGCATTTACTTGGAATATCTGTTGAGAGGCTGTCATTTTTCACATTATGTTATCTTACCTTGTGATAAGGTGTATCAAAAGTCTAATGTATTTCTATTTCCTAGTGGCACTATGCTTTTATGTTCGAGAAAAGTATTGAAGATAGTTGCATAAGTACTGTCACAAAAAAATTCATTGGTTATAAGAAATAGTCATATTTTGTAAAAAAAAATAAAGATGTGAAATGTTAACAATAATTTATGTCACAATCATATTTAGAAGATAAATATATACTATATCAAAACTGTTTTCCTGTCAACTTGTGTTTCATTGGTGTGAGAGAACTCCCAGGACTGAAATCCCCCTCACTGATTTGCACAGGTAATTCTTTTGCCAATCAAGACTTGAGAAACTTTCCTGCGTGCACCAGGAAGTTCAGTGATTTCTCTAGTCAAACAGTTGTCATCTGTCAGAGACAGGATTTGAACATAGGTCTTCCTGACTCCAAAGCAGACCCTTTATCTACAACACCATCTGCTTCTCAGATTGATGCAGAGAAAAAAAAGCATTGGCTCTGGAGTCAAAGGACCTAGGTTCAAATATTAACTCTGGTACTAACTGCCTTTGTGACCTTGGATGAGAACAAAACCTACTGTAGCACTGATTTTCTCAACTATAAATTGAGGGAATTGAACTAGATGGTCTCTGGGGTGCCTTCCAGTTTTAATGCTATGATTGTATGACCTTTATATATTCCAGTGAAGATTACATGTGTCAGAGATAACATCCCATATGACTAGTCATATGCTGAAAGTGTGAGATGAAAGCTGAATAGCCAGAGTGATCTATTGATGCCCTCTCAGTGTAAGGAGAAAGCAAAAAAAAGTCTCCCAGAATATTAGGTGGACCCCCTAAACTCATGGGAAAGATTTGATAGGAGACACACAGAATAGGTAGACATTGATGGGCTGTCATGCACTATTGGAGAAAAGTGATAACAGATGTGCCACCCCATCTGATTATGTAAGTGTGTGTGTGTGTGTGTGTGTGTGTGTGTGTGTGTGTGTGTTTGTATTGGCTACTGCTGCTGCTGCTGCTGCTACTACTACCTCTACTAACTAGTATATATGCAGTTCTTTAAGGTATGCAGAACACTTTAAAGTATTGTCTCATTTGATTCTTAAAACAACCTTGGAAGTAGGTACTATGATTATTACCATTTTTTCAGTTGAGGAAACTGACACAAAAAGAGGTTAAGTGATTTGGTCAGGGGGACACAATAAGTATCTGATGAAGGATATGAATGCATGTCTTCCTGGCCTGAAAGTTCAGTACCATCTCCCTGTCACTATCCAACTCTCTCATGAATTTTTGCATATATTTATGAACTTGTACACATATGTACACATATTTATACATATATATATAATCATAAATTTAGAGTTGCAAAGAAATTTCTATGTCATCTAGTCAAATCTCCTTCTTTGATGTGGTTCTAGAGAATATAGGCAACATTAGGTCACATAGGTGGGATTCAAGCCTTCTGACTCTAGATATATCACTTTCACCAGAACAGTGCACATAGTCACTTAACAAATGGTTGTTTATTGGTGATTAAGATTGATTGCACCATTCTGCTCAGAGAACTGTGGGCTCTAAAAATATGGAAGGTGTTTTTTTTAATTTTTCAACTTTTAAAAGTACTTTTTCAGACAGATCCTAGAACTGGTGGTCAGCTCTTTCTACTTTTGTACCTGTTCCATCTCCTGAAGGTTTTCCAGAGCCACCACTTTCATCATGGAGCTCTATTAGCTTTCCCAATTCAAATTTGGGCTTCTTCAGGATTTTGACTTTTTGGAAAAATATATCATGGAGGGTAAATGGAATGGCAAGCCTTTTCTGTGTCTTTTCCAATGCTGTCTGGAAACAGTTTATTGACAACTTCTTTCAAGTCATTTGTCTGCACCTCTGAGGGCATGATTTCCATTATTTTCTTACGAATTTGACAGACCTCTTGGCTTTGGGCATAAGAGGTCTTACAGATCTGGTTGTTGAGCTTTTTGGTAAAACCAGCACAAAAGAGGTGGAGTGAGTACCCACTGGTAGTTTTGACATCAACATGGGCTTCATTCATGGTCTGCCACTTTTTGACTGTGGAGAAAATCTTGTCCTACCTAGGTAAGGATCATTCCATGGAAATCAGTCAAACGATTTTTACCCTGAACAACTTCCGTAATTAACTTGAACTTACAAAAAGCAACCTCATCATTCCTCAGATCAGCACGGCTCACTTCAAAAACTCAATCCTTGAGACAGTCAGAGGCAATTTTTGTTCCTCAAGTCCTTTTAACCAATGGCTTGCCAATATTTTGAATGTTGAAGAGAGCTGGTGCTTTGACATCATACCAATCCTTCTTGGAAAAAGGATCAACTATTTTCTTCTTGGCTCCTTTTTTGTCGCCTTTGGTAAGATGCTTATTCTTGTCCACCACCATGATCCTGCTCTGAAAGCTGTTTTGTTTTGTTTTATTTTTGTTTTTTAAGAGACATAAAGATGCTATTTGTCAGCCATGTCAGACTAGCAAAACAAAGCAGGTATGTATAGGATGGCTAGGTGGTGCAGAGAATGGAACATCACCTCTGGAGTCAGGAGGACCTGAGTTCAAATCTGGCCTCAGACAATTAACATGTAAGCTATGTGACCTCGGGTAAGTCACTTACCCCCAATTACCCTGCCTTCCCCCCTCCAAAAAGCAAAAAAAAAAAAAATTAAACAGGTATGTATTTATCACTCCTTGTTCTAACTTGGATCATGGAAAATAGAAATTATAACAGAACAGCTATCCACCGTAAAATCTGTAAAGCTACAATAACAAATAGTCAAAAGTGTCATTTTGAAATATTTATTAAAACCATTGTTCAACTGAACTTATGATCAGCTTTTTTAGAGAAGACACATTTTGGAAATGGATTTCTACGAGATTCATTCACACAACTTTGCAGTCTGTTTAAAGATATTTTTGAGTGAAACAAACAACATCCATGTATGTACAGCTTTTTCTGTGAGACAATTCCCTAGAAATTCATTTAGTAAGGAAGGAGGTTTAGAAATACCAGATTTTAAATGGTATTTTAAGGCAGTGCTATCTCCAGGCTATCTTGTACTGGCTAAGAAATAGAAAGGTAGATCAATGGAATAGAGTAGATATACAATTTACAGCAGCAAATAAACAAATAATCTTGTATTTGACAAGTATGCAGACTTAAGATTTTGTTATAAGAATTCATTATTTTGTTAAAATTGTTTGCAAACCTGGAAAGCAATATGGCAGAAACTGGGTAAAGGCCAATATCTCACATCATTTAGAAAGACAAGGTCAAAATAGATACATGACGTAGGTATAGAGAGATTTTACAAGAAAATTAGAAGAACATGGAGCATATTAATTATCAGACATGGATATATGAACAATTTGTGAATAAACAAGAGAGAGAAAAGTTAAGTATAAAGTGGATAATTTCAATAACATTAAATTCAAAAGAAGTTTTGTACAAATAAAGCAAGATAATCAAGATTAGAAGGAAAGAGAAAAAATTTTTAGGGGGGATTAATAGACAATTTATAATATAAGGATCTCATATCTAAAATATATAAACAACTTTTTCAAATCTGTAAGAACACATTATTCCCCAATTGATAAACAAAGGCTATGAAAAGACATTTTTCCAATGAAAAAATCAAAACAATTTATAGTCATAGAAAATGTACTAAATCATTATTTGTTCAATGCAGATTAAAATACCCTTGAGATCTTATATTATACGTACAAGATCGGCTAAAATCATAGAAAGAAAATGCAATGAACACTGGAGAGGATTTTGGAAAATTGAGATACTGATTCATTGTTGGGGGTATTATAAGATTTAACCAATTTGGAAAGCAATCTGGAGTTATGGCTAAAGAGTTATCAAACTACTTATACCTTTTCACTCAGTAATACCACTACTTGGTCTGTTTCCAAAGATGATTAGGGGAAAAGGAAAAGAACCTGTACATTCTAAGAATTTGAAATTGCAAGAATGTCCATCAGTTGGGGAATAACTGAAGAAGTTGTGGTATATGATTATCATGGAATAGTACTGTGCTATAAGAAATTATGAATTTGATTGTTTTAGAAATGCATGAAAAGATTTACATGAAATAATGAAAAATAAATTGAATAAAATCAAGAGAGCATTATCTACAGTAATAACAATGTTGTTTTAAGAATGACTTTGAGTGAATGTTATTTTGTCTATTATTAATACTCAACTATAAAGTATATATGAAGAAAGACACTATCTGAATCCAGGGAAAGAGCTGATAAATGGAAGTATGTATAGAATAATTTTACATATGTGTGTGTTTATGTGTGTGTGTGTGTGTGTGTGTGTATAGTTGTCTCTAATGGTAGCCATCTCTAGGGTTGGGGGAAAGAAGAAAAAAAGAAATTTACATTATAATTTTGCATATTTTAAAGGTATAGCAAGTTGTGCATAGATTAGCAGTGTCATGTATGACCATCTTTTTTAAAAAAAACAATTACTATGTCATGGAAATGTACTTTTTATTCCATAAATTAAAAATTAGAAAATAAAATTTATAAGAAAAGAATTTCTTCCAGTAACAATGTGATCTGTTTAACCATGTCCTGCTAGAATTCCATATTCTCAGGTTACCGTTTCTTTTTTTTTAAGTATCTACCATACATTCAGCTATGTTAAGGTCTGTGGGCAATACTAAAGAATTAATAGATATGTTTCCTGCCAACAACCAGCTAACAGGTAGAGAAACAAAAGTTGAAAAATTAACTACTAAACATTTGAGAGTTAATCATTTGCTATGACATAAAACTACAACAGGAGATCAGGAAAGAAAGAGATGAATGTGTTCTTGAGAAGCCAAATAAACCTTCACAGAGGTGGAAAAACGAGTTGAATCTTAAAGTCTGGATAGGATTTGGGCAAACTAATGAACAATGAATGAAAAAAACTGTATCTGTTAAGTGGCTGCTGTTTATTCTTGGTATAGGTAGCAGGAATTATGGTAGACAGTGAATATACAAACGCAAAAGTGAGACAGTCTCTAAGCTTAGAGAGCTTACATTTTAATAAAGGGCAACAACACATATAGGGGAGCGATGACAAGGGAAGGAGTTTGGTTTTTGCATCTGTAGGGATTGTACATAGATTCATAAGTGGAAATTGTCACACCCTTTGTAGAAGCAATGGTATCATTCATTTGGTTTTTGTTCCCAGAGCAAGACATGGATGAGACAAGGAAAAATAGCATATGCTCTGGGGAGCAGAAAAATATCTGGGGTGGGTGGATATAAGATAAGATTCATCTATTTAATTCTGGAAGATCTTTATTTCTTTTTTTTTATCATATCCACATTTTTGTATAAAAAGATGCAAATTCTAATGAGACTACTTTCTTATTAATTATTGACACATTGAGTAATTGCATGAATATGATGCTAGACTTATGCAAAACATTAACATAGTAGTACCAAGAGTACTAATTAGTACTAGTACTAATGTTAGTAATTCACCAATAATTTAAGTACAGAATCACAGAATTTTGGAGTTGGGAGAGACATCAGTGGCCATCAAAGCGAATGTATACATGAAGGAATATTCACTATAACATAACTGAAAATAACCAATAAGCTTCTATTCCAAATAAAGGGAACCTACTACCCTTTGAGGCAGCCTATTATATTTTTGGCAATTCTAATCATTAGGAAGTGTTGGTGGGGTTTTTTCTGATATCAAGCCTAAATTTGTATCTACCATTCTTACCTGTTACTCTCTCTTCTATGTTCTGCAGTCAAACAGAATAAATTTAAACCATCTTTCACATAGTAGCCTTTCAAATACTTGATGATGGCTATCATGACCCTTTAGTCTCCTCTTCTCAAAGCCAAACATTCCTAATCATTCAATGGATCTTCATATGACATGGACTCAAAGCTCTTCACCATCATGGTTACCTTCTTCTTGATATGCCCCAGTGTATCAATACCAGTGTCAAGCACAGAGCTGAAGATTATGTTCTTAATGAGGTATGATCAGGGCAGAGTACATGATTATCCTACCTCCTCTACTGGAAGCTATATCTCTCAATGAAGCACAACATCACATTAGTGTTTTGACCGTTGCATCCCATGGCTTGCTGATATTCAGTTTGCAGTCTATTAATAGCCCAGGAACTATACAAAGTTCTTTTAGTTGGAGGGGGAATACAAAGACAAATATAATTAAACTTGTTCCTCACACTCATAAAACTTAAAGGACAATTAGGACACATACAATGAGAGTAAATCAGATGAACTTTTATGATCTACTGAACTTGTCCATACTATGCAACAAGCAGGGAGGTTGGCATGGATCCTGGCCCTTTGATAAAGGGCATGAATTCCCAGAGGTCTTTGATTAGTCCTCATGTGTCCCTATGAGACTGGATGATGAATCAAAGAGGAATGGCCACTGAGAAAGGAAGATCAGCCTACTCAAAACTCAGCAGACCACCCCCCCCCCGCCCATAGACTTTAGATATTGGGCCTCAAGCACCTGACTGCTTTTCATGCTTTGCCTTATCCCCTGAGTAAAGGTAAACAACAGTGTTTCTGAAATGGATGCTTCTGACTTTGGCAACTGCGTCATGAGCTTGAGATTTCAGTAACCCATTGTCTCAAGTGCAGAAGTTGATTCCTACAACTCTATCTCTCATTAAAGCAAAAGCTAACTACTAATGGTACAATGAGACACGCATGACTAGCAATCCAGAAGATATGGAACTTGAGTGAGTTGCTCATAAAATGCAGATCTGAGGGGGATATGAAATGACTCTTTCTTTTTTGCTTTTTGGAGGGGGCAAGGCAGGGTAATTGGGGTTAAGTGACTTGCCCAAGGTCACACAGCTAGTAAATGTTAAGTATTTGAGAAGAAATTTGAGCTCAGGTCCTCTTGACTTCAGGGCTGGTGCTCTATTCACTGCACCATCAAGCTGCCCCAAAATGAAATGACTCTTAAATATTTCCAGAGTTCTGAGAGTTTTGCCTCATGGGAGAGTATAATGATAGTGATAGTTTATCATGTTTTGAATAGTTGTCCGTTCAAGTTTATATCTGTGTTTTATGCATTTCATTTGCAGTATGTAAATAAAAAACTGTTATAGACTTGTACACTGTACAGATAACTTTCTAGAAAATACCTTCTTAATCCCTTTTAGAGAAGACCCTAAACTGATAAATACCTAAATAATTTTTAAGGTGTTTTCTCTAGTACTCTAGGGTAGAGACATAATGAGTCAGAGAGTTATAGAAAAAGTCTGATGCTTATCTTTGAGGGTCAAGTTCCCCTAGGACTGAATCTGGGCTTTGTGGAGACCAGACTCAGAGCCTTTGTGGAAGGTTTTGTGGAAAAAAGTGTCCACGGCTTCTGTATGCAAATAATATGTGCTATACATACATATGAATATATGTAGAAAATAATATTAATTTTGAAGAAGGAGAGATCACTTCCAACTAAGCAAATCAACAAGTATTTCATGTAGGAGGAAATAGGATGTGAGCTGGATGTTGGAAATTGATCAGAATATCAAAAATTTAGACAAGAATTGAGGGAACCATTCCAGATATAGAGCACTATTGAAGAAACAGAAGAAGAAAAGCACTGGGAAGTCAGATTGTCGTATAACACATGTATAAAGGAATATGGTATGACTATAGGACTTTAAAAATAATCTTTCCAGGTAGAGGGCTTTGAATGCCAGTCTAAGGAGTTAAGACATTATTTATTTAATGATAAGAAGCCATTAAAGAGTATAAGCAGAGAAGAGACATGATCAGATCTGACAAAAAGGACTATAAATATGACACAAAGAATAGATTAGAGGGGTGAGAGATTGGAAGTTGGAAAAACAAATGGAGACTGCTAAAATGCTGCAATGAGCTACCAGATCACAGAGTTGGCAGGATGGAGTTGAAGATGCTCATTTCAGATAAATTCAAACATTTACTAAATACCTACTATGTGCAAGGAATTGTATTAATGTGAGATGACATAATCTTAAGTGAAAAATAATGTGTTGAATTTGGGGTAAGACACATTTCCATGTTCAAGTGGACCTGTATTTGCATTCCCACTAGTTATACCCTTCAACAATAAGAGGTTCAATTCATTCACACTTTCTCAGCTTTTGTGACTCTTGTTCATGTCAATCTATAAATTCTCCACAGGGCTTTAACCCAAAATATCAATTTTGATATTGTGTGATTATCAATGGAATTTACACCTATATTACTATCCTAATATCTCACTCTGTGTGTATGTGTGTATATATATGTGTGTATGTATATATGCACATCCACATATATATATATATATATATATATATATACACATATATATCTTGATCAAATAAAATGTTGGTATACACTACACAAAAAATAATTATGTGTGTGCAGACTCTCATGCATGTGTTATGTTACTATTTATTTCTGGCAAGTTTGGGAGGCCTCAGTGCAAATAGACCAGATGCTTCATGTCAAGCTCAGTCAACAGCAATGCTATTAGCATCATAATGAAGGACACAATGACTATAATAGATGTCAGAAAGTGTAGTTTATGTTATTCCTTTCACTAAATTAGAGAAATTGCCAAACATCTATAATTAAGTGTCACTGCTAACTTTGTTCATTGCAGTTTCAGTTCAGAATTGCCCCATCTGCCATTTTGCTAAAATTCTAAAATATGCCTGATCGTTAAATGCCTGGGCATTTGTACAAGCTTTAAATATTGTCATCAAATCCTTAAAGAAACCTAAAATATTTTGCATGTTGCAATTTGAATTATGCTTGACATAAATGGTCTCATGTGTTGTCTTAAGAATTCAGAAAACCTAAAGGCTTTCAGGATTCAAAATAGCAAATAAGTATCTAAGCCATCCAGTCTCATTTCAACAGAAATAAGATATGCAGTCATCTAAGGCTAACTGTTCCCTAAAGTGATCATTATTTTGATCGGTAGAAGGAAATAAGGAAACTTCAGGTTAATATTCCTGGTTTTGTCTATATTTGTTTTACCAACATAAGAGAAGTATCATATTTTATCTTTCTTCTCAATTCTTAGTGCAAGGTGTATTATCAGGTGTTCAGTAAATTCGTATTACCTTGCATTAAATAATTTCAAGAAGTGAAAAAAGCCATCTAAAACTTCATATTAATTGAAACCTTGGCTGATCTCTTTATTCCTCCTCTTCTCTTCCCCTTCATTCTTTGGTGGAAGTTAGTATGACTCACCCATAAATTTGTGACTTTACAAGTCTAGGATTAAGCCAGAACTGAAGTAATCCTCTAAGGTCAGCATTACCTCAGTAAAAGAAACCAACTATTGAAAATAAATGAGGAAAAAGCAGTGGTAAAAAGAAGAGCAGTGCTTGAAGGAAAAGGAAAAGAAATTAAAGACTAAAAATGAGATAGAACTAGATATGGAAGAAACAGATACTGGCACAGTTGCAATATTGACCAGTTCTCCTCGCTTCCTTTAGAGTGGATCAGTGAGTCATCAATAAGGATTTATTAAGCTCCCACTATGTACCAGGAATTGTATTAAACACTGGGGATACAAAGGAAGGCCAAAAAATAGTCCCTACTCTCAAGGATCTCATAATCCAAGGAGGGAGGCATCATGCAGACAACCAGGTACAAGTAAGATGTATACAGGATCAGTTGGAGATAATCTCAGAGAAGGCACTAGAATTGAGAGGAGCAAGAAAGGCCTCACGAAGGTAACATTTAACCTCACTTTTGAAGAGAACCTCTAGGAATCAGGAGACATGGTCTACAACAGCAAGGAGGCCTGTTTAATTAGATCACAGAATATGCATGTGCAGGGGAGAGAAGTCAGGTTTAGAGGGCTAGAAAGGTGGGGTTGGGTCAAGATCTGATAAGAAAATCTACGTCCAGACAAACTTTGTCCTTTATGTTTGCATTTGGTAACAGCCAATTAATTTTCAGCTTAATGTATCACTTAGTTAAATTGAGTTTACTTTCTAAACCTTAATTTCCTAATTTTTGAAATAAAGAAGGCAAAAGAGATATGCTTCTAAATTTATCTTGGTCACAACATAAATTTTTATTATTGTTCCAGTCACATCTGAATTATCATGACACTATTTGAGGTTTTCTTGGTAGAGATTTGGGAGTATTTGCCATTTCCTTCTCCAGCTTATTTTACAGAAGAGGAAACTGAGACAAACGGGTAAGTGACTTGCCCAGGGTCACTCAGCTAGTATATATCTGAGGCCAGATTTGAACTCACAGAGATGAGTCTTCCTGATAGCAGGCCCAATGCTCTATCCACTGTGCCACCCAGCTGTCCTGTGATTTTTTTTTTACTTCAATGGAATTATTTATTTACATTTTTCTATCAAATCTGTGTTTTGATAAAGGAAAAAATATTGAGTTCAATTAAAGAAACATAAATGCTATCAAAAAGAGCTAAAAAGTATTTAAAAGCACCAAGTAATCATAGAGATAATATTTCCCAATTTTAATTTCATATGCCAACCTGAAGGGCTATAGAAATTTTATGATAAATATAAGTAAATAATCATAGAAAATAACCACAAAAGTCAAAATGATACAAATCAAGATGTAAGTGTAGCCATTTGCAATTTGCTCTTCCATTAATCTGTGTTAGTCTAATGAGATGTGCACTTCGTTCCATTATTTACAGTGAATTTCAGATTATCTCCATCACTGTATAAATATATTAGTAAGGCAAGTTTGAATGGTCATCATAATATATAAGGTACTTTGAGAAGACCCACATATAAAACACAGAATTTGCTTACTTTAAAGTTCTCTTGGATTATCATATCATTGCTCTCTCAGTAACAGCTCTATAAGCTACAGTTCACAGACAGTTCAATTACAGAAGCTGTGCCCATTCATAAACTTTTTTTGACAACAATTTGGACCAAGATGGAGCATTGATAAATTAATGGAAAGAACTCAAGGCAAATGTTTATATTATTTAATAGTTATACCAAAATTGGTCCAAATTTATCAAATTTTTAAAAAGGTTATCAAAGAGAAATGAAGAGATCTATAGATCTATAAGAATTACTAGGTGGCCCAATTGAAAGATATGCTATTTATATCTTTGGATCAACTAATCTAGCTTCTGATTCTTCTAAATTCCCTTCTTATGTCCATCTGCTAGCTTTCCTGACTTTCATCAAATGCCAGATCAAATGTCACCTTCTATAAGAAGGTGACCCCCTTTAATGTTAGTGCCTTCAAACTCTTTCCAATTGATCCAATATAGATCGTATTTGTACAGTTATGTACAAATCTGATCTTTTTCCTCTTTCCTTGTAACCCCAGGACTCAGTACAGTGTCTGCCACATGGTAGGACACTTAATAAATGCTAGCCAACTTGACTTTTATCAGGTGTCTTTATTTGAAGAAATTAGTGATTGATCATGAAAGCTTCTGTTACATACTACTTTTCCAACTTTATTTTGCAGAATTTCCCTGAATATATCCTGTGTATCAGAAAAACTAGAAGAATTTTAACTTTTATTTTTATATACACTTCCAAATTATGCCACTTTCCTTTTCTATTGAGAAAGCAATCTTATAATGTGACAGATATTATTTTATTGTTGTTTATAATACACTACTAGCAAAGGACCCTAGAGTCCAATTGGATAGGCTTCACTCAACTATTGATCTCTCCATCTCTTATAACTTTCTCTATAAATTGCACGTGTTTTGTTTTGTTTTTTTCCTGTGTTTTATGGCTGTGTGAGTACTTTAGGTATCTTAGCTATTAGATCATAAGCAGTAGTCTGGAATGTACTCACTCCTTACTTTCAACTCATAGAGTTCTACTCCTTAAGTTACAGCTCAAAAATCTTTATCTGAATAGATTTTTCTTTATTCCCTTAATATTTATGCTCTATAGAGTTCATATTTACTTATTTTCTCCCCCACTAGAGTATATGCTCATTGTGAAAAGAGTCTTTTCATTCTTTGTACTTAAATCACCAATGCCTAGAAGAGTGCTAAGAATTCAGTAGCTATATAATAAATTTTTGTCGATTGACTAATTTAACTAGAAGGCAGGAGTCATACTTTGTTGTTGTTCTTATGAGTTGAACATTATTGCTGCACAGAATAAGTACTCAATAAATATTTTTCAATGGACAAATAAACTATATTATGCTTCCACACTTGGGACTAATTAGCACTATCTTTTAGGATACCACAAAGTTAGGAAAACATGTCATTCCTGCTTAGAGTTCCAAGTCAAAATAGTAACACACACACAGATGGCCCTTCCAACTCTAAATCAATAATAATAGAAAACAGAGTACTTGTATGGCCTTTAAAAGTTTGCAAAACTCTTTACACATGTCATATCCTTTGATTATCACAGAAATTCTATACAGTGCTTTTATTTTCCTCATTTTAATGATGAGGAAATTGAGGCTGAGAGAGATTAAGTGACTTGTCCAGGATCACACAGCTGATAAATCTTGGGTAGGATTTCAACTCCAGCCTTTCTGACCCATCCACTGTGTCTCCTCATTGCCTCATATACCAGACATCCAAGAGGGAAAAAAAAAATCACACAACTCCAGAGCGAGGAATTTTTAGAAGTTCTTAAGAGAATTTCAATAAATCCTGGATGATTGATATGTTTGTTTCAGGACAAAATACATTGGTGGTTTTTTTAATAACTCAGCATGATTTCACCTCTACAAACATATGCACAAACTTCCAATAATTTGTAGTAATCTTGTGTTTTAATTCCACCTTGATTAATACAAACTGGAGAAATTGTCTCATATTTTTATTCCCACCTATGAATAAGCTATGATTCCTGCACAAACAAATATTTTTCAAAGGTAAAAGAGATTTGACAATTTGAAAAGGTATGTCAATATAAAGAAACTGTTCAAGAAAAGGAAGAATGAATTATAGAAGAGATTGTGTTTTCTTCTGGAAGATAAAAAGGTAAAAAGCAAGAGTGAGGTCTCAACAAAGATAATCATGAGAGTACAGGGGCACCTGGGTTTTCTTGGCTCACATATCTAGATTTAACTCCCCTCTGATATGGCAAAATTGTCTTAGGGACCGGGATATATACTGTCAAGTTGACCTTTGAGTACTAGTATTTCCATCTTCAACACTAGAAGAACCAAGAGCATCAATTGATTTCAAATTGTTACTTTAGTTTTGCTTTGAAGTAAAAATGTTCATCCCATCTCTACTTACTTTGACTTAGAGACAAAAAAATGCATTACATCAATTGTCATGGTTTGGTTCTTCAGAGTATTTTTAAATTCCTTTACTTCTTTAAGCTTGATGTTCTAGGATGAAGTCTGTTTCTCCACTGCTCCACCTAGCTTCCTCAAAAGCAATTTCTATTGAGAGGATATTTGAACCCAAGTAAACCTTCTGAGTAATTTTGTAACTCAATCCTGAAAAAAAGTAATTGAATTAGACCTAAGAGAATCAGTCACCTAACTGACATTTCCTTGATCGAGAATTTATGAGTAAATAGAGAACTTCTGGGAGCCAAGATGGCAGAGCAAGCAGGGAATCACTTTAACTTTCCTATATTAACCTCCAAACAACCATAAAATAGGACCAAAAACAAATTCTGGAACAGTGGATCCAGCAAAAAGATGGGGTCAAGCAATCTTTTAGTCTAAGAAACTTGGAAGATCAGCAAGAAAGGTCCATCTTACTCAGGTAAAAGGGAAACACGGTCCAGAAGAGGGAACATCCCAACAAGCCAACAGCAAGCTTCACCTCAGCAAAACAGTGGGAGATCCTGAGACCCACTGAAATGAAGCAGGCAAATACCAACACCAGGACCCTGTATGTGCCTTAGCAGATGTAGGGGAACTGGCAGACTCCAGCTCTGAAAACAACCACATGCTTCAGTGTAGCCCTAGGCAAAAAGGCATCTTCCAGTGACCAGATCTCTGTGTGCTTCAGCACATCCCTGAGCAAACAAGCTGCCTCCAGAGGCCAGACCACCACGTGCTTCAATATAGCCTAGGGGAAATGCAGAAATACCCCCACTGGAACTCAGTACATTCCAAACAACACAAGTAGGAGCCCAGCCAAGCACCAGATAAATTGCCAGACTCTTACAGCCTCCATGCCAGCTACCCCCCCACACACACACATACACACACACACACACACACACACACACACATCTCACTTCTTCAATGCAGCACCAGACACAAGGGACGCTGTGGGCCTCAGCATAACATCAGTGCAACATCAGATAAACAGCCAAAGTCTACAGCCACTGACACAAGAAGCATGAGGCAGTACTCCCTTTCACATTGAGAGCAGTGCTCAAATTTAAAAAAGAAAAAGACCAAAATAAATGTAAGCTAAAAAAAAAAAAAGGAGTCTGATCATAGAATGTTATTATGGTGAAAGGAAGACCAAGACATAAACTCAGTAGAGGACAGTAATATCCAAATATCTAAGGGCAAAACACAAAGAAAAATGAGAAGGGGCCTCAAATCTAGAAAGAACTCATGGAAGAGATCAAAAAAAGAGCTAAAAATCATAGAGAGGTAGAAGAAAATGGGGAAAGAAATGAAAGTGATACAAAAGAATTATTTTTATAAAAAAGATAGCCAACAGCTTAGAAAATGGCTTCAAAAGTAGATTCGTCCAAATGGAAAAGAAGATACAGAAATCCAATGAAGAAAACAATTCCTTAAAGAGTAAAATTAGCCAAATGGAAAAGAAAGTACACAAGCTAAGGGAGAAAAACAAAACCTTAAAACTGAGAATTGGGCAAGTGGAAGCTAATGACTCTATGAAACATCAAGAATCAATCAAATAAATTCAAAAGAATTAAAAAATAGAAGACAATGTAAAATACCTCCTGGGAAAAACAACTGACCTGGAAAATAAATCCAAGGGAGAAAATATCAAATCTTCCAACTATATGAAAGCCATAATCAAAAGGAAGAGCTGGACAGCATCTTTTAAGAAATTATCAAGGAAAACTGCCCAGATGCCCTGGAAACAGAGGGCAAAAAAAAAAACATTGAAAAAATCCACCGAGTCAAAGACATGTATAAAAGGATGTTTAGATTTAGAGGAATGTAAGGATAAGAGAGGCATTGTTGGAGTAGGGGCAGGTTGAGTAATAGGAGGGCAAGGTAGCAGGTAGAGGTAAAGTGTAGGAGTTAGGAGAGATATGTACAAACAAAAACAAGATTAGTAGTAGTCTCTTAATAAAAGTATGTGTGTGTAATATATACATATATATAACACAGATGTATGTATTGAGTATTATATTTGTATGTGTATATATGTATATGTGTATGTATCTATCAATACCTATATATAAATATATCCATGCTCAATAGTAGCATTGGGTTTGGGCCAGTGGGTAGGGGGGAGGAAGATGGAAAAAAGAACAAAGTAAAAAGTGTACAGCAGAGAACAAAAGAAAACCTACAAGGAAGCAAAGAATAGATGGACAGCTTTCAGCATAACATACAGTATTTAATATGTAGGTTTCCTTGAAAAGATGTTATTACTATATATCCTCAATCCTCTGCTATGGTCTCCTGAACACGACATGTGGTTTTTCTTTTTTGTTTTATATTTAAGTTTATAATGTTTCTTTTTCTTATTACGTATTTAAGTTTTAGTATTTGTCTAAAATTTTTTAAAAGTATAATAAAAAAAAGAATCCACCAATCACCTCAGGAATGAGATCCCAATATAAAAACTCCAAGAAACATTATAACCATATTTCAGAACTATCAAGGAAAAAATACTACAAGTGACCAGAAAGTAACAATTCAAATATCAAGGCACCATAATCAGGATTCCCTAAGACTTGGCAGCTGCAACATTAAAGGACTGGAGGTCAAGGAATATGCTATTATGGAAAACAAAGGAGCTAGGACTACAACCAAGAATCACTTACCTAGCAAAATTAAACATAATACATCAAGGGAAAAATGACCACAAGGTGAATTTGAGGGAATGACTTTTTTTTTTTACCATTTTTTTGTAGGGGTAAGGGTAGGACAATTGAGATTAAGTGACTTGCCCAAGGTCACATGACTAGTAAGTGTTAAGTCTGAGACCAGACTTGAGCTCAGGCCCTCCTGACTCCAGGGCTGGCGCTCTATTCACTGCACCACCTAGCCATCCCAGAGGGAATGACTTTTAAAAAAATAAGGGATGAGAAAGAAGTGTACAATGGGAAGAGAAAGAAAGGAGAAATAAAATGGGGTAAATTATTTCGTATGAAGAGGCATGAAAGCCTTTTTTACAGTGGAGGGGAAGATGAGAGGGTGGGTGATGAGCATCACTTAAACCTTATTCCCATTAGAATTTGCTCAAAGAGGAAATAATACACACAATTAGTTGGTATATAGAAATTGATCTTACCTGATAGGGAGGTAGGAGTGGGGGAGATTAAATAAAGAGAGGATGGGGAATAACAAAAGAAAGGGCAGATCAGAGGTTTCAGACAGAAGAGAAACACTAATGAGGAGAGAAAGGACAAAAAGGAAGAATAGGAAGGATGGAAATTTTAGGTAGTAATCATAACTGTGAATGGGAATGGAATGAACTCTCCCATCAAAGGGAAGCAGAGAGCAGAGCAGAAAACCTAATGTTTGATAAACCCAGACTCCAGCTTTTGGGATGAGAATTCATTATGTGACAAAACTACTGAGGAAACTGGAAAACAACAGGATATAAACTAGGTAGGTATAGACCAACATCTCACCATATGCCAAGATAAGGTTAAAATGGTTGCTTGATTTGGACATAAAGAGTGATACCACAAGAAAATTAGAAGAGCAAGGGATAGTCTACCTGTCAGATCTATGAGGAGGGGAAGAATCCATGATCAGACAAGAGATAGAGAGCATTACAAAATGCAAAGTAGATAATTTTGAGTCTATTAAATTAAAAAGTCTTTACACAAACAAAACCAATGCAACAAGATTAGAAGAAAAGCAGAAAGCTAGGAAGCAATCTTTATAGCAAGTATCTCTGATAAAGGTCTCATTTCTAAAATATATAGAGAAGTAAGTAAAGCTTATTAGAATACAATTCATTCCCCAATTGATAAATGATCAAAGGATGTGAACAGGCAATTTTCAGATGAAGAAATCAAAGCTGTCTATGGGTATAGAAGAAGTGTTCTAAGTCACTTTAGATAAAAAAGGACATAAAATGACTTTGAGATAATGCTTTACACCTATCAGATTGGTTAACAAGAAAAAAGAAGGAAAATAATAAATGTTAGAGATGATGTGGGAAAATTGGGACACTAATGCTGTGTTGGTGGAATTTTGAACTTTTCCAATCATTCTGGAGAGCAATTTGGAACTATATCCAAAGATCAACCAAACTATTCATACTCTTTGATCCATCAATACCACTACTAGGTATTGTATCTATCCCAAGGAGATAATAGTAAAAGGGCGAAAGGACATACATTGGCAAAAAATATATATTTATCGCAGTCCTTTTAATGATAACAGAGTACTGGAAATTAGGACTTGCCCTTTGATTTTGAAATGGTTGAACAAGCTGTGGTATATGAATATAATGGAATACTATTGTGCAATAAGAAATGATAAACAGGTAGATTCCAGAAAAATCAACAAAGACTTGTAGGAATTGATGCAAAGTGAAATGAGCAGAACCAAGAAAACATTGTACACAGTATCAGCAGCATTATGTGAAGATCAACTATTAATGACTCAGCTATTCACAGCAATACAATTATCCAAGACAAGTACAAAGGACTCACTAAGGAAAATACCATCCATATCCAGATAAAGAACTGATAGACTTTGGCTGCAGATCTCATTTTTTTCACTTATTTTTTTTCTTTTGATCTGTTTCTTCCTTTACAACTGTGACCAATATGTAAATATGTTTTATGTATAAAGTATATCAAACTACCTACCATTTCCAGAAAATGGGAGAGGAGGGAGGGAGAAAAAATTGGAACTCAAAATCTTGTAAAAATGAATGCTAAAAATTTTCCTGACATATAACTGGGGAAAAATAAAATACTACTAAAAAAGAGTTTATGGTACTGTTGGAAAGCATACTCAAAAAGTATCATCAATTTCCCTTTCTCTTCTGCTCAGAGACTTCACTGTCAAGACATTTGCACCTTGCTCCATGATGATCTCAAAGCATCTGTGAAATGAAAATTTGCTCCTCTTAGAAAACCTGAGTATATCCGCTTCAAGAAAATATTTTAAACTCAAGTGGGTATCTATCCAATTCAACTCTATTTTTCTGACAATAAATGTTAGTCAAATCAATCCCTTTTTAGGCAAGCTTTGACTACAGAGCCAAAAAGATCTAGGTTCAAGTACAACCTCTGAAATACTGTCTATATGATTCTGTGGCAGGCACAATCATTTAGTGTTTTAGGCAACTAAAATTATAAATTACAGAGAATGGGCTGACCTGGGTTAGTAGGAAAAAAAAAATTCTTTATCTGGAAGTTCCCTATGTCATTAAAATCACAGGTACAGTCTCTACCTCAAGCTCTCAATTTTTTTATTTAAATTTCATGTTGAAATATTAAACCCAAAATACCACTGGAATGATTATTCATTAACTGACCATCAGCTATTTTCTGAGCACCCACTACATTCAAAACACTAGCCAGTGATAGATACTGTAGGAAAGAGAAAGAAAATAACACAATTCTTGTTTTCGTGGATACTATAATTAATTGGAGATATAAAACAGATACACATCACCTTAGCACATAAATTAATGTAAATTATCCATGATGTAACTTGGTTCTATATTATGTTGCCAGGGAATTTTAAAGGACAGAGCATTCCATTCAAAATCATCCTCACCAATTATAAACTCACTGGAGAAATAATTTCAAAATACATGCATTATACAATCACAAGAAATTTGTAAACTAAAAATAACCATGTGTATATGGTAAAAACCAAAATTACTTTGAATTATTACCTTTCTTAGATTCAACACTCGGCATTATAAATGTCTCAAGAAAAAAACAAAGCTAAAACATTTTCCTGTTTTAACATATTTTGTGGCATTTAGATTAAGATTGCCTCTGTGTGGTTAGAATATATTTTCTATAGCTCAGTGTAGAGTTTTGCTTCTTTGCAAAATGATTGTAAAATGAACCTTCCACACATTTCTATTTATATCAAGCTGTCACTGTAGTTTGACCTTTTAATTTGGTTTTCACAGATTTACTTTCAGTTTATTTTGCCATTTTGCCTAGTTTTGCAGTCTCACGTTACAATTGTGCTGCTGCTTGTCACTTGACAAAGGGAATTCACATGCAAAGAATAGATTTTTACATAAGATGATTTCAATACCCCTAACAAAAATAGAAACAATGCTGGCCTGAAAACATGACATAACTACTGAATTATAGTTTCTTTAATTGGGAAAAGACAAATAAATGTAGGATGGGTGATGCACCCATGCAATACCTTATCTTGAACACTGTCAGAGACACTTGAATAGAAGCAAATGCTGCTTCACAACTCCAATGTGAAGAAGGGCTTGAAATGACTAAAGAAATAGATACAGTTAAAGGAAAATTAATCTGAGAAACAGATTTTTGAATACTAAGATGTCTGGAATTTTATTTCTTAGGACTTTATTCCTGGATATGATAGAATAACAATGTGCATATGGAAAGCAAACATTTTCCAATCTAAGATGATGACAAGAATTTTGGTGGTTGAACCTGGTTCAGTTAATGCTGTTGGGTTTTGTTTTGTTTTTATGTCCCATATGCAAGTCTCTAGTGACATAAAATTAGCTTTAAAGGAATGACCCCATAATACATATAATAAAGGTTTTTTTTTGTAATTTTCCACTTGAATTTCCTGGTTTGGGAGCAAAAGAAATTTTTTTTATAATTTTTTTCCTTTATTTTGGAGGGGGAACAGCAGGGCAATTGGGGTTAAGTGACTTGTCCAAGGTCACACGGCTAGTAAATGTTAAGTATCTGAGGCCAAATTTGAACTCAGGTCCTCCTGACTCCAGGGCAGCTGCTCTATTCACTGCACCACCTAGCCACACCAAGCAAAAGAATTTTTTAGTTAAAAATGAATTTGAAATTATAAAATCTTTAATATTATAAATTGGTTCTTCTGGATTAGCAAGATTTCAGGCTTCTTTTTTTAAACAATATGCAAGGTTGGCAAGCTGATATCTTTCTTATTAAAATGAATCAAGTATAATTACAGGAAAAAGATAATTTTTAAAGGTCTTTAATAACTAATCACTGATTACCCTTTAAGAAACTAGAATGGAGTTGGATCTTACCTAAGAGTTAGATTCATTTTTTATCAAAATTATAAAATTATCCTTGAAAATCCTTTGTGTGTGTTATAGATAGATACATAGATAGATACACCTAAAAAATTGTCTTAAATTCTTATAACTGAGGAGAGCCTAGGAACTCTTTAAAAAATCAGTCTAGGGGCAGCTGGATGGAGCAGTGAATAGAGCAGTGGCCCTGGAGTCAGGAGGACCTGAGTTCAAACCAGCCTCAGACACTTGACACACTCACTAGCTGTGTAACCTTGGGCAAATCACTTAATCCCAATTGCCTTGCCTCTCCCCAAAAAAACAAAAACAAAAACAAAACAAAACAAAAAAAGAAATCAGTCTACATCAGAAATTAGATCTCAAATGACCATTGTTGGCTATTGCTGAATTAATCCTCTTATATTCTCCATATATACTTATATGTTTGATTCTTAGAGATAAAACTCTAAATACAATGGAGAATATTTTCCTTGGCAATATGAAATCAATTTCTGGTAAATTTCATTTTGAAAAGTAATTTCCAGTTATGAGGGTGTCAGCAAACTGTGGTCCAGTCACCAAATCTGGCCTGTCATCTGTTTTTGCACTGCCCAGAAGCTAAGAATGATTTTTACATTTGTTTAATTTTAAATGTAAAGCTAATTGGTTATACAAAAATGGGCAGCAGGCCAGAATTGGACCTTGGACTGTAGTCTGCTATCCTGTGAGCTAAGCTGTTGATCAGGGAAAACAGGACAAGCAGTATTTCTACTCAAATAAAAGAGAAGAAAAATAGATTTAAAAACCTTAACTCACAGGAAAATTAAAATTAGGGGAAAGGACTTTAAATCTGAGTGATACAACCTCAATTCCACAATTCTTTTCAAATTGACCTTGAAAATAAATAACTATTGGGGAATGGCTGAACAAGTTGTGGCATATGAATGTAATAAAATACTGGTGTGCTATAAAAAATGATGAGTGGCCAGACTTCAAAAAAAACCTGTAAAGATTTATATGAACTGATGCTGAGTGAAGTGAGCAGAATCAGAACATTGTACACAGTAACAGCCACATTGTGTGATGACTAATTTTGATAGACTTATTTCTTCTTAGCAATGCAAGGATCTAAGACAATTCCAAAAAATTCATGATAGAAAATGCTGGCCACATCCATAAAAAGAACTATGGTATCCGAATGCAGATCAGAGCATATTATTTGCTCTCTTCATTTTTTGTTTGTTTCTTCTATCTTGTGGTTCCTCCCATTTGTTCTAATTCTGCTTTACAACATGACTAATGTGAAAATACGTTTAATGTGAAGGTATATGTAGTGTCTGTATCAAATTTCATGCTGTCTTGGGGTGAGGGAGGGGAGAGACCAATAGGAAATTTGGAACTCAAAATCTTATGGAGGAGCAGTTAGGTGGCACAGTGAATAGAGCATCAACCTTGAAGTCAGGAGGACCTGAGTTCAAATTTGACTCAGATATTTGACACTTACTAGTTGTATGGCCTTGGACAAATCACTTAACCTCAATTGCCTTGCCTTCCCCCCTCCAAAAAAAATCTTATAGAAATGAACGTTAAAAACAAAAAATAAATAAATTTAATTTTTAATATTAAAAAAATACAAGAGACAATTTAAAAAAGAAAGAAAATAAATAACTAAAATCTGGAAAATAGGTTGAGAGATAATTTAAGAATCTTTGCATTCTAAAAGCAAAGAAGCCTGGACACTAATTTTTAATAAATCAAAAATCAAAACTTTCTAGATTTGTCAGAACCAAAAGGCAAATTAAATATTACAACAATCTATTGATCACCATCAACAAAAAAGGAAAAGCCCAATGAATTATCCAAATTCTCCTGAGTTCCTACATGAATGAAAAAATACTGCAATATACAGAATGAAGAATTTCTAGTGTCTACCTACAGCTAGTACCATACAACACCTGACAGCTTCTACTGAAAAATAGAGGAAATTTTGGAATACAATCCTGTAAAAGTAAAAAATATTGACTTACAATCAATAATAACATACCATTAAAGCTGACAATAATTCTACAGGAATGTAGGGAGGAGTGCTAACATTCTAATAAGAGGAAAAACAACAAATGACACTTTAGAATCTTGTCGCCTTCAAAGGGTAGTGGCTAAGTGAGTTCTATTTTAATGATTTTATGAGGCTAAGGAGAAGGATGAATTAAAAGAGGAATATACTAAAGCAGAAAAGAGGAAGAAGGCAGTGAAACTGAGGGACATAAGTACTAGAATGTACAAATATCAGAATGGTATCATATGAGCTGCATTCTTCTTGAAATGAGCAAAGGAGAGATGTACACACACACACACACACACACACACAAACTATTTGGTTTAGTAATACTTCAAATCAACAGTTAAAAAGCAGGAATTCAGGGGATCTTTTAAAAATGAGAATAATAATATGGAAGGTACACTTACAAGCAAATGAACTTCATTTTCTTGAAGAGAAAATGCAGAGGAAAGAAAAATAAAAGTACTAGAATCTAAAGGGATTGCTTTTAATTTTTAAGGCAATTTGGGAGTGACTGAAAAAAATGTTGTGCTATATAAATATAAAAGAATATTATTTAAATGTAAAAATTATAAAAGAGAATTTTCAGAGTATTCCAGGTAATGTGAACTGACAGACTGAAGAAAATCAGAACTGGGAAGATAATGTATACTAAGGAAATAAAATCTGAATTTTTGAAACACTTAAAGACTCTAATTAAAACAATGATGCAATGACCAATCATGTCTGCCTTCTTTCCATCATGTGTTATCATCATCTGGTCCACTATCTCTAGCCATCCCCAATGATACTTTATATTCCATTCTGGTCATTTTCCTTCTTTACCTTTGTATTGTGAGAACTTGCCTTCCACTATACCTTCTTGACTGCTGAGACCCCAGAGAGCATTCCCTGGTGGAATTAAATCCTTTTAGCTCTTAAAATAGTAGATGGCCAAACATGTTTCTCCAGGTGGGTTTCTCTAATCTTAGAAACAACTTTGTAAGTTATACTGAGATTCTGTGTTTGATAAACCTGGAGCAGGTAGCCAGAGGGAATACTACAGCAGTCTTAGAGAGAAACACCACTAACAAGAGGACTGTAGTATCTAGAAAAGATGGTAAGTTCAGTTTAGAACATGTTAAGTTTGGCACACATAATTCAGTATTGTGAAGCTATATAGGGTCTCCTCAATGATTTCAGCTAAAAATTAAATATTCAAAAAGGATTTAAGTGGGAACATGCCAATGAAGGATATTAATATTAACTGACATTTCATGAAACTTTAAGGTTTTCAAAATACTATGCATTTATATATCATCTATCTATCTATCTACCTATATATCGATTTATCTATCTATAAATAATTGCATTTGATCCTTACAACAATCCTGTGAAAAAGCTGCTAATATTATTATACCCCTTTATAATGAGGGACAACCAATGTTCCTAGAATTTAAATAAGCCTTAAGTGAGGATCAGAAAGTTAACAAGTGTCTGAGACAGATCTGAAATCCAGTTCTTCCTTCCAAGTACAATACACTACTCACTATGCAAAATTCCCTCTTTAGAAAGTGCAGGGCTATGGGAATAGTGTGAGGGAAGATAAAGCCTAAAACAAGCTGACTTTTAAATTATATTTAGATCAAGAAGAAAAACAATAAAGATTTGGAGCCTGCCTTTGGAAAGGATACTATAGAATTAAGATGTAAGTTTAAGGAAGCAGTATAGCTCAGTGCATATATTGCTCCCTTCAGAAATCAAAAATTTTCTATAAAACAAAATGTAAAAAAAATAAAATTGAGACAATTCAGAGGACCACAGAACAATAATGTTTTAGAGCTGAAAAGACCTTAGATTATATACATTACGTCTTCTATTTTAGACCTCAGATTGAAAAAGCTCATAAAACATTAATTGCATCTAAATTAGCCCATGTTACCAACAGTAAAGCTACAATTAGAATTAGAGTTTAAAGGGGCAGAGCCAAGACGGCAGCGTAGCAGCGGCAACATATCGCAGCTCTCACATAGCCACCCCAAAATACCCATAAAATAGGACTCTAAACCAATCCTAGA
>CM053580.1:356666658-356682695 GCA_028627135.1 Pseudochirops cupreus | reverse complement strand
AGGGACAGGCAATCAGACTCTCACAGTGTGCTCACTATGGAGAGGTTGTGCGTAATTTCACATGTTCAGCCTGTATTTGATTGCTTGTCCTTCCAGTGGGGATGGGTGGTGAGGGAGGAGGAGAAAGAATCTGGAATCTGGAGTTCCATAATCAAATGTTATGAATGTGTATCTATCTTTGTGTGTATATATATATATATATACAATTATTATTATTATTAGTAGTATTATTATTGACTACATCCAACTGGAACTTGAGATACACAGGCACTGCAGTTGGGAGATCCATCCTTCCCTACCAAAAAGTGACATAGGAGAGAATAGACTGGGGGAGGGGGGGAACACTGGGATGGCTGTCTTGGGGTGGTGGGCGGGGGAAAGACGGGGAGAAAATATGTAACTCAAAAAAAATTTAATTTAAAAAAAAAAAAGAATTAGATTTTAAAGCAGGTCAGTAGAAAGTAAGTAAATGGAATATATACCAAATACCCAAATAGATATCTGTGATGTTATTGATTTGGGCACTTTTTCCAATGATGCACATGACGAAATATTCATCCTTATCCCTATGTGATATTTTTGTCCATGTTCTCCCTTCATTTCACTACAGTCTGTCAAAGGTTCAAACAATCAACTTGCCCCTAACTTTGGCTAATTACGATAGCAATTGGAGTGCATGATCTTTCCATCTTTCTAACCATGGGATCATTTTTATCTTCTTTTCACTTATATGTTTATTTTGCTATTATTATGTGCATTGATCATCATTCATAATTTTTATTTTCAATGTTTCAGTCTATTCATGTACACAGGTGAAGCTAGGTGGCACACTGGGTAAAGCACCAGGCTTGGAATCAGGAACACCTGAATTCAAATAGGACTCCAGACACTCACTAGTTATGTAACCATTGGCAAATTATTTCACCTGATTTGTCTCATTTTCCTCCTCTGGAAAATGAACTGGAAAAGGAAATGACAAACGATTCCATTATCTTTGCAAAAAAAAAAAAACACCAAATGGGGCCATGAAGAGTTAGACATGACTGAAACGGCTGAGCAACGATTTACATACACACCATGTACTTATGCATTTCATCTCACTGATGATTCATTTTCAATTCATTCAAGACTATATAACTTACAGCCAATAGTAGCAGAAGTGTTACTGGTATTAAAAAGACAGTTTCTTGTTTCAGGAAGGAGTTTGACATTTAAAAAAAACACTTCGTAATTCCCAAAAGGCAGTCCAGATCATTTCTTCCTCTTATTCTGTTCAAACCAACATATTATCTATTTGAAGTCTCTGTCCAAGATGAAGAAATGTATGCATATACTGATATATAGAAATATATTTATATATTATGTATATATTAAGTGTGTAAATGTACTCATGAATGAATTCTATAGGTTGTCTATCACACTGCTTATTATTATCTAGACAATAAGCATTCTTCATCAATTTTGTTTTTTTTTTTCAATATGGATAGTTATAACAAAGTTTTCTGGGCAATTACGTGTCTCATCCAGACTGCTTTGCAGTTTTTCAGGTCTTGAGGGGATGGGCACAATGTTATCTGAAAACAAGAGTTTGTGAAGAACCTCACTGTATAAATGGAATCCCTTTCTATCTTGAACCCAGCACTGGATTTCCTCCACAAGAGATAAAAACACCTCTGGCAAACAATTATTTCCCTTTAATATGTCTTTCCTGATATTAGAGAAGAGTTGTCAAATCTCTTGTGATATTTTTCAAGAAATTTTGAAAATTTTTGAGATATAAAGAAGAAAAATCTTGTTGGAGAAGAACCTTTAAAGTAGTTTCATTTTATGGAGTGAAATCTTCATATTTGTTTTTGGTTGTTTTTGGTTTTTTGGTTTTTTTGCTTTTTAGTCAGCAAAAAATAAATTGTGTGTTCTCTACATTGTTCAGTCAAAAGTGCTATGGTAAAGATGTGGTCTGCTGTAGAATATCAATTTTAAAAGCCTTCCTACAGTTTTTAAGATCCTCATTAAGGATTGTCTCAGTGTAGATATAGATTTATTCTCATAACTTATGTATATGAGCATATATAAATATACTCATGCTTATATCTATATGCATATATATTTACAGAAACAAATGTGTGTGTGTGTGTGTGTGTGTGTGTGTGTGTGTGTGTGTGGGAGAGGGAGAGAGAGAGAGAGTTGTATAGATCAATGGTTGATGTACTCTTGGTTGCCTTTTTTAAAGCAATAATAAATTACATTATTCAGCACCTACTCTGTGCTACACTGAGCTGGGTGCTTGGAATACAAAGAAAAAAATAACCTCTTCCCTAAAGAAACTTAGATTTTATCACATGTTTCTCAAAAGTATTCATGCTATGCTACAGTGAAAAAGTGGAGAAATACGGAATGAAATACCATTTTATAAAAGAGTATTGATTAATGGACTAAAATTCATAGATCAGAGATTGAAGAATGGATTGAATTAAGTAAAACATTTATTGTGCACTTGCAAAGCATTGTGCTAAACACTGGTGATACAAATAGGAAAGTACTACAGTCTCTATTCTCTAGGAGCATATATATTCAAACAGTGGAGTTGACACATATGAAAAGTTTTAACTGTGAGTCATATGGAAAGTTTCCAAGGCTCAGCGGTAAACATGGTGATAATGACCCTTCCTTAATGTCATTTCCACTGGCCAAATCATATTATTTTCTGGTGTTGAACCATTTAGGGATTAAGGATTTTAGTGACAAGAACTTCCTGTTCTTGGTCTTCAGTAGTTGTGGCTATAATAAACATCAGGAAACAGTTGCCAGACATCACTTCTATAGGGGTCAATTCCTAGGATTATAGCTACAAGCACTAGACTAGAAATGCTAATGTATGCAGGGTTTGAATTTCTGAACTTTCTCCATCAGTGTGAAGGGGGAAAAAAGTCCTTAAGACTGTTGTAATATTTTGACTTGCCTAACACATTCTGCATCCTATTTCTCCCTCAGGGTGCCTTCTTATTTCTTCTAGGCTGGTTGACATGCCTTGTCAGTAGCAATTGGTTATCAATGGTGGGGCAGGGCTGGAAAGGACCTTAGAGGCTAGTGAATCCAAACTCTTCACTTCATAGATGAAGAGACTGAGGCATAGAGAGTTTCATGACCTTAACCACTGCACTTTGTTGCCTGAATCTGCTGATAGATCAATGGTGGGGTTTTCTATCCTTCACCCAGTTATCTTTACATTTTAATCAATGGTTTGGATGAAAATATTTAAATTACAACTATCGAATTGGTAGTTAACATAAATCTGAAAGGGCTGAGCTAAGTCACTGGACAAAACAATCAAAATTCAAAAAGATGCTGAGAGACCAAAATTCAATGGAATGAAACTAGTAAGAGTAAATTTAATAGTGATGAATGTAAAGTCATGGGCTCATACTCAAGACAAAAATATCAAAACAAGTACAGAATGGACAATAGTGTCTCAACAGCAGTTCAGGGAGAAAAAACAACTTGGGAACTTTGGTTGACTGAAAGCACAATAGGAGAAGCACAAAAGACAAGAAGAAATTTGAAAATGTGCTGTGCTGATTAATATATACACAGTCAGGTTCCCTCTCTAGTTTTGTGTCCTTTTCTGAGTACTGCATTTTGAGAGAGAAACATAAATGAGAGTACATAATTCTCAAAATCATGACTTATGATGAATGGTCAAAAAAAACCCTAGGAATGTTTAAGTTGCTTAAGAGTAGAATTGGAGGGAGGGTGGAATATACCATCTGTCTTCAGATCACCAAAGGAGTGACATATGAAAGTAAGATTAACCCCATTTTATGTGTCCGCAGAGGGCAAAAACAGAACAATTGAGCAAGAGTTATGAAGAAGCATATTCAGGCTCAATATAACAAAGAGCTTTTGTAGCACCAACACAATATTCACAGTGCCACCAGCAACCGTAAATATGCCAGCAATAGTTCTCAACCACAAAATATAACAGATTTTCCATATAGAAGACAGAAGATAGAAGCAAAACATTTATTCAGAAAACCAGATCTTAGCACTAGAAAGTCAAATCCAGCATAGTACCGTAGAAGTTAATACACTGTAACACAGCAGCAAGCCGTAAGATCATTTAACCTTTCCACAAACCAACACTCACAAGCCTAGTTGTCTCCCTGGGTGCATCCTCTCTCTCCCACTGTCTAGCTGCTCTGACTCCCAGCTTCCTGTGGCCTCTGATCCACCCTTCACCAAACTCCTCCCACTCTAGGCTCCATGTTATTACATTTTGCCTATTAGGGGGCAGGGAAGATCTTCAAATTTCCATTACCATTACAGCTTTCTAAAACATGCCATTCAAAAACGTATTTGGTAGTATCTCTCATTAGTCTCTAAATAGAAGCAATAACATCACCTTAGGATAGAAAAGGATACCAAATGCTTAGCAAATTATGATCTAGTGAGTAGTATAATACATTAAAACATTGCTATCTTTCATAAACTAACAGATTAGAAATCCATTTACTATAAATATAGACATCGAAAAGTCTTCGATAATTTAACAAATAAACCATATTGATACAAGAGCATTATCAAAGACAAAACAATTGCCAAAATTACTTTGAATATAACATTGTTCTGTAAAAAAAATTTAAGAGCAGAGTTTTCTAATAGATGTTGCCATATCACCTGCTTCCAAATTCTAGACTTCTTGAAAAAAAATTTAAAAATTTAGAGACCTAGAAAATGAAATTAAAAACTTGTGTAAGAGGATGAGGTACATCTTTCCTCTATTGTCTTGTTTCTCTTGGAAATATCCCAAAGAAGCTTTTAGCCAGCTTGCAGAGGTTTAGCTGACATCTCAATATTTTTATTCAATTACAGATATTTTATCCAACTATGCAATAGATGCAGAACATTAACTACAAAATCATAATAGCAGGATAGTAACTTCTCCACAGACAAGTTTATATCTTATGTTCATTGAAAAAGGAGATGAGGCAGAGCCAAGATGGTGGCATAGAAGCAACAAGGTTCTGCAGTTCCCACATAGCCACCTCAACTACCCATAAAGTATGACTCCAAACAAATTTTCAGGCTCTAAAACTCACAAAATTACAGAAAAACACATCTCCCACCAAAGGCAGTTTGGCAGGAAGGGCTCATTTATTTCTATTTTACTATTTAACAGATCCAAACAAATGAAAAAGTAGAAGGCAATGTGAAATATCTCCTTGAAAAAACCACTGACCTGGAAAATAGATCCAGGAGAGACAATTTATAAATTATTGGACTACCTGAAAGCCATGATCAAAAAAAAGCACCTAGAAAGCATCCTTCAAGAAATTCTCAAGGAAAACTGCCCTGATATTTTACAACCAGAAGACAAAATAGAACTTGAAAGAATTCACCAATCACCTCTTTAAAAAGATTCCAAAAAGAAAACTCCTAGGAATGTTATAGCTAGGTTCCAGAGTCCCCAGATCAAGGAGAAAATATTACAAGCTTCCAAGAAGAAACAATTTGAATACTGTGGAAACACAATTAGGATAACCCAGGAACTAGCAGCTTCTACATTAAGAGATCAAAGGGCCTGAAATATGATACTCTGAAAATCAAGGGAGCTAAGATTAAAACCACAAATCACTTAACCAGCAAAATTGAGTATAATGTTCCAAGGAAAAATACAGTCATTCAGTGAGGTGGAGGACTTTCAAACATTTATTTTATTTTATTCTTATTTTTTGCTGCTTTTTGGAGGGGGGAAGGTAGGGGAATTGGGGTTAAGTGACTTGCCCAAGGTCACATGGCTAATTTTTGTGTTAAGTGTCTAAGGCTGGATTTGAACTCAGGTTCTTCTGACTCCAGAGCTGGTGCTCTATTCACTGTGCCATCTAGCCACCCCAAAACATTCTTCCTGAAAAAAACCAGAACTGAAAAGAAAATTTGACACTCAAATACAAGAAGCATGAGAAGGTAAACATGGAAAAGAAATCATAAGGAATTTATCAAAGTTGAACTATTTACATGCCAACATGGAAAAACAATAATAGTAACTCATAAAACTTTTCTCAGTATGAGGATAGGTGAAGAGAATACAAATGTGTATATATATGTATGTGTATATCTATATATATATATCTACATATATATATATATATATATATACACACACACACACACATATATATACATACATACACATATGTCCATATAGCAGGGTTTATATATGCATACAAACACATATCTGAGTATGTGTATACATGTGTACATAGAGGATACAGGATCAATTGAATAGGAAGAGATAATATTTTAAAAAGTGAAATTGTGAGGTGGGAGAAGAATAGAATGAGAAGAGATAGGGATAGACAGAATGGGGTTAATCATCTCATATAGAAGAGACAAGGGATAACTGTTACAGTGGAGGCGAAGAACAGGAAGGCAAAAGGGAAAGGGCCAACCTGACTCTCATTGAATTTGGCTTAGGGAAGGAATGACATAAACTCTAAAATGGGTATCTTGGCACACAGGAGAGTAGGGGGTATGGGATGAGAGGTGGGATGATGGAGGGGAGGGCAAGGTGGGGGGAGGGTAGCTAGAAGTATACACTTCTGTAAAGGGACAGGGACAGTGACAGGATAGAGAATAGAACAAGGGCGGTGGGATAGGAAGGAGGGACATATAATCAGTCTCTTACAATATGCCCACTGTGGAGAGGTTCTGCGTATTTACACATGTACAGCCTGTATTTAATTGCTTGTCCTTTCTCTTTACCAATAAAATGCAAAGTCTTTTAGGACAAGAACTAACAAATTTTGTCTTTCTGATCCCAGGTCCCATAATATTACCCAGCACAGAAAAAGCAGTTTATAAATGACTGTTGAATTGAATTGTATCAAATTGAATTGAATTCTCATTTAGTAATGTCTCCCAAGATTCTAGTATTATTTAAACTGGGTTTTTAATAAATATAAATATTTGATGAAGCCAAGAGTCTTATTGAACATTAGATAAAAAGAACAGAGTAGAATGAATGCTAAGATACTTCTACTTGCTTTTGTGTTTGTGTTGCCAGATCCTAGCAACTGCCTGTCTCATGCTTAAATATATATTTTTCCCATTTATTCTCAGTCATCATAAGACTTGGGGTTAAAAAGGCCCTTTGAAATAATTTAGTCTAACTTTCATTTTAGAGATGGGCAAGTTGAGGTTAAAAGATTTCTTTATTAGTTATATTTTTTCCCATTTGGAGTCTCAATTTCCTCACCTATAAAATAGAGATCTTTTTATCCTCCTCATTACAGCATTGCAATGTGAAAAACACTATGTAAACTGAAAAATGCTACGGAAAATTTTAACTGTTGCTATTTTTATGCCTAATATACCATAATGACTAGTGATCAATAATTGACAAGAACTTTACAAGTTTGTGAGTGAGAAAAATGTTATGAGTGTATAACTTGTGTTTTGTTTACAAATTTTAAAGACTCAGGAAACTATTTTCCTAGATTTAACTTAGGTACAAGAAATTTTATGAAGATTCAATAAAATGGATTAATTCAGAATGTGATAAGTAATATTTTTGTGCTTTCCTATTAATTGAAGTGTAGTATAAAGAATCGGAATAGAAAATAAGATGTTTCTCTATCTAGTGAAATGATCTAAAATGCATATAAAAGTTCTTAACTTTTAGTTACTCAGTTACAGAAAATCTGGATTTTATGGTGACAGCAAAAATACATTAATACATTCCCTAGCATCAGGAGTTGCTACAATAATTGAAATGGTGTAGCATATTTTGGTCAATAACATGAGAATATTTAGCATATTTTTTGTCCAATTTTAAGTGTCATTTGGCTGTATTTTTGAAATTGTAAATCAGTGGTTAATATGCAAGGTATACCTAATAGCAATCAAGCTGTCTAAGACCAACAACAATAATTCATTCCATGCACTGAACACCTACAGGAAGCCATGAAATGAAGCTGATCTGAGAAAAAATAGTCTAGCATCATTATTTTTCTGTTCTACATCATATATTTGGTTAAGAAAGATCACTGTATGCACTTTTGAACATAAATACATATGGAAGTGTTTATATTACTCAACAAATTTTGATGGTCACCATGTTATATATGAACACAGGTAGAAATAATACCGGGTAATTTCTTCTTCAAAGGAAGACCCACAAAAGAGATGTTTATGGATGAAGGGAGGGTATGCTTACCTTAAGATAGATATATTTCTAAGAAATAGAGCCCTCCTTGAAATGTTTACTTAGGCAGGTAAAATTTAAATTACTGAATTGTTAAGAAACATGGTAGAAAGTCCATTACAAACTAAGTATGTCTGGGTTATATCAGCCAGGATTTTCTGAATTCCTGCTTTCTACAAAGGATATTCTATACCTATTACCTATGCATTTACCTAAATATTTCTTAACCCTATATATTGTTTTAGACTAATCAGTTCAATTAAACAATTTGATTAAACAAATAGTCATTGATTGCCTACTAGGTAAACTGTCTATATCTGTCATATTGAAATCCAGAGATGTCATTCAAAGAACACTTATTAAGCACCTTTTGTATCTGCATCTGTATCTGCAAAAGAACCTGTTTTTTTTAACAGTACCTCAGCACTCCAGAGAATAAGTATGATCAAATGTATCTATAATCTCATAAACTTGGGAATTCCTTTAAGTGATGCAGATCTTAAATTATTCATGCCTGCTTGTCACTTTTTCCTGTGAGGATTCTAGTTGTCTACCTGTCTGATCTCTTATTTTGTTTTGTTTTTCCTCCCACATTACAGTCCTCCTTTCCTGTCATTCAATTTCTTGATTAAGTCATTTACATCGATTTTACAGAATTTCTCATTGGTTATATGTAGTGACCTGCTCACAGTCACCATTCACCTCTCCATGGCCCTGGGTGATGGTCACCATTAGTTTTTTGGAGGTAGAATTATTCCATGTCTTGCTCTCCTGAAGCATCACCAATAAAACATTTGTCTTAAAAGATGGGCCTTTGTTTTTTTATGAAGCTTGGGGAATTTCATATATATTATATATTCATAACCAATTTCATATTCCCCAGACCAATAAAACCTGCCCTCCTCCTAGCACTCATCCCTGTCTCTGTATTCTCGTGGCCACCATTCTGTGTGGAGTTCTCATCCCCTTTTAGAACTATTGAAATAATCTTCCACTTAAGTTCTCTACTTCTAACCTTTGCCTTCTCCTAGCCACTATTCACAGAGTTGGCAAATTAGTTCTCCTTATGCACAAATCTGACCATATCATCATGCTAAAAAACAAAAACTTCAGTGACTCTGTTGACTTCAGAATAAAATACCAATTCTTTAGACTGACGTTTAAAGTCCTCCAACAATCTGACTCTCTCACACAATTAAATCTGTACGTGAAAAATCAGGACCAAATAAAAGATGCATATTAAAAGGATTTTTTCGTGCTTGATATACTTTTGGAATAGACTGAAGTCATTCTTCAACTGGGGATGATTTGCCATTTCTGAGACAGTCTCTTCCATAAGCAGTTTATTTTTAGAAGTCTTTTGCTGGTACAAGTGATTAGAAACTTGCCAACTGGATGTATACTGGTGCACAAACCATTTGTATCACATGTGATATAACCAATATCTCTTCTTACTGATTTCATGTTTTCCCCCCTTTTCCAGTCTGTCCTAGATTCTTTCCATTTTCTGTTTGACTTATTTTTCCAGATAAACTCATTTTTATTCCAAATAAACTCATTTTAAGTTCCATGTGAACCCTTATTATGGATTGAGCTGTTTCATTCTTTTTTATTTATGTTTCCCACTCCTTTATGACAGATTTTCTCCAGGCAAAATTCCTATCCTCATGACAGCCCTAATCTCCTCTGTGCTTCTCTATTCTTTATCAGGCCCCAACAAAAGCTGTCTTAAACTTGTATTTTTGTTTCTGCCACCTGGCTTGCTGTTCCTATCTATTGTCAGTTCCTTTTGAAGGCCCTTGATGTCCCCTTCCTATTGCTGGATCAGAAGTAAAGACCTTGTATGGATTCAGACATTTCTGGAACTAATGTTCTCATGTTTCAATAAGTGTACCAGTTCCAAATTGAACTTCCTTTCTGTAGACTTTACTTTTATTGCTCCCACATCCCTCAGTAACTCAGAAATGTGTTTAATCTCCTCTAACAACTCATCCCAAGAGTTATTACATAAATCTATCTTTCATTCTGGGATGGTCATTCAATTCTGGACACTCTCCCTTCATTCGGAGACACTACAGTTTATGAAAGTTTCACCATGTCTTCCTCACCCTCCAGATAACATTGTGTACAATCAGATTTTTTTGTTTCTTTGATGAACATCTCTGATTTAATTAATATATGAAAGATGAAGTAATGCCCTTTAGCAATACAGATTGGCCCCTCTTCTGAAATGTATACTCTTAGAAAGTTAACTAGGAGACCAAAAGCTTAAGTGATTTCTCCAACATTAGCCAATATATGAAGACTCATATTCTTTTCTCTAGTATATTATTTCCATTGTTGTCATTGTAGTTGTTCAGTTGTATCAGACTCTTCATGACCCCATTTGGGATTTCCTTGGCAAAGATAGTTGAGTGGTTTGCCATTTCCTTCTCCAGATAATTTTGTAGATCAGGAAACTGAGGCAAACTGGTTTAAGTGACTTGCCCAGGGTCACATAGCTATCAAGTGTCTGAGACCAGATTTAACTTCATCAAGATCTGTCTTCTTGACTCCAAGTGCTCTGTGCAAAATCATGTCACCTAGCTGACCTTAAAGTACCTATCCACTTCTTTATGTTGAATGGGGAAGAAATTTAACTCCAGATAAATTACAGGGAGCCCTCCTCAATGTTATGCATCAACGTGGAATACTTTCATCAGATTCTGTTCATGTCTTGAGTGTTGTTCCCACACAACTTTTTCTATTTACACATAGAGGTTCTACTTTTCTCGAACTATACTCCAATATAAGAGCAGTCTCTAAAGAAAAATAAACCTAGAATATTTCCATCAGTTTGATCCCATCTAAAGTCAGATATCATTTCCATTTTCTATCCAATGTACAGTAGTGTACTTATTCTGTGGACCCAACTGGTCACGAGCTGACTGTTTGGAAGACCAACTGATAGTCTCATGGATGGAGGTTCAATTAACCTAGACCACAGAGAGGCCACTATTAACAAAAAAGGGCATGAATGAATTCATAAAGTGGAAAAAATCTCATATCTAAGAGTTTGGAACAACCTAGAATGCATTGCTATTTTCTCATAGGTAGAAATTCCTTTCAAACATCATGATTAAATAAAAAATATGTGGAATGTTTTTATTTCAAAAACAGTTGACCAAGGTAAGATAAAACCAAATGAAAATTCCATTTTGGGGGTCTCCCTTGTAAGAAAAAATATATGATTTCTATTAACTGGCCCTAGTTGTCAAATTTACATTAGTAATCATAGTTAATAAATGCATCTCATTATTATCTCATAGTTAATCTCATAGTTATTATTATCTCATAGTTAGTATATGCATCTTAAAGGATTTTTCATATGCTATCACATATGATCCTGACAACTCCTATGAAGTTGGTACTATTATCCCTGTTTTAGGAAGAAACTGAGGCCTAGAGGTTTTCTTACTTTTTTCTTACTTTTCCAGGATCACATAGTTCATAACTTTCTAAGTGAGAAATTGAATTCATTTTAAATTTTATTTTATGGGTAGCCCTCCACACAGAATATTTTAGCAAGAGAGGAACACCTAACAGGTCCATGGAATGTGCTTTCACAGTATTCTCTATGCGTGCATGAATATGTTATATCAATCATGAATGATTAGCAACAATTAAGCCTCATTGTTGTTTCTTCTTAAGTAATTGATTTTTTCAGGACCTATCAGAAAAATTATTAATTAATAATAAATTAATCAATTAATTAATGATTCAATTCATTTCTCTCCTGCCTCATTTTTGAGATGTTATTAAAAGTGCTTAGTATGGCAAAAAATGATAATAATAGTGTGAATATCCTTACTCCCTCAGCAACAGCTATAGACTTAAAGGCAAAAAGAACTTTAAAGATCATCTAGCATAACCTTCTCATTGTATAAATTGGGAAACTAAGAATAATTAAACAACTTTGCAATTGGCCCCAGAGAAACAATAATCCTCTGTAATCATTCAGCCTTGAAGGCTAAAATCAAGTGCAGGCGAAAGGAAAGAAAAACTTCAAAATTATAAACTCTGGGGAAATTTCTAATCCCTTGGATGAAAAGTCCATTCAAGCCTAGTGGCCCAGTAAAAGAATGCACGTGAAAGGCAGCAAAATTCTGTGGAATGAGTGCTGAACCTGAAGTTAATGGACTTAAGTTTGATTAAAACTCTGAAAAAAACAATGTGACCTTGGGCAAGTTGTCTGTACGCTCTGGGTCTATTTCCTCCTCTGCAAAATGGTGGGGGGCTTTGGATTATACGACCTGGGAACTTCCTTCCAGATTTAAATCACTGACCCTATGCTTTTTGATCATCTGAAAACCTTGTGCTAAATACAAAGAGGATTTCAAAAGAGACATTCTTAAGTTATCAACCATTAAATTTCTCCACACCTCTCTTGTTATACAGAAAAATTTTCCTAGTGATGCTTCTTGGGCCAAGACTTTGGTTATAAAATTATTGAGTGGTATATTTTATTTTATTGTTTTATTGAAGAAAGAATAGGGAGAGAGGCTTTCATATTTTTCCTCAAAATACTTAAACCATTAGAACCATTTATCAAATAAGTGATATCTTTTTTATGTTTTTTTATTTTTATATCTTTTTTATCTTTTTATCTTTATTTCTTTTATGTCTTTTTTATTTCTTTTGTCCTAAACTTTTTTTAAAAAGTCTTGTCATATACAGCACTTCTTAAACTGTGGGTCATGACCGCAAGGTTGCTTAACTGAATGTGGTGGTCACAAAAAAAAAAAAAATTGGTAACAGTAAAAGGTTTCTCAACACACGCCACCAAAAATTAATTCAAAATCAAACACATAATGAATCTGAGGTGTTTCTGACAGTGTTGCATCATAGGACTTCACTGCAACCTTGGTTTTAAATGCAGCATTGATGATTATAAAGTCAAAGTATTAATCAACTCTGAAAAACATTGAAGATACTCAATGTCCTACAGGACCAGATCTTCTGCCAAGATTTAATTCTTTATGTAAAAATAAACCAGTTCATGCATCTCATTAATGCAAATTTGCTTTCATCTTTAACAAATGGTAAGATCATATATATATATATATATATATATACATATATATACATACATATATATATATATATATAACATAGAATTGTTTTAAAATAAATTTCTTTATGGTTTATTATCAGTAAGTGTTAGATTTGGATGCCTACTCTATTTACCTATGTACCTGGAGTCAGGTAAAAATTTCTTGGGAGAAAAAGGGTAATGAGTGGAAAAAGTTTTAGAAACCTTGTTTATAGCATAAACATGTGATAATTTACTTAATTGTCAATAATCATGCGTGTGTGTCTATCCTGTGTTTTCCTTGTTTGCTAAATTTCAAAGCAAGTGTTCTGATCATCTTCAATTTTTTTTGAGGGAAAAGAGGATGATATTATCCCCCTGATATAGTAATGTCATTGAATCAAGGTTAATAACTATGGCTTGTGATTTCTTTCTTAAGGAGAGAGGTAAGGACCTTGGAATGGGTCTCATTTGGGGAGAAGGTAGTATATATAAAGGATTGTGAAGACTTTAAAGTGTTTTATAAATGTCAGATCATATTTATTACTTTCATATTTATCCAGACAAATTGGCAGTCCCTCTGTCACTTAAAGCGTTTGGTGTTTGGGGCATTGAAAGATTAAGTTAATCACTCATGGCCACATAACTTGTATGTGTCAGAGTTAGGGATTAAATGCAGGTCTTCCATATGTTAGATTCAATGCCTTTTGTTATCGTTGTTGTTGACAGTCTATCTTTTCTCATTACTATTATGCTCAATACGATGTTTTAATTTCTTCTGTGGATAAGCTATAACTTTGCTCTATTTTAATTGATTTTAGTTCATAACTAGAGGTATTTTTCTTTTTTTCTTTTTTTTGGAGAGGGGAAGGTAGGGAAATTGGGGTTAAGTGACTTGTCACAGGGCTAATTTGTGTGTGTGTGTGTGTGTGTGTGTGTGTGTGTGTGTGTGTGCATGTTAAGTGTCTGAGGCCAGATTTGAACTCAGGTCCTCCTGACTCCAGGGCCAGTGCTCTATTCACTGAGCCACCTAGCCACCCATAGAGGTGTTTTCCAAAATATTTATTCTAAATAATTTGTTCTAAATAAATTTTGAAAGTATTTGCTGTTCGGCATTGATATTTTAAAATGTAGCTACCATATAACATGAATATTAAGACTTGGGATTTTTTTTTCTCTTTTGGCAATCTATTGATACAATGTACAAAATGTTGCCATCTATTTTCAACACTGAAAATATTTCTAATACATTTAATTTTCTTACATTATTTCCTGAAAGGTGCTGTGCTGTTCAGATTTTTCTAAATCAGTCAATCTTTTCTGATAATCTTATAACTCTGAAATTATCTCTGCACAAATTGTCTTCATAGTCAATAACTTTGGCTTGTATAGAATTCATGTGTTTTTCCAAACTTCTCTTTTGCCTTTATTCTGCCAAATATTCTTCAACTTCTGTATTTTTAAGTTCTAAATTTTTCAACCTCTTTTTCAGACCCTCTACAGTATTGTAAAAGATGCATCATCATACATGCATGCCAAATAGTCCATTCTCTTCTTTCATTTATTTATTTTTAGAGCCGTGAGTTCTGGAATAATTAACATCCTATGTTCTTTCAGATAATTATTGAGGTTCTTGTTATTATTCAGTTGCCTATGGAAAAATCAACAGAATTTACTGTCTTGCTTTCTTTCCTATTGTTGGTTTTTGTTGTTTTGGTTTGGGTTTTTTTTTTTTAGGCTGAAAAACTCAATTTAAGAGTATAATATTTATTAATTGCATTGTGACTTTTTCTTCTTTCTTTCCTTCTCACTGTTGGCTTTATTTCCTTATGAGAACGGCCTTATTTATCTTTCACAATTTCTTATCCATTCCTTTAATTCCAAATCAATTTCCATAGTACTATGCTCCTCTTTTATTTCAAGACTGCAATACTCTTTTTTCCATACAGTTGGGCAGGTTTATAATCTCAGAATTGGGAAGCGTAGGGACCTGACTAGCTCTCTATTGCATGGAAACTGCACAGGGATGCTTTATAGCACGCCTGAACAACCTGCTATGGTCTGGCCTCTTAAAGCCCTCAAACTGCTAGCCCCGTGCCAAAGGATTTCAGGAAGCCTGAGAAAAACATAGAGGGAAACACCATTTCTATGTGGAGGAAATCCCTTGACTTACCACAAGCTGCTGATGGCCACTTTTAAGTGAACTGAAGGTTGTACAAGCCTGCAAACCTTCCTTTCACATAAGCACAGAAGCTTTTTCCACTCTAGTCAAGTTCAATACTCCTATTATCAGACCCCTCACAATTGCATACCCTTTCTATCATATAGCTTTGCACTGAATTCATGACACATAATCAGGCTATGCTAGTGGTGATAATGACAAATTAAAGTTTCACCATAATAGTTCGATTCTCCAATATGATTTCAGAAGGTTTTGCACTATTTGTAGATCTCTCAGTTTTCTTCGCTTCCCATAGTTTTAATATCTATAGATTTGGGCCATGTTGTGCACATTTGAGAGATTAAGTTGAAAATGTGTAACTCTCAGACTCCTCCCCCTTTCAAAACTTTCTTATTACTCTTGAGAGTACCACCATCCCATCCAAGGTGTCATCCTGGACTCCTTAATGTCTCTCACCCCCTCTATAGCCAATCTGTTGCCAAGTATTGTTGATAGATCTTTATGACATTTCTTAAATATGCTCCTTTCCCTCCTCTGATACTGCCACCTGTTATGGGAATCTGAAGATCTTCCCTGCCCCTAGG
>CM053580.1:356642507-356666158 GCA_028627135.1 Pseudochirops cupreus | reverse complement strand
TGTGTATCTATCTATCTATCTTTGTATGTATATATATATATGTGTGTGTGTGTGTGTGTATGTATGTATATATATATATATATGCAACTATTATTGTTATTATTGACTACATCCAACTGGAACTTGAGATACACAGGCACTGCAGTTGGGAGATCCATCCTGCTCTACCAAAAAGTGACATAGGAGAGAATGGACTGGGGGAGGGGGGAAATACTGGGATGGCTGTTTTGGGGTGGTGGGTGGGGGAAAGACGGGGAGAAAAGATGTAACTCAAAAAAATTTAATAAAGAATCTCATATAAAAAAAAAAAAGAGATAAAGAAGGAAACTACATCCTGCTAAAAGGCACCATCAAGAATGAAGCAATATCATTACTTAACATATATGCACCAAGCAATATAGCATCCAGATTCCCAGAGGAAAAGTCAAGGGAATTAGAGGAAAAAGTAGATAGCAAAACTATACTAGTGGGGGACCCCAATCTCTCTCTCTGTAAACTTGATAAATCTAACCTCAAAATAAACAAGAAAGAAGTTAAGGAGGTAGATAGAATTTTAGAGAGGCTAGACATTACAGATCTCTGGAGAAAACTGAATGGGGATAAAAAGAAATATACCTTCTTCTCAGTGGTACATAGCACATACACAATAATTGACTAGGGCATAAAAACCTCACAATTCAGTGCAGAAAGGCAGAAATATTAAATGCATCATTTTCAGATCATGATGCAATAAAAGTCATATGCAGTGAAGGGCCATGGAAAGATGAACAAAAAATGAATTTGAAACTAAATAATTTAATCTGAAAGAATGAGTGGGTGAAACAAGAAATTATAGAAACAATCAGTAACTTCATTCAAGAGAATGACAATTATGAGACATCATACCAAAACTTGTGGGATGCAACAAAGGCAGTTCTTAGGGGAAGTTTTATATCCCTGAATGCATACATGAATAAATTGGAGAAAATGGCGGTCAATGAATTGGGCATGCAATTGAGAAAGCTAGAAAAGAACAAATTGCAAATCTCCAATCAAATACTAAATTAGAAATAAGGAAAACCAAAGGAGAGATTAGCAAAATTGAAATTAAAAAAACTATTGAATTAATAAATAAAACTAAGAGCTAGTTTTATGAAAAAAAAAACAATAAAATTGATAGACCTTTAGTCAATATGATTAAAAAAAAGAAGAAAACCAAATTCTGAGTATCAAAAATGAAAAGGGTAAATCTACCTCCAATGAAGAGGAAAATAAAACAATAATAAGGAATTATTTTGCCCAATTGTATGCACATAAATTTTACAATCTTAGTGAAATGGATGAACATTTATGAAAATATAAGTTGCCCAGACTAACTAAAGAAGAAGTAAATTACTTCAATAACCCCATACCAGAAAAAGAAATTGAACAAGACATCAGTTAACTCCTTAGGAAAAATTCTCCAAGGCCAGATGGCTTTAGTAGTGAATTCTACCAAACATTTAAAGAACAACTGGTCCCAATATTCTACAAACTATTTGGGAAATTTAGTGACGAAGAAGTCCTACTAAATTCTTTTTATGACACAAATATGGTACTGATACCTAAATCAGGAATAGACAAAACAGAGAAAGAAAATTATAGACCTATATCCTTCATGCATATAGATGCAAAATTTTTAAATAAACTATTGGCAAAAAGACTACAACAACTTATCGCAAGAATAATACATTTTGATCAGGTAAGATTTATTCCAGGAATGCAAGGATGGTTCAATATTAGGAAAACCATCAGTATCATTGATCTTATCAACAATAACACTAGCAGAAACCATATGATTCTCTCAATAAACGTGGAAAAAGCTTTTGACAAAATACAATATCCATTCCTATTAAAAACTCTAGAAAGTATAAGAATAAATGGAGTTTTCCCTGGAATAATAGGCAGCATCTATTTAAAGCATCAGCAAGTATTATATGCATTGGGGATAAACTAGAAGCAATGAAAAGAAATTCTAGGGAATGTGGCTTAACAGTACCAGATTTTAATCTGTATTATAAAGCAGCAGTCATCAAAACTACTTTGTACTGGCTGAGGAATAGAGTAGTGGATCAATGGAATAGATTGAGTATAAAAGACTCAGTATTCAATGACTATTGTAATATACTGTTTGATAAACCCAAAGATCCCAGTTTTTGGGATAATAACTCAGTATCTGAAAAAAAAAACAACCCTGCTGATAAAACTGGAATATAGTATGGCAGAAACCAGGCATAGATCATTATCTAACACCATATACCAAAATCAAGTCTAAATGGGTGCACAATCTATGTATAAAGGCTGATATTGTAAGCAATCTGGGGAAGGAAGTAATAGTTTACCTGTCAGATTTATGGAGTAGGGAAGATTTTATGACTGAACAAGAATTAGAGAGCATTATAAAATGCAAAATGGATAATCTTGATTACATTAAATTGAAAAGTTTCTGTACAAAAAAAGCCAATGTAACCAAGGTTAAGGGGGAAGTGGGAAATTGCAAAATAAATTTTTCAACTAATTTCTCTGATAAAGGCCTCGTTTCTTAAATATACAGAGAATTGAGTTAAATCTACAAGAATACACATCATTCCCCAATTGATGAATGGTGAAAGGATATGAACAGGCAATTTTCAGAGGAAGAAATTAAAGATATATATATAAGCATATGAAAAATGCTCTAAGTCACTTTCGATTAGAGAAATGCAAATCAAAACAACTCTGAGGTACCACATCTCAATGGTCAGATTGGCTAAGATGACAAAACAGGAAAATGACAAATGCTGGAGAGGATGTGGAAAAATTGGAACAATAATGCGTTGTTCCATTCTGGAAAACAATCTGTAACTATGCCCCAGGGGTTATAAATAATTGCATACCCTTTGTCCCAGTAATACCTCTTCTAGGGTTGTATCCTAAAGAGATCATGGAAGTGGGAGGAAGACTCATATGTACAAAAATATTTATTGCAGCTCTCTTTGTGGTGGCAAAAAATCAGAAATTAAGGGAATGTCCATGAATTGGGGAATGGCTAAACAAGTTGTGGTATATGAATGTAATGGAATACTATTGTGCTATAAGAAATGAGGAGCAGATGGAGTTCATATTTACCTGGAGAGGCTTATATGAACTGATGCTAAGTGAGAAGAGCAGAACCAGGAGAAATTTGTACACAGTGACAGAACGTATGTATGATGACCAACTTGGATAAACTGGACTCTTCTCAGCAACACAAGGTTATAAGACAATTTTAAAAGACTCAGGATGGAAGGAGATGTCTACATTCAGAGAAAGATCTAGAAAGAACAGAGTTTAAATTCTGACTGAAGCAAACTATGTACTTGCTTTCTTTTCCATGTTTGGTTTTGTTTCCTCTCTTCCATTGTTCATTCCATCGGTTACAGCCCTTTTATACAACCAGACAAATGTCTAATGTGAAAGTATTTGCAAATCCTATACTTGATTGCATGCTGCTCTGGGTGGGGGGTGGGGAGGAAGGGGAGAAAATTTGAAACTCTAGTGATTGTTGAACTGAATCTTCTTAACTAAAAGTAAACAAACAAAAAAAATTTTAAAAAAGTAAAATCAAGTAAGAGAAGTAGAGGAAAAATTGGGAGAAGAAATTAGAGTGATTCAAGAAAATCATGAAAAATGAGTCAATAGTTTGCTAAGGAGACCCCCTAAAAATACTGAAGAAAATAACACCTTAAAAATAGACTAACTGAAATGTCAAAGGTGTCCAACAAACAAATTAAGGAAGAATGCCTTAAAAGGCAGAATTGGCCAGATGAAAAAGGAAGTTCAAAATCTCACTGATGAAAATATTTCCTTAAAAATTAGAATGCAGCAAATGGGAGCTAAGGACTTTATGAAAAATCAAGATATAAAACAGATCCAAAAGATTCAAAAAATAAAAGGCAATGTGAAATATCTCATTGGAAAAACCACTGACATGCAAAATAGATCTAGGAGAGATAATTTACAAATTATTGGACTACCTGAAATCCGGAATCAAAAAAAGAACCTAGACTTTATCTTTTAAGAAATTATCAAGGAAAACTGCCCTGATATTCTGGAGACACAGTGTAAAATAGAAGTCAGAAGAATCAACCTATTGCCTCTTAAAAAAGTTCCCCAAAACAAAACTCCTAGGAATTTTATAACCAAATTCCAGAGTTCCTAAGTCAAAGAGAAAATATCACAAGCAATCAAGGAGAAACAGTTTGAGTATGGTGGAAAAACAATTAGGATAACACAAGATCTTGCACTTTCTTCATTATTAAGGGATTGAAGGGCTTGAAATGTGATATTCCAGAGGTCGAAGGAGTAGGATTAAAACCAAAAATCACACATTCAGCAAATCTGAGTATAATAATTCAGGGGGAAATATGGATATTCAGTGAAATAGAGGACTTTTAAGCATTCTTGATGAAAAGACCAGAGCTAAACAGAAAATTTGACTTTCAAATACAAGAATCAAGAGAAACATGAAAAGGTAAACAGGAAAGAGAAATCATAAGGGACTTATTAAAGTTGAACTCTTTATTTTCCTACATGAAAATACAATATTTGTAACTCATGAGACTTTTCTCAGTGTTAGAGTAGTTGAAGGGAATGTGTATACACACACGTATGTATGTATGTATAGGTGTATATATTTGTATGTGTGTAAATGTATACCTAGACAGAGGGCACAGGGTGTGAGTTGAATATGAAGGGATGATATATAAAATAAAATTAAGAGGTGAGAGGGGAATATATTGGGAGAAGGAGAAAGGGAGAGATAGAATAAGGTAAATTATCTCACATTAAAGAGGCAAGAGAAAGCTGTTACAATAGAGGGAAGGAGCAGGGAGGTGAAAGGGAATGAATCAACCTTACTCTCGTTGGATTTGTCTTAAGAAGAGAATAACATATGCTCTCAATTGGGTATCTTACCCTACAGGAAAGTAGAAGGGAAGGAGATAAGAGAGGGTATATGGTAGAAGGGAGGGCAGATCGGGTGAGGGGTAGTCAAAAGCAAATACTTTTTTTTTAATATTTACTACAAATCTTTATTATAGTTATTTAAATTATGAATATAATGTTTATACAACGTATCTGTATATAGGTTTATATAAACACATCACTGGTCCAGAGATTGCTTTCAGAGATGAATACATTCTTGTTTTAGTTTTTAATTTTTTTGTCTGCTTGTGTGGCCTGTGATTTCATCAGTGTAAAGTACTCCTGATTTAGAAACTCATTCCATTCATGTGGATTATTAATTTGTCCTTTTATCATTCCTTATACACAACAATTCTGACTCCATGCCTTTTTATTGGCTGTCCTCCATGCTCGGAATGCTCTCCTCAACTCTGCTTCCTAGGCTCCCTGGCCTGCTTCAAGATGCAGCTCCAATCCCACCCTCTGCAGGAAATCTTTCCCAGTCCTCCCTCCAATGCTAATGCCTGCCTTCTGAGATTACCAAAAGCAGACACTTTTGAAAAAGGACAGGGTCAAAGGAGAAAATAGAAAAAAATGCGGGGTGTGATAGGATGGAGGGAAATATAGTCTTTCACAATATGACTACTATGGAAATGTTTTGCATAACCACACATGTATAACCTCTACTGAATTTCTTGGCTTCTCAGGGGTGGTGGGTGAAAAGTGAAGAAGGGAGAGAATATGGAACTCAAAGTTTTGAATATAAATGTTAAAAAATTGTTTTTACATGCAACTGGGAAATAAGATATATAGGCAATGGGGTACAGAAATCCATCTTGTCCTGCAAGAAAGTAAGAAGAAGAGGCAAAGGGAAGGTATGGGGAGAATAATAGAGGGGAGACTGGGGAAGGGGTAATTAGTATGCTTGACATCTTTGGATGGGGGGGTAGGAGAGAGATTGGTAGAAAATTTGTAACTCAAAATCATGTGGAAATGAATGTTGCAAACTAAAAATAAATACATAAATAAAATTTTAAAATAAATAAGATTTAAAGAAAAAATAATGAAGTCAGAATGTAGGAGGTCTTAAAAAATTGATTTTTGAAAAGCAATATGATGTAATGCATAGAGCACTACACTTGGAGTCAGGAAGAATTGAATTCAAATCTTGCCTCAGAGACTTTTCTATGTGACCTTGTATAATGATAATGTGAATTTGAAGATCTTTCCTTAATAAGCCTAAGGGAATTTGAAGACCTTCCCTGCTTTGAAAATATACTCTGCCCCTTAATAGGCTGAATGTTATTACACGGATCCTGGAGTGGTAGGAGTTTGCTGAAGGGTGGAGGAGAGCCCACAGTAAGCTGGGAGTCAGAGCTAGCTAGACTGGGAGGAGGAGAGCATGAGTCCCAGGTAGTCTGTCAGACTTGTGAGTAAATTTTGGTTTGTAGAAAAGCTAAAGGATGGTGTGGTTTTCTGTACTGTTCTGGTTTATTAACTTCCTTGCTTCTATGATTGAATCAGCTTACTAACTTTGGAATTTGGTTTTCTGGTGTCTGAATAAATGTATTGCCTTCTGACTTCTATTTGGAGAGTCTGTTATATTTTGCTATCGAACACTATGTAGGTATATTTATACTGATCATGCTGTAAATATTGCATTGGGGCTCAACCTTGAGCTAGTCAATTTACCTTTCTCAGTCCATTTCTTTACCTGTAAAATGAGGAGGTTTGACTTGATAACCTTGAAGACTACTTCCAGTTCTACATCTATGATCTTTTGAAACTGTTTGCAACTGAAATCTGTGCAACCTGAACTTTAACATTTATAGACACCTGTCGTGCTATATTGGAACTTTTCCTAAAAAATTGTATAGATTCCTAATAGAAACCATAATATTAATTCCCCCAATTTGTGCAGGTTAGTCACATATTTAACATAATAATTACAAGTCAATGAAACTAGATATAGTAATATATCATGAATCAGAATCTAAATGGTTTAAACGGGTTTTTATCACTATAGGATGTATTTATCTTTGAGGACATTTTCCTACTTATAATTTTACTTTGAAATCATTTATAGCTTATGTAAAGAATTTTATGGAATCATTTTTTTTCTAGATAGGGTGATAGAAGACCTAAAATATTAAATAAACTTTAAAAGTTTAGCCTGGTCTTGAAAAAGTTTTCGCATTTAAGTCAGATGGCTATTCTTTAAGGCTCAACCTGAATCCTATATCCTTCATATTTTGAATCTAGGACTTCCCAAATCCCAATACAGTATTCTATTCACTAAGTCCTTGCTATCTCTAGTCTCAGTATTTATCAAGTGCTAACATTTTTATCATAGGCACCTAAGTGGTGCAGTAGATAGAGTGCCAGGGCTGGAGTTCTGAGTTCAAATGTGACCACAGACACTTACTAGTTGTGTGACTCTGGGAAAGTCATTTTACCTTGCTTGCCTCGGTTTACTCATCTGTAAAATGGGTTGGGAAAGGAAATGACAAACTACTCCTCTATTTCTGCGAAGAAAATCCCAAATAGGGTCATGAAAAACTGGACATGACTGAAATGACTCAACAGTAACAAAACTTATTTATCTCCACAATCAAATTGTAAGCTAGTAAAGACCAGGGACCATATGATACAGGTCTTTAGGATACACCCCAAGATTTTTATTTTGGCAGCAATGGAAGACTAAGTTTGCTACAATGTAAAGAGAACTAAATTTAGAGTCAGAGAATTTGGGATTGAGTTCTGGCCCTGTTATTTACTACTTGTGCCTTCTTTCTTAGACTCAGTTCTATAATTATAAAATAAGGGAGTCAGACTAGATTGCTTCTGTGTTCCATTGCAGCTCTAAATCAGTGATTCTGTGATTATCCTTTGAAACTGATTTAATTTAAAAAAAGACAACGCAAAATGAATAAGCTTATACTTTTGAAGACATAACACCTCTTCAAGAGAGATTTCATAAATTTATTGCCCCTGTGACTATTCTTTGTTCTTCATTCTTGAAGAGGACCAATGACATAAGGAGGATGATGTCTTGAATTGTAAGTGAATTGGATTTAAGTGAGACAGCGCTGTGCAGAGACATCAGCGTCACTCTCTTGGACTCTAGTTATAAGAATCCAATGGTAAGACATAGCTCAAAATGACTAGCAATGATCCAGGAGGCAGTGTGAGACCTTGCTATTTTTAAGCTGAGATCTTTCCCAGGTCTCATTTTGTCTGAGGCAATGCCCATTCAGTGATTAAAGGCTAGGTAAGAATTGAGGTAAAAGTAGGCCTAGTTTGTCTTCATAAAGGAGTCAGTCCGAGGGCAGCTGGGTGGCACGGTGAATAGAGCACAGGCCCTGGAGTCAGAAGGACCTGAGTTCAAATCTGGCATCAGACACTTAACACAAAAACTAGCCATGTGACCTTGGGCAAATCACTTAACCCCAACTGCCCTACCTTCCCCCCTCCAAAAAAAAGGAGTCAGTCTAGGAAGGAAAGACCCTCAGATTTTCTGGCCAGAACAAAAATAATTGCCATTTACACTCACTCTGAGCCAACAAAATCCAAACAATGAGCAAGTGAAGTTTGGACTGGGACCTATTTTTGGCCAATCAGTGAGAGCCAGAGTGATTTGGGCCTAAAGCCCAAGCCAAGTAGGTCCATTTGAATCATAATGGGCTTTAACAAAGCTGGTTTTCAAGAACTATATTTCAAGAAACTGTAAATGAAAACTACAAAATAAATTCAACTCACCTTGTGCACTGTCTACATGTCTACATATATAGATACAGATATAGATACACACACATATATGCATGTATACAAATGCGTGTGTGTGTGTGTGTGTGTGCGTGTGTGTGTGTACCCTCCAATCTACCTAATTCCAAGAAACGTGTCATGAGTTACAAACATCATCTTTCCATGTAGAAATATCAACAACTCAACTTTAACAAATCCCTTATGCTTTTGCTTTCCTATTTACCTTGTGATGTGTCTCTTGATTCTTGTATTTGAAAATCAAATTTCCTATTCAGTTCTGGTCTTTTCATCAAGAATGCTTGAAAGTCCTTCATCTCATCGAATATCTGTTTCCCCCCCCTGAAGCATTATACTTAGTTTTGCTGGGTAGGTGATTCTTGGTTTTAATCTGAGCTCCTTTGTCCTCTGGAATGTTGTATCCAAGTCCTCTGATCCCTTAATATAGACGCTGCTAAATCACGTGTTTTCCTGATTGTGCTTCCACAATACTTGAATTGTTTTGGTTTTTTTTCTGGCTACTTGCAATATTTTCTCCTTGACTTGGGAACTCTAGAAATTGGCTACAATAGTCCTAGAAGCTTTCCTTTTGGGATCTCTTTCAGGAGGTGTTTGGTAGAATCTTTCAGTTTCTATTTTACCTTCTGGTACTAGAATATCAGGGCAGTTTTCCTTGATAATCTCATGAAAGATGGTATCTAGGTTCTTTTTTTTTTTTTATCATGGATTTCAGGTAGTCCAATAATTTCTAAATTATTTCTCCTGGATCAGTGGTTTTCCCAGTGAGATATTTTCCATTGTGTTCTATTTTTTTCATTGTTTTGGTTTTCTTTTATAATTTGTGATTTATCATAAAGTTATTAGCTTCCATTTGCTCCATTCTAATTTTTAAGGAATTATTTCTTCAGTGAGCTTTTGGGCATCCTTTTCCATTTGGCCAATTCTGCTTTTTAAGGCATTCTCCTCATTGGCATTTTGAATGTCTTTTGCCATTTGGGTTAGTCTATATTTAAGGTGTTATTTTCTTCAGTATTTTTTGTGGAGAGGTCTCCTTTAGCAAGCTGTTGACTCATTTTTTCATGATTTTTTTTACATTACTCTCATTTCTTTTCCCAACTTTTCCTCTACTTCTTTTATTTGATTTTCAAAGTTCTTCCATGGCATATGGCCAATTCAGATTTTTCTTGGAGGCTTTGGATGTAGGATCTTTGACTTTGTTGTCTTCTTCTGGTTGTATGCTTTGATCTTCCTTATCACCAAAGTAAGATTCTATAGTCCAATTTTTCCCCAGTGTTTGCTCATTTTCCCAGATAATTTCTTGACTTTTCAGCTCTTTGTTAAGGTAGCACTCTGCTTCCAATGTAGAGAGTGTGCTGTTCCAAGCTTCAGGGATTTTGTGCAGCTCTTTTTCTAGATACTTCTTGGGACCTATAAATTTTCACCTCTCCCAATGTGATATGATCAAAGGAGAGGTGTTTACTCCTCTCTTGGCATGTGCTCTCATCTATGAGTGAGCACAGTCACTCTTCTGCCTTGGAACAGTGAGGAAGATTCTCTCTCTACTGCCACCACAATCTCCACCACACCAGCATAACTCCTTGCCACAGGATCACCACCCAGGACTGCAACCCAGGTCCACGTAGGTCAAAGTAAGGGAATCTTGCCTCAGCTCCAGAAAAGAGAGCCCTGCAATCTCCCTCTGATGAACTGCTCAATGTCCTCCCCCCTCCATCTGTGCTGACAGCTCCTGAAGCATCTACTGCAACCATTGCCACAGCTGCTGCCACCTCCCTGGGGCTGTGACTGGGGCCAGACCACACTCCTCTGTTACCCAGGTGTGAGAGACCTTTCTTACTGATCTTCTACGTTGTCTTTGGCATTCGTGGGTTGAGAAGTTTGGAAACCACCACAGTGTGCAGTGATTCAGTCTGCTGAGGTCTGCTCCAGTCCAATTTCTGTCAAGCATGGACCTTGCTCAACTGCACTCTTCTCTTAGATTGATACAGCAGATCTCTTCTGTCAGCCTTCCAGGTTGTCTTGGGCCAGAAATTTGTTTCACCTTGTCATTTTGTGGGTTCTCTTATTCTAGATATTTTAGAGTCATTTTTACAGTGATTTGGAGGGGTTTTGGGGATATCTCAACAAGTCCCAGCTTTTACTCTGCCATCCTGGTTCCCCCATCCCTTCAGAAGAAACATTGCAAGATATCTTGGGGCTGACAGGTTGGATTTCTTTGTCAAAAACCATTTCAACCAAAACACTCTGGCTCTCACTGATTAACCAACAGGTGCCAGACCAAACCCCATTTGGTCATTATTTCAGTCCAGATTGACTCAGAGTGAATGTAAATAGGAATTATTTCTGTTTTGACTAGAAACCTCCCCCAGGTGCCCAGTTTGATTTTATTTTTCCTGGACCAGATTAAAGCGGGCCATTCTTCTTTTGTTTGTTTGTTGTTTCTTTTCTTTTCTCTAGCCTTAATCACTTAATGGGTGTTGCTTCTGTCAAAGTGAGACCTGCTAAAGACCTTAGCTTTAAAACAAGCCTTGCAGCCCACAAAAGGATTTCAGGGGCCTGTGAAAAATGTAGGATTGTCACTCTGCACTCTCCTCTTTGTCACATGACCCACAACAACCAACTATCATCAATCTGTCTCCTTGTCTAACCTATCTGTGGCCCCAAGAAGTCTAGCCTATTTTAATTTTGGCCCTTTCCTGTCACCAAGTTGTGTAGGCCTGCTTTAAAAGGCCAAGGTCTTCCAGCACATTTCAGGTCATCTCCATTCATCCTGATGTGTATCTAGCCACTGGACCCAGGTGACTCTGTAGGAGAAAGTGAAGCTGGTGACTTTGCACAGCCCTGCCTCAGTTAAATCCAATTTATTTACATATCATAATATTACCTTGATAATGTCATTATCCTCTTCAAGCTGGAAGGACAAATAAAAACAACCACCTTGATATTATTAAGGAATCATCGATCAAAATGGAAAATGAGGAAAAATGGGAATGCCAGAAATTTTAATGTATTATTATGTGAGACTGGCAAATAGACTAGTGTCTACAAAGATTCTAGATAAAGAGAATCAAAGGGCTATAATTTGTTATGTACATTCAGTACTGTCTGGTGGAAAGGATATCCTGATTAGGAAAAAAAAAAGGAATACTTTAATATATTTGACAAATATACCAGTGAGAATGACCAGGCTGTCATAATTCAATGATTTTTTTTAAAAAATTGTTTATTCCCTGTTACTTTGCCTCTATATTCACCAAGTAACTCTTTGAATTTTATTTTGTTTTCCCAAATAGACTTCCTTCTAGAATGATAATACACTGACCAGCTGACACAATTATTCCAGTCCACTTGGCAGTTATATTCATGGCAAACATGTTCTAGTCTTTATGAAACAAAGATATAATTTTAATTAAGTTTCGCAAAAGTGATTACTTTTATAGTATCATTTTCTCTGAGTTGGATTTTAAGGGGAAAAAGTTTGATTAACATAATTATTTTCCTCAATGCAACCTTTTAAAAAGTGATATTCTTACTTATAAATCAACCCCACTGATAAATTGGTTTTAGGGTCATTTTTTTGAGGGGCCCAGGCTGTTCTAACTTTATTATCCTTCTAGCTCTGCTTCTGACCTGCCAGATTTTGCTACCTGGAAATGTTCATCTGCCCTGCAGCCTTTTCAGTTTGAATCATCCTTCTACTGACCTGGCCCCTTTCTCCCATTGGTGAATTCCTCCTGAGTCATCCATTATGGGAAATGGACCAAGTTGGCCAACCTTCTTTCCCTACTTGGCTCTGCTTCTGATTTTCTAGGTTTCAATAGCACATACTTTTCATCTTCCCAATGTTTTTCAGTTCCCTTTTGTGTATTTACTTCCCCATTAGAATATAAGCAAATTGAGAGGTAGAGTCAAAAAGGTGGAATAGAGTTAGCAACTCACTCAAACTCTCCCAACATTCCCCTCCAAATAACTTTAAAATAATGCCTCAAATCTATTTTGGAGCAGCAGAGTCAACCAAAAAGTCAAAGTGAGACATTTTTCCAGCCTCATATAACTTAAGAAGTTGACAGGAGAGATTGTGACACTGGGGTGAAGGCCACATCAGGACTCTCATGGTAACAACATTAGAGGTGGGCCTTGGAGGTTTCTGCAATAGGGTTAGCAGAGTATTTGGGAGTTCTTAGCCCAGAGGTGGTAAAGGGGTCAGAAAAAAATATTATAGGGGACTCTCAGATGACATTGGGTGTAAGAACCTGTTGATTGTCCATACTAAGTTCTGGGTCACAGTTCCAGGGTGGTAAGGAGAGCTTGTGTTTGTTAAAAAGTGAGCAAGTGCTCTGATCCCAGTTCCAATGCAGAAAGGAGGGCTAAAACTTATGGTTACAAGCAAAGAGGGGAACTGATCACAATTCCAGGGCCAAAAGAAGTGCTAACACTAGTGGCTGCAGAGGAGCAGGGGACTGTTCTCAGTTTTAGAACACATAAGAATGGTAGCACTTGCTGCCACAGGAGAGCAGGGGCCCCTTCTGCATAAAGTCCAGAGTGCAGACCAGGAGAGCAGTGACCACACCTCTTCTCAGATCATGCCAACTTGGAAGTACCAAAAACTTGAAGACTCTCAGAATTAGCTCTGAAAACAACAATACAACAAAAACTTGAAGCCTGAAACAATATCCTTTGCCATCGCCATCTCCCACCCCCCCAAATATGCAGGGATAAAGACCAACTTTAACATGAAGTTCAAAGTAAGTAAATATGCTAGAAAAATGTACAAACAATGACAAAAAGAACATAAATAGTAAAAACTAGTAAATGGAAAGGAAGAACACAAATTTAGAAGACAATTACATGAAAACAACTACAAGCAAAGCCAAAAAGAAAAATGCTAATTGGACACAAACCCAATAAGAATTCCTGGGAGTGTTTAAAAATAAATGATGAGACATAGAGGAAAAAAATTGGGGAAAGAAATGAAAGCAATGCAGGAAAATTATGAAAAGAGAATTAACAATTTAGTAAAAGAGGCACAAAAATACTGAGGAAAATAACACCTTAAAAACCATAATTGATCTTATGTGTAAAAGATATGTCTTATGTGACACAACAATTCATTGAAGAACTCTTTAAAAAGTAGAATTTACCAAATGGAAAAAGGCACAAAAGCTTTCTGAAGAAAAAAAAATCTTTAAAATTAGAATTAGGTAGTGGGAGATGATGATTTCATGAGACATCAAAAAACAATAAAACAAAGTTAAAAGAATGAAAAAAATAGAAGAAAATATAAAATACCTCATTGGGAAACAATTGACTGTAGCAGCAAGCACCCTAGCATACCCAGGATGGTTGCTAGCACAGGTACTTTGATCTGCTTTTCTGAAGGAAAGCAACTCAAAAAGGGGTTAATCATCTTACTTTAATCAAACATGTATCATTTACCTAGGTCAGGTGAAAAAGTCAGCACCCTGAACTTCAGAGAGTACAAATGGATGTTGCAAGTAGACAAAAAATACAGATAGAGAAACAGACCAGCAGACAGGGGTTCTAGCTATCTCACCATTACATGCATACCTACTTAGTTACTAGAGAGAGAAGCACCAACATCTGGGTCTTCAAAGCTGGAGGGGGGGGGGCAGCTCAACAGCTGCCCAGAGTCTCATCTGGCCAAATCATACAACTCTTCCCATGAGTGAGCCCCAAAGCAAAACCTCACATCCTGTTATATATAGTCTTCTTCAGGGTCAGAGAATGTCACAACCCTTGTGACCCACTACCCAATCACAAAGTAACAAGGTGGGCATTCCTGAACAACAAGCCTCCCCCCAGAGGCTCCATGTGACCACATTTGCGTATTAGGTGGCAGAGTATATTTTCAAATCAGGGAAGGTCCTCAAATTCACTTAAGCCCATCAAGGGGCAGGGAAGACCTTCAAATTCCCATTTCCATTACACTGACCTAGAAAATGGATCCAGGAGAGATAATTTAAGAATTGTTGGAGTAGCTGAAAGCTATAATAGACAAAAGGGAGGGAGGTGGGGCTAAAGATCACATTTCAAGAAATTATAAAGGAGAATTGCCTGATATTTTAGCTTAAGGAGGTGGAATAGAAATTGAAAGAATCCACTGATAACCTTCTGAAAGACAGCCCCAGATAAAAACTCCCAAGAATAATATAGCCAAATCCCAGAACACTGAGGTCAAGGGCAAATTAATGCAAGTAATCAGAAACAAACAAATCATACATAATGGCGCTGTGATCAGAATCACACGAGATTTACAGTTTCTATGTTAAATAAAAAAATTGCTCAGAATAAGATATTTTGGAATGTAATGGAGCTAGGATTTCAACTAAGAATAATTTACAAAGCAAAACTGAGTATAAACTTTTAGGGTTGGGAGTGTGAATATTTAATGAAATAGAGGACTTTTAAGTATTCATAATGAAACAGCCAGACCTGGATAGAAAATTGGATAGCCAGACAAAAGACTCAAGAAAAGCGTAAAATGGTAAATGTGAAAGAGTAATTATAAGTGACTAAATAAAGTTAAACTGTTTATATTCCTGTATGAGAAGATGATACATAAAACTCCTAAGAACTTTATCATTATTAGGGCAGTTAAAAGAAGCTTACATAAAAAGAGAGCAACAGTGTGAGTCAATTATGTTAGAATGAACTAAAAAATAGGGGCATGAGAAAGAGGAATATACTGGGACAAGGAGTCAGGGAGAGGAAGAATAGGGAAAGTTTTCTGAAATCGAAGAGGTGCACAAGAAAGAACTTTTATGGTGGAGGAGAAAATGTGAGAGTGGACAGCACTTGAACCTCACTCTCATTTGAATTGTGAATTGGTTCAAAGGGGGTAAGAATGACTATATATCTATGTGAAAAATGCAAATTAAAAGAACTGTGAGTTACCACTTCATATCTATCAAAAATGACAAATGCTGGAGGGGATAAGAGAAAATAGGTACATTAATGAACTGCTGGTGGAGAAGTGAACTGTCCCAACTATTCTGGAGAACAATTTGGAACTATGTCCAAAGGGCTATCAATTTTATATACAATTTGATCCACACAAGGTCCCACAGAGATCAAAGAAACAGGAAAAGGACCCATTTTGTACAAAAATATTTATAAAAGCTCTTTTTTGTGGTAGCAAAGGATTGGAAATTAAGGGAATTCCTATTAATTTGGGAGTGGCTGAACAGATTATGGCATGTGAGTGTGATGTAATACTTTTGTGCTATAAGAAATGATTAAAGTGGTGGTTTCAGAAAAAAAAAAATCACAGAAACCTATATGAACTGATGCAAATTGAAGGAACCAAAAACCAGGAGATCATTGTGTACAGTAATAGCAACATGGTAAAGATGATGAATTGTGAAAACCTTAACTATTCTGATCAATAGAATGATTTAACACAATTCTAGAGGACTCGATGAAAAATGTTATCCACCTTCAGGGAGAGAACTGATGAATTCTGAAAGCAAAATGAAGTATAATTTTCTCTTTATTTTTCTTCCTTTTTGTGACATGGTTAATGGAAATATGTTTTGCATTATTTCACATGAATAATTGATATCATACCGCTTGCTTTCTCAGTGGGTGGAGAAGTGATGGAGGGAGATAATTTGGGACTCATTTTTTAAAATGTTTAAATAAAAAATAAAATTGTAAGAGGAAAAAAAGAATTTTTTCTCATTGAGATTAGTGTCTATATTTCATTTTGCTTGTATTTGTACTCCTAGCACTTTACATGGTGCCCATTGCATTTCTGTGCTTAATCAATGGTCATTGCCTTGACTTGCCTTGTGAGTTTTGTTAATGTACTTGAATTTCTCCCAACTCCAACAAAACAGAATTGGCTGCAGGGCAAATGATAACAAAATTTGTGTAACTGACTAGTTCAAGGCTTGTCTCAAGCATAGGTGGATTCAGTATTAGTTGAATACCTTCATCCTTCATCAGTCTTTTCACTTGTTCCAGTATGTTCTTCCTCTTTTCTGGCTCCTAGTTGTTGGCACCATCTCTCAGCATGGTCTCACAGTTCTGGATTGCACAGCTACTGGCTTAGCTAAATAACTCATTAAAGATCATGAAATATCTATTTCTAGCTCAAATTCTTCATAGTCATGCAACCCAGGAAGCTCCTTTCTTATTTTAATGTGCCCTGTGTCTAATGCATCTTAGAAAAATGCATTTTGGATCCTTTCAGAATTGCTTGCTACCTAAGAGGGAAAATCTCTCAAAACAATTAGAACTCCTTAAGCATCTTCAGGTGAAGAATGATGATCACTCTCTAGAGAAGTTATAAAGGGGGTTTTTCTTCAGATATGTATTGACCTTGATAGCCTCTGAAATACCTTATAATCTAGAGATTCTATGATTCTGCTTTGGGAGATGCCAAGAAGTATAAAATAGGGTCATTGCCTCAATGAAATAACATTCTATCATTTAGACTATTATAATTTCACCACCCAAATTTGGATTTGCCAAATTCTTTCACAAAAGGACTCCTTGAAATGTTGATTGCCTTAAAAGTTTGCATAAAGGTTCAATTAAAAATATGAAAGTACAATGGGATTTATTCATCAAATAGCAACGTACAAAAAGGCTTGGAAAATTCTAAGTTAGGTGCTGGGTGGTACATAGGTCTTTTTGTTTTGTTTTGTTTTGTTTTTGGCAAAAGCATATGGGTAGAAGTTACAAGCTGTAGTTTTTAGATCCAGCATCATATATCCATGATAAAAAAAAGCAGAGCATGATGAAAGCATCATTTTCTGATTATGATTAGCCTTAAGATTACTGACAAGTTAAGATGACAGTTTATTCAGATATAGGGCCAATGCAATATGTGTCAGTGGAGAGAATAACCTGATTGGCATTGTGATGAAGCAGAAAGATCACTCAATTTTGGGCCAGAAGACTTGGCTTGAAATACTGGATCTACTGTTTGTTAGGTCTATGATCTTGGGCAAGTCGTATTTCTTTGCCCCAATTTCTTTCTTTTTTATAATTTTGATTATTCTTTGCTCCAATTTCTACCTCTTTAAAATGATTACTTTGGATTGGATTATTTCTAAAGTCTCTTATAGTTATGGATCCTATGAACCTTAAACTAAACATTTTTGAATATATAAACAAGGTGTCCACACTCAGGTATAATAGTGGTCTTATCTAGGCATAAATGCTTTTCTATCCTAATGGCAACATGGAAATTGCACATAAGACCTAGCCCAGTAACTTGAACATATTCAACTGTTTTCTGAGTGAATACCAATTCCAGAACAATAAGGTCACAAAAAGTTTATCTGATGACTCTTTGGTCAAAATGCTGATGAGCTGACAGAAGCACTTAATGAATTATGGTAACATCTAAGACACATGCCAAATGTCTTTACATTTCAATTTGAAAAATTGAACATGAGTTTTAAAGTTATTGATCTCACTTAAATGTAAAGGTTTGCCCTCATAAAAAAAATAAATTAGGCTAGTACATTATCATGGTATGTAAAACCTTTAAAAATGTTATTCATGAGGCAAATTCTCAATCTATATAAATTGAGTAAGACTCAATGAACCAAAAAAGATCAAAGAGAATTCTGATATGATGACATTACTTTTCAAAGCTGTCATGTGTTTATGTCTAAGGAGCAGCATGGAGAACACATATTAATTTAAATGAAGATTTTTTAATGACATTCCTTCTAACAATGTAGTTAAATGATACTTATAGTTAGTGAATTATTATTGAAAATGCTTTTGGAATTCTAATTTTAGATATTATATGCTCCTTAAGAAGAGAAATAATGTCTTGTAGAGCTTTGTATTCTGCCTATAGTACAGAGTCTTGCATATACCAGACACTCATTAAATATTTGTTAAGTGAAGTGGAAATTAATTTAGAAAGTACATCTAATAAGCAGGAGAGGGTCCAGAGAAATGTCATCAGAATGGATGGCCTTTTTAGACCAGGTGTTCTTAACCTTGGGTCTATGAACTTTTAAAAATATTGATAGCTAGATTTCAATATAACTGATTTTATTTATGATCCTATGCTTTTTATTTTTAAAAACATCATTCTATAAAGAGATTGACAGAATTTTAGCAGACTGACAAAAGGGTCCATGATGCAAAAAAAAGTAGGGGACTCCTTTAAACATGCCATACATAGCTTTGTTGACAGCACTTATGTTTGTGTAGAGAAGAGTAAATGAATATCTGAATACGTAAATGAATGAAAACATTATTAAGTGTTTATTATGTGCTAAGCACTATGGAAAAGAAGGTTTAGAGAAATAGTTTGTGGTTATAGTACCTATCCTGAAGTTAGGAATACTTGGGTTCAATATGGTCTCAAACACTAGCTGTGTGACCCTGAGGAAGACAATTTACCTATGTCTGCCTCAGTTTCTTCATCTGTAAAGTGGGGATAATGATAGCACCAACCTCCTAGGATTCTTGTGAAGATTTAGTGAGACAATAATTGTAAAGCACTTAGCACAATAGTAGGCATATAATAAGCAGTAATTAAATGTCAGGTACTATTATGATAATTATTTTCATGAGATATTACTATTATTTGAAGGAGGGGGGTCCTTTTGAAGAGTAATTAATCTAGCTTTTCTTGGTCCCAGAGAGAAAAAAAAATAAGAATAATGTGAAAATTTTAGCCATCAGATTTTTCCTCCAAATAAAGAAAAAGACCTTCTAATAGTCATAGTTATTTCAAAGAGAAGTAGATTTGGGAGAGATTGGTTTCTTGGTAGTGTGGTATAATGGACAGAGTGCCAGATGTGGAGTTAGAGGACCTGAATTCAGATTATAGCATTTGACCTTAAGCAAATCTATTTAATCATTCTGGGCCTCAGTCTCTCCATCTATAAAATGAGAGGGTTAGACTAGATGATTAAGGTCTCTTTTAACTTTAAAACTATGATTCTATACTCCTTTATATGGAAGTCTTAAAAAAATGCTGCATGACCATTTGATGGGGATTATGTAGAAGAGATTCTCCAGGAATGAGTTCTTGGAGAACATGACCTCTGAGTTTCCATTCAAATTTGGAATTCGGCATTTCTGTGAATGAATGAAATGAAAAAACAAAGACTTTTTTTTAAACCAAGGTTGAAAATGTCAATATTATAATGAGTCATTATTACCGTATTACCTTTTAGCAATTTAAAGGAAGAACATACTAATATTAACAAACGAATAAAACTTTATGTAGCACTATATATGCTGAATAGAGGCATTTAGGTACATACAATTAAAGCTGAAGATAATCTCTGCTACTGAAGTTTGTATTCTAACAGCTGATATTAGTAGCTCCAAAGGAAGTATTTTCATTTGAAAAGTTATAAGGATGGTCAGTGGCATCATAGAGCAGTATCTGACATACCTTTTCCAGTCAATATTGACCCAGAGTCAACACTAATTTGATTATGGTTCTAGAACAGGAAAGCAAGGGATGGGGGAAAGGAACTGAGGGGGGAAAGGTAAATAGGCGATCAGCAGTAATGTAGGTAGTGAACGCATGGAGGTTGGGGTTCCTGCCACTTGACAGAGTGGGGAAGGTATGGGACACTCATGAACCAAGACTCATGTGCGCCTCATGTCAAGAACTGTGGAGCTGAAAGGCCTAAGTACTTTTAAGCAAAGTCTCTAGTTAGGCTTCAAGAAAGCTAGTGAGAAGAAACTTTAGATCTAGTTAATTCAATAGGTTTTATATAATAATAAAACTGAATTAATTTACTTATTCAGTGCTATACTAATCAAACTATCAAAATTATTTCATAGGGATAGAAAAAAATAATAACAAAATTCATCTGGAACAACAAAAGTTCAAGAATATTAAGGGAGTCAATGAAAAAAATGTGAAGCCATACCAGACCTCAAACAGTATTGTGAAGTGGTAATCATTAAAACAATCTTGTACTAAGAAATAGGGTGATGTATCAGTTGGATAGATTACATAAATGATATGAAGTAGTAAGGAATCATTGTGATCAAGTGTTTGATAAACCCAAAGACCCAAGATTTTGGGCCAAGAATGCAGTATTTGACAAAAAATACTTCTGGGAAAACTAGAAAAGAGTATGGCAGAAACTAGGTATAGAACAACATCATACACTGTATATCAAGATAAGGCCAAAATAGATACTTGGTTTTAACATAAAAGGGTAATACTATAAGCAATTTGGAGGAGTTTACCTGGATCTCTGGAGAAGAGAAGAATTTATGGCCTCGCAAGAGATAGAAAGTATTACTAGATGTAAAAGGTACAATTTTGATTATATTAAATTTAAAAAAGGTTTTGAACAAACAAAACCAATGTAACCAAGATTAGAAGGAAAACAGAAAGTTGGAAAACAACTGGTTTTTACAGCCAGTATCTTGGATAAAAGTCTCGTTTCTTAAATATGTAGAGAACTGAGGCAGATTTTTAAAACTATTAAGTCATTCTTCAATTGATAAATGATCAAAGATATGAACAGGCAATTTTCAGGAAAAGAAATGAAAGCTATCTATAGTCATATAAAATGCTCTAAATCACTATTTATTACATAAATATAAATTGCAAGAACTCTGAGGTACTACCTCATACCTATCAGACTGGCAAATGTGAGAGAAAAGAAAAATGATAAATGTTGGAGAAGATACGTGATAATTGGAACACTAATGCATTTTTGATGGAGTTGTGAATTATCCAACAATACTGGGGAGAAATTTGGAACTATTTCCAAAGGGCTAACAAATTGTGCATACCCTTTGACCCAGAAATACCACTACTAGGTATGTATCCCAAAGAAATATTTTCTTAAAAGGGGAAAGCACCTATTTGTACAAATATATGCAGGCAGCTCTTTGTGATGGCAAAAATTGGGTATTGAGAGAATGTTCATCATTTGGGGAATGGCTGAACAAGTTGTGATATGTGATTTTAAGAAAATATTATTATACTACAAGAAATGATGAGCAGGATGATTTCAGGAAAATATAGAAAGACTTACATGAATTCATGGCAAGTGAAGTGAGCAGAACCAGGAGAGCACTGTACACAGTCACAGCAATATTGTGTCATGATCAACTGTGAATGACTTAGCTATTTCCAACAATAAAATATTCCAAGACTATTACAAAGGAGTCACAATGAAAAATGTTGTCTACATCCAAAGAAAGAACTGATACAATCTGAATGCAAACCAAAGCATACTATTTTTCACTTTATTTTTGTGGTATTGGTTTTCTTTTTTAGTTTGTCTTCTTTCACAACATAACTAATATGAAAATATGTTTTGCCTGATTGCACATGCAAAGCCTTTATCAAAATGTTTACTATCTCAGGAGAGTGAAGAGGAGAGAGGAAGAGACTTTGAAACTCAAAATTTTGAAAATAAATGTTAAAAACAATTTTTGCATGCAATTGGGAAAATATTATTCAAGTAAAAAAATAAGTTAAAGAGCTTTTGGATGAGTAAATCAAAGAATCTTAGAATTGGAAGAGATCTCACAGAGATCTAATACGAATTCTGCCTTTCCAGGAATCTCTTCTGTGTTGTATTGAGCAAACACTTATCCAGCCTTTGCTTCAAGACCTGCAATGAGAGGTAGCCTGTTGCAATTTGAGACAGCTCATTTTAACTGTGGGTTACTTCTAATTATTGGATTTTTTTCTTTTACGTGAAGCCTAAGTGTTCCTTTTAATAACTTCCAGTCATTGTCTAAATTTTGCCCTGTGGGATCCAGCAAAACAAAATCAGTCCAATTCCACATGATCCCCTTTCAAATATGTGAGAGTGCTATAATCTATAGCTATAACCTACTAAATCCTCTCTTCTCCAGACTAAATATCCTCATTTCCTTTTATGATATTGGTCACTCTCCCCTGCTATTATGGCACTATTGATCCATCTTGAACTTTTAGTACATTAAACCCCATGATTTGTTTTTTTCACATCAACAGCTGTCTCTTCATTGTATTTGTGAAGATGATTGTGTGAATGTAAGCATGGGGTTTTACATTATTCTAACAGGGAGGATGATCTGCCCCTTTCCTCTTCATGATATATATATATGAGTTACCCTTCTTATCAAGCCTATTAAAAATTGTTGAACTCTGACTCTGCATTGTGGGTTACTGAGCACTCCTAGTTTTATTGGTAAGGGAAAACTTGACAAAGACAACCTCTATAACTTTATACAACCCGATGCGAAAACATAAAAAAGTCCTGGACCAATGAGAGATGTGTAGGGCTTTGTGGTAGAGACTCACTTCCAAATTGATGGTAAATCATGAATAAGTACTCTTTGCATATATCTTCAATCATTTATTAATCTACCTATGGTCTAGCTGGCATTTCTACATCTTACTGCATGACTGATTTCTACAAATGCTTTTATAAAATCTAGGGAAATAATCACCACAATAATCCTATGATTTATTGGTCTTCAACTTCCATCAAAAAAGGACATGAAGTTCATCTTGCATTACCCATTGCTGGAAAGGCTCTTTTGACTTTTTCTGATCTCTGCTCCCTTTTCTAAATGTTTCTTGACCATAGTTTAGTAAAGGGTGTAGCAATAGTCCGAGTAAATGGACTAAAGAGACAACTTTCTATTTCTAACAGGGAAGGATTGTCTTGATTCCAAATGATCTGTACCATTCAAATAAGATGGTAGTTCTAATAGCAATCAATCTAGGCAAAGGGCTTGGAATGTAGAAATTGACATATATCCATCAAACATTTAAAAACAATTGATCCCAGTACTCTACAAACTATTTGGGCAAATTGGTGAGGAAGGAGTCCTAACAAATTCTTTTTATGACACAAATATGGTACTGATACCTAAATCAGGGAGAGACAAAATGGAGAAAGAAAATTATAGACCAATCTCCCTCATGAATATAGATGCAAAAATTTTAAATA
>CM053580.1:356608712-356642007 GCA_028627135.1 Pseudochirops cupreus | reverse complement strand
AATGGGACGAAGACAACACAGTCAGAACTCCTGCACCAAAAGCTTCCAAGAAAAATTTAAACTGATTACAATCCATAGAGGAGCTTAAGAAGGATTTTGTAAACCAAATAAGAAAAGTGGAGGAAAAATTGGGAAGAGAAATGAGAATGATGCAAGAAAATCATGAAAAGAGAGTCAACAACCTGACTGAAGAAAATAACACCTTAAAAAACAGATTAACTCAAATAGCAAAAGAGGCCCAAAAAGCCAATGAGGAGAAGAATGCCTTAAAAAGTCAAATTTGCCAGATGGAAAAAAAAATCTCAAAAGCTCACTAAAAAGAATAATTCCTTCATAATTAGAGTGGAGCAAATGAAAGCAAATAACTTTATGAGAAATCAAGATACTATTAAAAAACAGATCTAAACAAATGAAAAAATAGAAGGTGATGTGAAATATCTCCTTGAAAAAACCACTGACCTGGAAAATAGATCCAGGAGAGACAATTTAAAAAGTATTGGACTACCTGAAAGCCATGATCAGAAAAAGACCCAAGAAATCATCCTTCAAGAAATTCTCAAGGAGAATTGCCCTGATATTTTAGAATGAGAGGGCAAAATAGAACTTAAAAGAATTCATTGATCACCTCCTGAAAAAGATCCCAAAAAGAAAACTCCTAGGAATGTTATAGCCAGTTTCCAGAGTTCCCAGATCAAGGAGAAAATATTACAAGCTGCCAAGAAGAAACAATTTGAATACTGTGGAAACACAACCAGGATAACCCAGGATCTAGCAGCTTCTACATTAAGGGATCAAAGGGCCTAGAATATGATATTCCAGAGATCAAGGGAGCTAGGATTAAAACCAAGAATCACCTACCCAGCAAAACTGAGCATAATGTTTCAGGGGAAAATATGGTCATTCAGTGAGGTGGAGGACTTTCAAGCATTCTTTCTGAAAAAAGCAGGACTGAATAGAAAATTTGACATTCAAATACAAGAAGCATGAGAAGGTAAACACGGAAAAAAATTCATAAGGAACTTATCAAAGTTGATCTCTTTACATGCCAACATGGAAAAATGATAATTGTCATTTAGGATGAGGATAGGTGAAGAGAATATAAATGTATATATACATACACATATGTCTATAGGAGGATATATATGCATATGAATACATATGTGAGTGTGTGTATATATGTGTACATAGACAGAGGGCACAGAATCAATTGAATCGGAAGGGATGATATTTTAAAAGGTGAAATTGAGAGGTGGGAGAGGAAAAGAATGAGAGGAGACCAGGAGAGACAGAATGAGGTTAATCATCTCATATAGAAGAGTCAAGGGAAAACTGTTACATTGGAGGGGAAGAACAGGAAGGCAAAAGGGAATGGGTCAACTTTACTCTCATTGAATTTGACTTCGGGAAGGAATGACATACACTTTAAACTGGGTATCTTGCCCTACATGAGAGTGGGGGGGCAAGGGGATGAGAGGGGGGATGTTGGAGGGGAGGGCAGGTTGGGAGGGAGGGTTGTTAGAAGCACACACTTTTGTAAAGGGACAGGGACAAAGTAGAGAATAGAACAAGTGGGGAGTGGGATAGGAATGAGGGAAATATAGTCAGTCTTTCACAATATGTCCATTGTGGAGATGCTCTGCATAACTACCCATGTACAGCCTATATTGAATTGCTTGTCTTTCCAGTGGGGGTGGGTGGCGAGGGAGGAAGGGAAAGAATCTAAAATTTAAAGTTCTAAAATCAAATGTTAAATATATGTATGTGTATATGTATATGTATATATATATATATATGTATATATATGTGTGTGTGTGTGTGTATGTATATGTGTATATTATTATTATTATTATTATTTACATGCAACTGGGAAATAAGATGTACAGGCACTGGGGTAGGGAGATCCATCTTGCCCTACCAGAAAGTCAGAGGGGTGATGGGGAGGATATAGGAGAGAGCAGATTGGGGGAGGAGTTATACAGAGGGATCACTGTTTTGGGGTGGTGGTTAGGGGAAAGTTGGGGAGATAATTTGTACCTCAAAATTTCATGGAAATAAATGATGTAAATGAAAAAAAAAGTTTAAAAAAATCTTTCTTGAGCTCCCCCAAGAGTGCTTTTTGGGCTTGAGACCAATTCACATTTCCTTCTGTAGTCTCCAGTGTGAGTATAGAGTCCATGTTGTCCTCTGAATTTGGTTTTTCTTGGTCACTACAAAAGGATTTTATGGTTCTAGATCTCATAGATCCCTTCTTCCCCATTGTAATTGCCTATGTCCTGGATTTTTAGAGTGAATATCTGTTTCTTGTAGGGAGCCAAAGAGGCCTAAACCAGGACTCAGATAAAGATCTTGATAATGTGCGCTAATTAGGATCCTTTGGTGAGGTGCTTAGCAACTTCTTGCATAAGGCTGGCTCCCTGTGGACCCCCTGAAGTTACACTTAAAAGGACTTTTTTTTGATACCCTGACATCAAGGCCTTTGCCCCCAAAACTTCAGACACATAAAAAAACATGTCCCTTATTAGATTATCCATCCTGTGTTGCTTCCAAGATATAACAGACTAAAGACAATGATTATACCTAGACAAACCTAAGATGCTTTGAAGCCTACTCTCTTTTGCATCCTCTTTGTTGATGCCTTTAAAATGTTAAATGACTTTCCAAACACCTGTTGACTTTCCCAAGACTTTTTGATGACTAGGATTAAGGAGCCTGATTTTATCTGAGTTACTTCCAGGAACTAACAGGCTTAAGAAAGTGATAGAAAAACTTAAATCCTTTCATGTTTCTGTATAAAAATCTTGCTCAAAGAAACATTACATGGAGTTTGTTCCTACAAACTACCTGCCTCGTTAATTCTCTCTCATGTCTCCACTCACACTTGGGGCTGGTACTCAAGTGGCCCATGACAGCTTCTAGGGTGCAGATGTATTGCACTTCTCAGGCTGAGAGGTAGGAGTTTTGTTGTTAACTTTGTGAGCTATAGCCTCTGAGTGTCTAGACTGAGGCCAAGGCCAGGACTCTCAGTGTTTCCCCTGAGTTATCCTGGTGCTCACAGAGTAACCTGTTGGGGAGGGGTAGACTGGCCACTTCAGGTTTCTACCTCTGTGTCTGTGGGCTACAGCTCAGGCAGGCTCAGCAGCTGGAGACCGGCAGGGCTGGTATCTTCAGACTCCTCTGGTGTTGCTAAGGCATACCTGGCCTTGTGTTGTTAGTGTTTGCTGGCTCCACCCCCCTGTGCTTAGACTCCATACTGCCTCACTTCTCCCTTCCTCGGTGACTCCCAAGCCTAAGGCTGTTTCCACTAATTCAGGATTTTACTTTGGGTGGGACATTTATCTCTGGGTTTTCTGGGTCAGGGAGGGGGAATTGGAGCAGCTAGGTTTTATTCTGCCATCTTGACTCCTGGAAGTTTGGATATGTAATTTTTAAACATCCAGGCTGTGGGCTGGTATCCCCAGGAGAAGCAGCTGTCCCTGCTGTGGGTGATGGGTTTTCTCTTACCCAACTTCAAAAATCCTCTGTGCTGTGGTGAGATGGCTGCAAATCACCCTTGGAGTGGGTGAGTCTGCTGGCTAGGGCTCCTTCTCATTCTGCTGTAGTCTGCTCTCAGACTCCTACTGCTGCATCCCCTGTGTGGTCTGTGTCCCCACTCTCTAGATCTAGGTGGGCACTTTCCTGGGCTGGAAATCCACCATGTCTCTTCTCCCAATGGGTTCTGTCACTCTAAAATCTGTTCAAATTCACTTTTTAAAGTTTAGTGACAGAATTCTTGGAGGAGCATAGAAGAATTACAGCTTCCTTTCTACCATCTTAGCTCCACCTTCCCCTTACTTGATTTTCAAACTCTTTTTTGAGCACCTCCATGGCCTGCTAACAATTCATATTTTTTTGGAGGCTTTTGATGCAGGGGTTTTGACTTTGTTGTCTCTTTTTGGTTCTGTTTTGATCTTCTTTGTCACCAAAAAAAGGATTCTATAGTCTCATTTTTTTTTCCCCACTGTTAGGTCTTTTCCCCAGCCAATTACTTGACTTTTGAGCTCTTTGTCAAGGTAGAACTCTGCTTCCAGAATGAAGAATGCCGTGTACCAAATTTCTGGGATATTGCACAACTATTGTCAAAGCTACTTCTTGGCACCTACCTCAAAGCTGTGAGGAGGACTCCATCTCCACAGCTGCTACAAGCTCTGCCATTCCAGCACTCCTCTTTACCCCAGGACTACCACTCAAGACTGAGACCCAGATCCAAGCTGGACCAAGCAAGAGAATTCTCTCTTAGTACCAGTAAAGAGATTCCTGCAATTGCCGTCTGATCTGCCACTTGGTGCCTCCAGCATCTGTGGGCCTGGAGCTCCAGAAGAAGCCACTCTTGCTGCCACTGCTGTTGCTTCTGCCATTGCTGCTGCGGCAGCCACCACCACCTCCTTTGACCCTCAGGGGCAGGGGCTAGACCACAGTCTTCTCTCACGCAGGTTCAACAGAGTTTCCCCACTGACATTTTACTTTCTCTTCAGCATTTGTGGATTGAGAAGTCTGGAAACCACCATGGCTATGAATGATTCAATCGCTTGAGACCTGCTTTGGTCCAGTCTTTGCCATTGTGGCTCATACATGATTGTGCTCTGCTCCCAGACCAGTACAATAGACCCTTCCTGTGAGCCTGCCAGGCTGTCTTCAGTGGGAGATTTGTTTCACTCCATCATTTTGTGGGTTCTGTAACTCTAAAATTTGTGTACAGTCATTTTTTACAGGTATTGGAGGTAATTAAGGGATGAGCTCAAGCAAATTTCTGCTTTTACTCCACCATCTTGGCTCCACTCCCTTCAAACATCAAATTTAACTGATTTGAAGACAGTTTTTCAACTGACCTTCATTGAAAGAAGTACCTACATCAATGGGATTACAGGTCTCACAAATTCACAGAAATAGATGGAATGAACAAAGACCTTTCTCTATGACATGGAGACTGACAAAAGGTCTCCTTATACCCAATATTACCCTAATTTACCACTGATCAATTATTACTAGTAAAGTTATTACTTTAGGTTGAATTATTATTTCTAGGAACTCTTGCAAAATGTAAACTAGGATAGATAAGCTGGTGGCAGCATAGATGGAGCACTGAACCTAAGGCCATGTTAAAATACTTCCTCAAACCCTTATGAATTGTGTGACCTTGGCCAAGTCTCTTAACATTTCTGGGACACAGTTTCCTCATTTATAAAATGGGGATAATCATAGCCCCAGGTCTAACATTAACATAAGAATAAAATGAGTTAACCCATATGAAATGTGTTGCAAATTTCAAAACATTATGTAAAGACTAGGTATCTTAGGTGACATTAAGACCTTAAAAGAAAACAAACAAAAAATGGGACACTACAGGAATTCAATTTTAATACTGGCAGGAGCAGAGGATGAAAAGGTCTAGAGTCATTAAAAGGAGAAAATTCTGGTTGGATCATATTATTACATGACAAAAGGGAGCTATGCTAGGTCACATCAGAATAGTAGCTACTTATAGGAGAAGAAACTAAAAGAAGCAAGAAAGCTACAGGAATAAGATTTTTTAAAAAAGGGAAAAGGATGATTAAACAGAAGTGGGAAGGCACTGAACACCTACATACTTTTCAGTTTGCCTAGGGCCATCATTATATCTCACTTTTGCAGGGCCTCTACCTTATACAAAGAAGAAGGCTTTGCACAAAGGACTTTTTTTAGGGTTGTATAAGGTCTGCTGACCTCCACTATTAGTATTCATAGTCTCTGTCTCAGCAACTTATTAGCAGTAAAGAACAACCTCATGACAGAGATATTAGTTAAAGGTCTATTCTCTGGAAACCAACTGGCAGGAGGGGGTGGCAGTTTTAGATTAGGTCACTTTAGGCCACATATCAGGACATGGAGGTGGGACATTTCTAGTGTTTTCACCTATCCCCACTAATCTGATTTTCCTTGCTGTTTGAGAAAATGACAATGAATGTTTCCTCTGTGACTCAAGAGAGCCACCTAGGAGTGTCAGTGTGCAGTTTTTATTTCTTCTGTTTTCAGCTCTTGATTTCAGCTTTAGAAAGAAGGAAGGAAAGGAGGGAGGGAAGGAAGGAAGGAAGGAAGAAAGGAAGGAAGGAAGGAAGGAAGGAAGGAAGGAAATAAGAAAGGAAAGAAGGAAAGAAGGAAGGAAGAAAGGAACAGAGAGAGGGAAACATGATTTATTAAACATTTACTAAGTGTCAGACACTATGCTAAGTGCTTTACAAATATTATCTAATTTGATTCTCACAACAAACCCATGGCATAGGTGCTTTTATTATTCCCATTTTACAAGTCAAAAATCTAAGGCAAAAACATTTTAATTTAATTGCCTGGGGTCACACCCTAGTAAGATTCTGAGGCTAAATTTGAACTCAGATCTCCCTGAAACCAGACTAGCACTCCATCCACTGCATCATCTAACTGCCTAGAATCTAGATGTGTAATATCATTTTTACTGTGTACGAATATGAAAATGGATGGGAAGAAAAGGTATATTTAAGAAATCATCAGACTTAAATGCATTATCTACCCTAATGGAATGTAAGTTTCTTGAGGACATATACTTTTTTTTGTCTTCTGTCTAATGCAGCACCTGGCACATAATAAACACTTAATAGATGTTGGTTGGTAGATTCTAGTTCTCCAATTGGTAAGCTGTTTGAGTTCACAGAAAAAAATATTGTAAATAGATTTGATATCTTTTAAAGAAATTGATCAGGTGCTTTTTTTATGCCTGACATTGTTAGTCATGTATTGTTTACATGTGAAGAACTCCTGGGAGAACATGGGCAAGAGTTTCATAGAATAAAAGACATGAACAAATTGCAGGCTGTTCCTAGATTGTGTACCATTAGTGGTAGCTCTGAGATCAAGGATATGAGAGAATTCTAAATGTTTCAAAGTATTTTGGACAATCATGAGATTTCTCTAGTGTTTTTCAAGTTCCTTGCAAACAGCCCTTAATTACCTCTCCCTTCTCCTTATGGAGATGAGGCCAAGCCATGCTAGCAATCAAAGTCAATTAATAGCCCTGAAGAGAGAAATCATTCTTAGGATAAAAAAGAGAATACCTCAGACTTACTGCGTCCAAGACACTCATGAGAATGCTATGCTAGAAAGCTCACCTGGTTAATGAATCATGATGAAGGCATGGTTTATAAAATGGAGAATGAAGTGGTAGTCAAAACATACTGGAAATATCCATATGAAATTAGTTCAATTATTAGAACAGAAGAAATGACACTCAAAATCTCCATCTGACAGCTTTCTTTTTTTCTTTTTCCAGATTATGCTGGCTATCCCTTCCTCCTCCAGCCTCACCAGAGTCCACCCACAATCAATTGTTAGTACAATGAAAAACAGAAGACTGTGACAAATATCACATATTATTATAAATAAAATAACCAAGTATTGATTGCAATTTCTTTATTGCCAGATCCTGAAGGTTTTTCATTGTCTATTTTAGTACTTAGTTCAATATTTGATCTTATCAGTGTGGGTAATGTCCCTTAGGATGCACCTCCCACACTATCCATGCCCTTTTATCCTATGTGATTCTAGTATATGTCTTTTTGTAAATCATACATAGGGGCTCCATCCACCATTCTGGAGTCTTCTTTCTAGTTGCATCCTTAAATGCCCTCAGGAAGATGGTGCTTACTTGAATTTCTTGCCAAGCTTTCTGAAAACTGTTTTTTCGCTCCATTGCTTCTCTTTGTTTTATGAGGCAATATCACTCATTATATTCCACCATCTTCTTCCTTAAGATCTTACAAACAAGTTTATACACTAAACTGATGTTGTCCTTGGCTGCCATATCTCTATCCTTGGCACTATCTCCATCAACAGAAAATGATGGAAAAATACGCCAGACAATAAGGAACTACAAAGGCAAACATTATCATGGAGGTCAGAAGAAAAAGTCTAGAATCAATGTGACATCAAGCTCCAGGTAAAAGTGATGTTTAGAAAATAATGCTGTTATCAAATATTATGCTGATTTTAAAATTAGGAGAAATAAAATTTGTACTTTTTAACCATCAAGACTACTGCTAATAAAATTATTTGTAAAACCTTAAGGCATTAAATATGTATATTAATTATATTTTATTATAATTATGATGATGATAAACTACCATTACTACCACCACAACCACCACCACTACAGACACACACACACACACACACACACACACACACACACACTGATTACTTATGTCAAGAAGGAAAAATAATGGCAAAGATAGGGAATGCCAGCCAGAATAGAGTGCATTTGCGGTTTTTTGTGCCCTGAGATATCTATGGTAGTCATAAAGATCTGAAAGCCATGCTGGAGTACTGGTCAATTTTTCTCTGTTGTTGTTGTCACTCCCATTTTACAAATGAAGAAATTGAGTCTGAGAGGTTATATGACTTGCAACGAATCATATACATTGTGTTTCTGAGAAAGGACTTGAACTCAAGTTTTTCTGGTTCTAAACAGAGCACATTCTGCATTATTCCACCTACAGTAGAACACATGAGAGAGAGAGAATGAGGGAGGGAAAAAGAAAGGGTAGGAAGGAAAGGAAGAAGGAAGGAAGGAAGGGAGAAAAAGGAGAGGGGGGAAATATTTCTTCACTGATGAAGATTAGTGCCTTACCCCTTCATGAAAGGTGAGACATGAGGCAGAATTGCAAGAGCAGGAGAGAGAAGAGCTCCAGTCTCTTTAGTCTCTTGAGTTTTTGTGGGGTGGGCTGGTTTCTTCAATATTTTCAGGCTTTGTAGAAGGTTCAGGTGTTTTCTGACTTTCAGCTTCAAAAAAGATTAAACTGAAGTAAAAATTGATATAAAAGAGAGATAAAAGTTAGGACGAAGTTTTTACTGCTGGTTTTAAGGAAAAGGATGATTGTAATGAGTAGACTGGATCAGAAATGTTAAGAGAGTGAGTTTCATTTATTTTTTTATTTTTGAGCTGGGGTGGGGGAAAGCATATTAACAATATGAGTTTTCTTTTCCTTTTTGAAATTTATTATATATTTATCTTTAATATTCTTTAAAAAATTTAGTTCCAAATTCTCTCTCTTCCCAGCCCACTCACTGAGAAGGTAAGCAATATAATATAAATTACTCATGTGGAATTATGGGGGGGAGGGGAAGTTTAATATTACCACATTGCAAAAAATAAAAAGCAAGGAAAGATAAAGTAGAAAAGTATACTTCACTTTATACTCAGAGTTCATCACTTCTCTCTCTGGAGGTGGATGGCATTTTTTATCCTTTAGAAGTGCCTCAGATCATTGTACTGATTACAGCAGTTCCATCTTTCACAGTTGTCATCAATATGATATTATTCTTACTATGTACAATGATCTTCTGGTTCTGCTCATTTCACTTTGCATCAATTCATAAAGGTCTTCCCATATTTTTGGAAACTGTCCTTTTCATCATTTATTACAGCATAATAATATTTCCTCACAATCATACACTATAACTTGTTTAGTCATACCCCAATTCATAGGGATCCGTTCAATTTCCAATTCTTTGCTGCCAAAAAAAAAAGCACTGCTCTAAATATTTTTGTACAATTATATCCATTGCCATTTTAATGATTACTTTGGGATACAGAACTAGTAATGGTATTGTTAGATCAAAATGTATACACAACTTTATAGCCCTTTGGACATGGTTCCAAATTGTTCTTCAGAATAAATGTTCTTCAAAATAAATAAAAAGTTCACATATTCACTGATAGCTCATTGGTTTCTCTAATTTCCTACATCCCTTCTAGCATTTGTCATTTCTGATAGGTGTGAGGTGGTACCTCAAAGTCATTTTAATTTACATTACTTTAATCATTACTGATTTAGAATTTTGCATTTTTTCCATACAATTCTATACAGCTTTGATATCTGTTTCTGAAAACTGCCAAATCCTTTTACCATTTATCAATTGGGGAATCATTCTTCTTTTTATAAATTTGACTCAGTTACTTATTTATTTAGAGATGGGGTATTTTTCCTAGAAACTTGCTGTAAAAAAATATTACTTCATTGTCTATGATACCTTTTAACAAAATGTATTTTCTCTGATTATCTTTTTTAATTAGGTCTTTTTTTTTCTTTTTCTTTGTCTGAGGTCATGATTGCAACCCCTGATTTTTTTTCAAGTGAAGCATAACAGATTTTGTTCCAGTCCCTTATTTTAACTCTGTCTACATGCTTTTCTGTTTCAAGTATGTCTCTTTCACATACAATATTGTTAGATTCCAGTTTCTAATTCATACTGCTATCTGCTACCATTTTCTGGGTGAATTCATCCCATTGACATTCATAGTTATAATTACTCCCATTTTCTTCTGTTTATCCTTTCTCTTTTTTCTAGTATCTCCACAAAAGTCTGTTTTGTGTCTGATGCTTCCCTCAATCTGCCTTCTCTTTTATCACTCCTCTCTTTCTTTTATCCCTTTCCTGTTGGGTGAGTTAGATTTTTTGTTTTATATGTAGCTGAATATCATCTATATTCTTTTGTCTTTGAACAATTCAAATGTGTTTGAGGGTCAAGCATTGCCCATGACACCCCCTCATTTTTCTCTGCAATTGTAAAAGCACTTCCTTGCATGCTTCTCTTATGTAAGATAATTTTTCCAATTCTATCTCTCCTTTCTCCCTTCTCCTAGCTCATCTCTCTTCCTCACCTCTTCAACTTTTTGAGATCATCACAACAAAATCAAATCTCACCCATGCCCTCTCTCTATGTAGACTCCTTCTAATTGCCCCAATAATGACAAAGATCTTAGGAGTTACATGTGTCATTTTTCCATATAGGAATAGAAACATTTTAACTTTCTTAAGTCCCTTATGATTGTGTTTCATGTTTACCTTTTAATGCTTCCCTTGAGTCTTATATTTGAACGTCATATTTTCTATTCTTTTCATAAGGAATGCTTGAAAGTCCTCTAATTCATTAAATATCAACTTTTCCCTGAAGAATTATATTCAGTTTTGCTGGTTAAATTATCCTTGGTTGTAGCTAACTCCCTTGCCTTCTAGAGTATCATATTTCAAGCCCTCTGCTCATTTACCATGGAATCTTCTAGATCTTGTGTGACCCTGACTATAACTCCATGATATTTCAATTTTTCTTTCTGGCTGCTTTGAGCATTTTCTACTTGGTCTAAGAATTCAGGAATTTGGCTATAAAATGCTTGGGAGTTTTCATTTGAGGTTCTCATTCAGGAGGTAATGTATACATTCTTTCAATTTCTATTTTACCCTGTGGATCTAAGATATTGAAACAGCTTTCCTTTATCATCTCTTGATGTCTAGGCCTGTTTTTATTGTGACTTCTGGGATGTTCAGTGATTCTTAAATTATCTCTCCTTGATCCATTTTCCAGTTCACTTGTTTTCCTGAAGATATATTTAATTTTCTTCTATTTTTAATTCTTTTGATGTTTTTAAATGTTTCTTGATGTCTTGTTGACAAGCTTCCACTTGCCCAATTTAAATTTTTAAGGAGTTATTTTCTTTGTTATCTTTTGTGCCTCTTTTACCAAGATTTTAATTCTCTTTTTATAATTTTCTTGCATTACTCTCATTTCTTTTCCCAACTTTTCCTCTTATCTCCTTTTTAAAAAACTCTTTCAGAAGTCTGACTGAGCTGGTGTCCAATAAACAATTTTTCTTCTTTGTGATCTCACTTATAGCGATTTTCACATTGTTGCCTCCTTCTGATTTTGTGTCTTGGTTTTGCTGCCACCACATTCAAGTTCTATTTTTGTTGTTTGATAATTTTTTTTCAGTCTGCTTATTGACTTTTATGTTAAAATCAGACTCTGCTCACGTAGGGGTAAAAAGGCAGTGTCCTAAGCTTCAGGTTTTTTTTTTAATTGTTGCTTTCAGAGGTAGTTCTAGGGTTCTGAAAGTTTTGGAAGCTTCCAAGTTGGTGTGATCTGAAGAGAGGAGAAGTCACTACTTTTCTGGTCTATGTCCGGTCTTTACCCAGGAATGACTCTTGCTCTTGTGAAGCTACAAGCAGTAGTGCTCCTCTCTGCCCTGGAACTGCAACCCAGAACTGTGTATAAGCAATAGGGCTGCCAATCAGCACCAGGTAGACCCAGTGAAAGGGAAAGGTCCTTTATAATCCCTTTCTGACCAATTGTCTGACTTCCCTATCGTCTCTAGGCTGAGAGCTCTCAAAGTTGCAGTTTTTGCTGTCATTGTACTTTTTAGTTAAACACAAAAAAGCTCAGAACTGTGTGTGTGTGTGTGTGTGTGTGTGTGTGTGTGTGTATATGCATCTTGTTGCAGTTCCTTTAGAAAAAACAAAGCTCTAAAATATCCAGTTAGCCAATGAGGTGGTGGCACAGTGAATATCCTGATTGACTTGGGAACAGGGACACCTCAATTTAAATCCTGCCTTATACACTTTATTAGCTGTGGAATCCTGGGAAGTCACTTTACCTCTTTTGCCTCTATTTCCTGATCAAAATGTGAGGATGGCTTCCAAGGTTTCATTTAGTTCTAAATTTCTTATTCTTTGATCCGACTGAAGTGAAAAACAATTTTCAGGAGATTTCTCACATAAAGAATTCTGTTTATCAGACCCTTGGTGGGAAAGTGTGTTTGCTCTTCAGAAGACTTTATCTTAAATCAAATTCTGCAGAACAGAATGGCAAAGCCTGTTTCCTGTGTACCAAGGGCTTCCTCCCTGGCATAAGACTTAGTCTAACTTTAGGTCATCTAACCCATTGCTTAATATTTCCTTGCTACACTTTTGTGGTAGGAATGAGGTTGATTGTAAATTTTAGATAAGGCAAGTCCCTATACTCTTGGAGCTTTACGTTCTCATAGGAAGTTATAACACAATCACAAATAATTATAACAAAAATTCGTACCTAATAAATGCACTAGTTCCAAAATAAAATGATTTGTAAAGCTTGAGAGAGAAGTTAAGGTCATTGTGACCAGGAGATTCAGGGAAGGAAATTGAGGAGAGGCATTTGAGTTTGGTTTTAAAAGATGGGTAAGAATTCAATTGGTGAAAAAAGGGTGGAAGAGTTTTCTACACTTTGAGAATGACATGAGCAAACAGCAAGAAATTGCATGGTGAGTTTAGGGAACAAAGAGAAGACCAGTTTACATGGAGCATAATGTGCATGAAGGATAGTATAATGAGGCAAGGATGGAAAGGAAAGATGGCAAAAAAAAAATTGGCAGAGTTTTGAATGTTATGCTAAGTTATCTGAACTTTGGGAGGTAATAGGGAACAGGTGAAGATTTTGGGAAAGGTGAGTGATATAACTATAAATAGTTAAAAAAGATCGTTGAAATTTTTATATCTCTGTAAGATAAAATATATGTAACCCAGGTTTTCACCCATGTCTGTAGTGCTTTGTGTGTGACTGCATATCCAGGAAGTATGGCTCCAGATTTGACAAAGGGAATATAAAGCACAGTGCTGTATATCTGCATAAAGGTCAAATTTAGGGTTAGAGAGAGACAAATGTAGTTCCAGAAACTCTTTTGCAGAAAAAAACATGAAAAGAGAAGTTGCAGACATGTGAAGGAAAACTGTCTCCTCAACATATCCCCCTGATTTCTGATTTGTTCCTATACAGCCTATTACAATAGACCTCTGTGGCAAGATTCAGTCCTCTGTTTGTTTGAGCCCTCTCTCCAGTTTGAGTTCATTCACTCTTATAATTCTTTGTCACATTCTAATCTATGTAACTTTTATAATTTGTTTGGCATTTACTTGGAACAATGGGTCTACTCACTATTCATTACTTGTCTGGTTTTTTGTTTGTTTTGGGGGAGGATTTGTTTGTTTCTTTGGTTGTTTCTTTTTTTGTTTGTTTTTTTAACCATCAGGGTTTTTGTAACTGGAGTTTGGTGGGACAGAGCTAAGCTTGCAAGTGTAAGCTAAGAATTATTCACCCCCTGAGGAGTGATCAGGGAAGCATCTTTTGTTCTGAAAATAGCATATCCCTATACCAGCAGTATTCAAGGGAAGGGGACAGATAGATATAAGTTTAGCCTGAAATTCCCCTTGGTGACAGGCAAGGGAAGAAATGTTTAACCACAGCTCTTCACTCATAGCCCTCAAGTTGGAATTTGCATTCTACCTGGGAGTGAGGTGTATCTATCCATATCACCTGTGAGCCATGTCAAATACGTTTAGAAAACTCATGTGGACACCTAGCTTCTAACATACATGTTTTTTTGACCTTGAATTTGAGACTTTCCACAATTTAGCTCCAACTTACTTCCCCAGGATTATTTTATATCATGCTCCTTTGTGTACAATATGCTACAACCAAATTAAATTACTAGGAATTTCCAGTCTCCTTTTCCCATACATTCCTCTAGACTATTGCCTATGTCTGGTATGCACTCCCTCCTTATCTCTCCCTTTTATGATCTATCTATTTTCTTAATGGTCAATGCAGGTTCCAGCTCTTCCATGAAATATTCTCTGATTCTCCCAGATTAAATGAATGATTCAGTTTCGTCTAACACTTCATCTAGCTCCCTCTTTCCCATATAGTATCACATTATATCTTTTATCATACTTATTCATATAAAGGTCAGGTACCCCAATTAGATTGTAAGCTCCTTCAGGGCAGGGGCTATGTCATTAAAAACATTCAAATTCCCATCACCTAATACAGTGCCTTCCTCATACATAAAAGATGTTCAATAAATGTTTGGATTTTCAGTCAACAGTAAAATAATAGGTCAATATATTACTTAGTGCCAGACATAACAGTAGCAATAGTAAGTGTTATCAGTTCCGTGAAGGTAGAGAGATCACTGAACACTGGAATGGGCAAGTAAACATTAATACAATACTATATCTTTAACTTGGTCTTAAAGGAAGTATAGGATATAAATAAGTTAGAGAAGACAAGCATGTGGAAGACAGCCTGAGCAGAGGTAGAGAGGCAATAATGCACAATTACTTGAAATTTTTCTTAGGCCATTTCTTGTACTTAATACATTGTTCCAATAGTTTCTCTAATCTTAACTTCTTCTTTGAAGTTTTCCATGACCACTTGGAAAGAGAGGAATACGTTCTAGGCTGCTTTGTGTTAAAACACATAACATCCAGTTCATTGATAACCAAGAAGATTAAATTAACACAGTGTTCATGTATCTTGATTTTTTTTTTGCACAAAACTTCTTTTAAAATAACGACTTCATTATTTTGAGTTTCTTATTATTCCTTCAATAAGAGATTATTGTAAGCTCATCTACTATAGAAAGTATTCTTCCCCCCCCCCCCCCAAAAATGTGTTCTACTATACAACAGTGGCATGCTTAGCTTGGTGGCACTTGTTTCTTGTCCCAACTGATCCTTGAATCTTGCTTCTTTTCATAGCTTCCTTCACGTGGAGTGTCATGTTCATTTCTCTTACTTAAAAAAGAGTTTGTCTTTCTTTGTAGCCCTGACACTTAGCATAGCGCCTGACACATAATAGTTGTCTTTTGATTTGATCTGACTCTATTCTGCTTTCCCCTGATACTCGGATAATAAAAAATATTAATGATAGCTAATATTTACACAATGCTTTCAAGGTTTACAGAAGGCTTTAAATATATTTCCTTATGCTCATGAATGGATCATAATGTAATTGATATTGATAGATCACAACTCTTCTATGCCTTCACAATGGAAGATTCTTATCCGTGTCCATAAATAAACTCCCAAGATAAAATTTCCCAACCACACTTGAGGCCTTCCACCAGCTCTTTTAATATTTCATGCAGCATTCAGTATTTCTGTCTATTATCACTTAATCTTATCAGCTGAATGGCCTGCCTTCTTTTGCAGTCCACATATTCTGAACAATATCAAATATTTATATTTCCTATAAAGACATAAGATCTTTTTATCATTTGTATATTTTTAAACTATGAAAAGTTTTCACTTATTTTTACTACATATTACTAGAATTCAAATTAATTTGCTTAGATTTACATAACCTAGCTATACATATATATATATATATACACACACACATATACATACACAGACTCATACACAAACTATTACCCCCAAATACTTTTTTTAAAAATTCTGTTTCTCGGAAACATTTATTTCATAGCTTTAATTTGAAGATAATTCCAAATATCAAAAGAACATGCAAATGAGACCTATTTTTTATATTTATTGTTTTTAACAATATTTTCACATCTCAATTATTTTTGTTATAACAACCAAGATTAACATATAATTTGGAAAGATAACTACTCTTAATATTTGCATCATTCTTAAAAGCACAAAATTAATTTTGAGGTAAATGCTGCATTTACATATAATATTAAAGTACAGAAATATTTCTTAATCCTTTAAATTCTTAATTCTTAATAATTCTTAATCCTTTAAAAATTTGATTCTTTGCAACTAATATTTTTGTTTCTTTCATTTATTATATGTCTAGCTTGAAATTTTCATTTTGTATTTAGAAAGCTATCTCCGTTCTTTAATATACAAATACTATGCCTGGAATATGCTAATAATTAGTTTGTGTTGATGGGAATGGAAATAATTCTGTTTTGACAAATGAGCATCATATTTATAGAGTACAGATTTATTTGTTTCAGGAAATTATGTGAGTACTTATGTTCTAATTACAATTTTAGTAAATATCAATAATTTAGTTCTCTATTGCACATACTTAAAATGTTGATATTGCTCTTGTTTGTTAATATTCTAGCAATTTCAATTTTTCTTTGCATGCATTTTTTAATCCCCTTTTAGGGTAGTGATAGCTAAAATTCACTGGTTTTTCACTGCTTTTCTCTTGCTTCCTACAAGCTGCAACACAACTATCAGCATCATTATAAGCCCAAAGAATATTCTGCCTTTTTGAACAGATGAATAGATAGGTAGTAGAAAAGATAGGAATACATGAATAGAAATGGATTTCCACATAACCTATAGCTCTGTGCAGGAATTCATTGAGACTAGAGAAATGAATGTACCTTTCATCATTAATAGGAAAGTGCATAGAGATACTATTTCTGACATTACTGTCAATTAGTTTTATGGGATTTCTCTATCACTTTTCCATTTGTGTAAATGATGTATATTATCACATAGTTTCTAATTGCAGGCAGTTCCATGAAAATGGAAGTGAAATTTACTTAAGTTTAAAAATCTAATTTTATCCTGTGTTGTAACTTCAAACTCTTTACCACCTAAATGTCTACAAAATATGCAAATTTAAAAAAAAAATTAACGGTTTAATAGCTTTTCTTTCACTTTCCAATGGAAAATAATACTGATTAATGTTATATGCAAAACATTCAGAAAGAATATGTAGAGGAACAACAATTCCTATGTAATTGTTGGTCTGAAAAATACATTTCTAAAGAATATACATGTGTGTGTATACTTATATATGTATATACCTGAAAAAAGTCTCTTCTTCTTTGTTAACATACACACACTCACACATACATTCCAATTAAATTAGGAAAGCAGGAGGGGCAAGTGATTATGCCTAGATATTGTTGTTTGTTAGCATCTGGGGGGGACAAACCCCAATTAGCTAGCACAGTGGATAGGGCCCCAAGCTTGAAATCAGGAAGACCTGTGTTCTAATGTGGCCTCAGACATTTAATGACTGTGTGACACTGGGTAGTTTTCTCATCTGTAAAATGGGGACAATTATAGCACTTATCTCCCAGGGTTGTTGTGAGAAACAAATGAGGTAATAACTGTAAAGCACTGAGCATAGTTCCTGGCACATAGTAAGTGTTATATACGTGTTAACTATCATCATCATCATCATCTCACAATGCAGGTCCTACAGAGAGGGCTGCCCCAGGTTGAAGATATTCTGTGGGATTTCATGCATTAAAACCACAGTTCACAAACCCTTACTTATGTGTTGTTATAATCATGGAGGAATAATTAAACAAAAATGAAGAAATTTAATTAAATGAAATAATTAATATTAATTAATTAATAATAATTAATATTAAGAGTAAGAGTAGGGAAAAAATTCTCATATCACTGGGGCATACTTTCCACAAATTGCATACTATTAAATTTTTAAAAATGAATACTCATAAAGAATACCAGTGGATAGGCTCATGCATAGGAAATATTTGGTGAGGGCATCTTCATGGGGAGACTGCAGAGTGGCCATTGTCTTCTAGTAATGTCATAGTTCTCCACTAGGCCTGTTCTCTGCTGGTCTCCACCAGGGCTAGATTGAACACTATTTCACTGGACACAGTCTCCATCAGATTCTGCCTGAAAAAGCTTCACTGAGCACATAGACAGGGAACTTACCTCTATTTACAGCTTTTGGTTCAGCTAAAGTATTACTACAGGGCCAATTCCTCCCTATGAGAAAAGTGAGCTTTGTCATATTCTTTTAGTTTAAAAGTCAAAGGTTTTTTATATTATTTTTAGAAAACCAGGTCCCCTTGCCCTAGTATTAACTGTTCTGTTCCAAGTTCTTGACTGTCTTTCAACTCCAGCAGGAGATGATTTGTCTCTGTTTTCAAGCTCCTTAGAACAAAGAGTGAGGTCTTCCCTGTAAGCTAATGGTCTCAGCTTTTGTCTATTCTTTGGACTGAATCTATTGATCATTGAATTTCCTCAGGCTGGTCTGTGGTGTGCATTTCAGTCACTTCCCAATTTTAATATTTGATACTAGGTTTTCACTCATGTTAAATCTATTTATGCAATAACTACCACATAGCTGAGGTTCCCCAGGATTTTTTCCCCACTGGACACCCTTTCTTTCCTCCAAATTAGATGAATTGAGGGTAGAGATGGAAAGGCATAGAGATAAAGCTAAGCCAAGAGGTCAAGATCATTTTTTTTCCTATATGCCTAGTTACATTATTTATCTTTCATATGGAGATATAATGAACCCAAGTCTAAAGGGACTTTACAATTATAAATCTTGCCTCCTCCCCATCAAAATCATAGATTGCATTACTAGAAACCCTATGTCTAGAAAGTAGGCAAAAGTTCCATTATGAGAATGGAGAATTAAAGAAAGTTCTGGGTATCAGGTTTTATAAAGTACATTGACAGACTGGAGTTTATCCAAAGGAGGACTATTAGGATGGTGGAAGGATTGCTAAATGAAAGGCAATGTTTATTGAAGGAGCTATGGTAATCTTGAGAAGAGAACCCTTAAAAGTGACATCATAGACATATTCAGGTATCTGGAGGACTGCCTCATGAAAGAGCAATTAAACTTTCACTTTCACTTTCCCCAAGGGTTAGATCAGTGAGCAACTGGTGTAAGATGAATAGGTAGATTTTGTTTCAATATAAATTACAAAAAAATTCTCATAAGTTAGAATTATGCAAAATCTGAATGGGATTCCTCATGAAGGAGTTGGTTCCTCACCAGTGAAGGTCTTCAAGTAGAGTTACAATGACAATTTATCATGAATATTGTAGCAGAAATTGAAAGTTATAGAATATACAATTCAACAAATATTCACTAAGAACCTACCATGCAGAAATGGAGCCAAGATGGCGGAGTAAAAGCAGAAAATTGCTTAAGCACCTGCTTCAACCACTTCTAATACCTGTAAAAAAAAAAAAGAACAACTTTAGAGCTACAGAACTCACAAACTGACAGAAAGAAACAAATCTCCCTGTGAAGGCAGCCTGGCAGGCTGACAGTAAGAGTCTATCACACCAGACTGGGAGCCGAGCACAGTCCTGCATGAGCCATGAGCCACACCTGGGGAGGCCGCAACCCCCAGCCCAGACTGGCCAGAGTAGACATCAGGAGAGTGAATCACCAGAAGCTCTGGCATTTTTTCGACTTCTCAACCCATAAATGCCAAAGAGAAAGTAAAAGGTCAGTGGGGACCTCTGTTGAACTGGGTGATGGAAGAGTGTGGTCTGTCCCCTACCCATGGGGCAAGAGGTGGTAGTGGTGCAATAGCTGCAAGCTGTTGTCGTGTGGCTGCCTCCAAAGTTCCTGGCCTACAGATAGTATGGGGACCAAGCGACCAATCAGAGGGTAATCACTCTTGCTTTGACCTGCTTGGATCTAGTTGCAACATTGGATGGTCATCCTAGGATGTGTTGCCAGTATGCCAGAGTTTGTGGTAGCTGTAAAGAGGGAGCCCTCCTCATAGCTCAGACAACAGCTCTGACAACAACTGTGAAAACCCCAGCAATTTGGGATACAGCTCTCTGCACTCTAAAAGCAGAGTTGTACTGTAGAAAAGAGCTCAAAAGTCAAATAATTGACTGGCAAGATGAGCAAGGAGACCAAGTGCAATCAGACCATAGAATCTTTTTCTGGGGACAAAAAGGATCAAAACATGAAACCAGAAGAAGACAACAAAGTCAAAAGTCCTGTATCAAAAGCTTCCAAGTAAAATGTGAATTGGTCACAGGCCATGGAAGAGCTTAAGAAGGATTTCAAAATTCAAGTATGAGAAGTGGAGGAAAAACTGGGAAGAGAAATGAGAATTTAAAAAAAAAAGAACCTACTATGTTCATGGCACTTTCCTAGTTGTTGAAGATACAAAGATAACATATGCTCTAAATCAGTAATGTTAAACTCAAATAGAAAGGGATTGATCCCTGTAGGCCATATATTGACTTAGAAAACAACAAATTAACATATGCATGTACATAGACATACATAAATATGGTGGTATATGTTTATGTATACATATGCACATATATAGTAGCATATTTTAATTTATTCTGTTAAACCTTTCCCAGTTACATTTCTATTTGATTTGACTTGGAGTTTTGTCGCTAATAGTGAGTTTGACACATTTGTTCTAGAGCTAACTTACAAACCATTACTTACCGTTAGGTCTGGTCATAACAAGGAAGCTACAAAGTCCCTTTAAGGATCTAAGATTATCCCTGATGTGTGTGTGTGTGTGTGTGTGTGTGTGTGTATGAGTGGGTGTGGCCTTTTAATGCTATAGCTCATAAGTTCCAATCAATATGCCCTCTTCTAGGATTGCTGGTTAATATCAATTTGCCAGCCAAATTCAGTTTTTAGAAACTGGTATTTAATACAATGGTGTAGTAAAAACAAAACATTCCCATACTCTCAAAGTCTTACGAACTTTCCTACCAATACATAAAGAGTTCAGGGGAAACAGGATCAAGATTATAGCATATGTGTCGAAGTGGGTACTTTTGAGCATCTGGAAGTCCTTCACTGACCACAATACTCAGGATATTCTCCTTATGTATATGCCAGATAGTGTGCTAACAAATACAAAATAAGGAAATACAAATTGGGAATACAAAAAAAAAAAAAGGCAAAAAGCCCATGTTCTCAAGTAGCTCAAAGTCTAACAAGGTGATAACGTGGAAATAACAAATAAGCTTTCGTCAGAATAAACTGGACATAATCAAAAAATGGGAGGCACTTGGGATTAAAGGAGATCAGGAAAGGCTTCCTATAGAAAGAAGTATTTTATCTGGGGCTTGAAGAAAGGGAAGCCAAGAGGCAGAGATGAGGAGAGAAAGCATTGCAAGCATGGAGTTCTAACATTGAAAAGAGCTGGTGGGATCACTTCATCAGCTCATTAGGAAATGCTGTTTGCTTCATGAACTTGGGCAGCTTTCTTGAACTGAAACCTTCTCCCAGGTTACCACTGAAAGAGTTCTAGGGAAGAGAGGGAGATGTGCCCTTTAAGAACCCTGATTAAAGTTTCTATGGGACCTCAGTAGTGCTTTCATTCATTCTTATTAAAGCCCAATTACCCTGTTTCACTATGTGGAAAGGATCTGTTATGTAAATGTGAAGCAAATATACACTGTGATCTAGAGGGATTAGGTGAGAACACAAAGGAATTGAACTGGCTCATTGGAAGATTTTAAAAGAATTTTTTAAAAAATTATGGGATCCCTAGTATATGAATTGCCTTCCTCATTATAAAACTTACCTACCATTTTGTGGGGCTGGAGCCCCATGAATATTAGGTTCATGAAATAATCCAAACCGATTGGGTTCAGGTTCAACAATATAATATCATTTTGGAGGCTATTGTACCTATTCAAAAACTCATCATTGCTTGTAGCCACCTGGGGATGATAGTATCCTGCCAGTCAAGTTAGGAAAAACAAGGTGGATGATGATGTGTCCTACCTGTGTCCAACAGCATGGTCCCAAATCCTGTTTCTATTATCACCAACTTTCCTTACAATGTCTTGTTCTTCAATTATTTCAGTTATGTCTAACTTCATGACCTCATTTAAGGTTTTCTTGGCAAAGATGGTTTGCCTTTTCCTTTCCTACTCTTTTTATGAATGAGAAAAGTGAGGCAAACAGGGTTAAGTGACTCCCCCACAGTTCACACAGCTAGTAAGAATTTTAGGCAAGATTTGAACTCAAGAAGATGAATCTTCCTTATACCAAGGTGAGTCCTTTATCCATTTGGTCACCTAGCTGCCCAATTTCTTACAATTCAAAAGCATATTCTGTTACTGAGCTATGTGCTGCTCTTTTCTGGTCTAAAAAATTTATTTGCAGTGTGACCTTAAATGAGTTACCTCTGTCTATCTAATTTTCCTAATCTGTGAAAGGGATATATAATAGCACTCACCTCTCAGGGATGTTGCAAGGGTCTCATGATTGTAATATGTTTGGCACAGTGCCTAGCACATGGCAAGTACTACATAAATGTTAGTAAATGTAGTTATTCTATATCGGGTTTGATTGCAGTCAATATAATATGCAAAAAGAGACAAAATGGTTTTCTATGTAAGATAATTTGGAAGTGCATTCAACTCAATTGATGTCATCTGACTAGTAATAATTTTTGTCTCGTTTTAAATACATGATATTGTATATGCTATTATTGCATTTCTAAATTTTTTTCTTATATTGTGAAATTTGAGAAATTGTTATCTGAAGTGCTGTTAGAAAAGGAACAACTTTTTAAAATATGAATGGTGTTAGGCTGTGAATTGAACTGTTAAAAGAATGATAAAATATTTGAAAGCAAATATTTAAATGGGGTATGCTTGCTTTAAAGTGGATAATAATAACTTACTATTAGTAAGAAAGTAGCACAGAACCCTTGAGTTATCTTTATCTGTGAGGTTCCTTGGGATTTTCTACTTCAGCAGGGTCACAAGATCTCAATAGCCTTGCTGAGCACATGTTGTAATATTTGTTTCTTTACAGTGAAAGCGTCCAATCTGAGATTACTTATGAAAACTCTATGTGTTAATAATCAATATGTATTGTAGTTACATCTTTGAACCTATTTAGTAACAATCAACCTTAGATTCAAAGATTGCATTAAAGATTTTTTTTATCTTAATATCTTAAATTAATTTTTGCTTTAATAGGCAAAATGGATATCTGTTAGCCTAGTGACATACAACAGTCAGCAATTTGGTGGGGGGGGTGGAAGGGACAGTGTGAGCCAATTATCATATATTCATTATATGTGTAAAACTCCAGAATGCAATTACTCTTATTTTAAATGAAGGACAAATGAAATCTCCTTAAATTTGATCATTGTTTACTGTTAGGAAAACGTGAGGAAACTAATAATATCCTAGCCTTAAGCTGTGATCAGTGAAATGTTGCTATTTGAGTTAAAAATCTTTTGGGAATATAATTTGATATTGTTCTGAGTTTTGATTTCAGTTATGATTGTCTGAATTGTTGTTAAGCCAATAGCCCATCATTCAAGGGGAATGCCATGTACTACCCAAAGGGAGTGAAGTTTTGAATACTGCTACAGGTGGATTTCTGTGTCTGGGAAAGCTGAGGGGATGACCTTGTATAGACAAAGGCAGGATCCTCTTGACAAAGTTTCCCACTGTACTATTTACTTTCTGAATAGGGAAATTTCCCACCTGGTTAATTCTGAGCATAGTTTTTGTTACTAATTGGCTGTTAACTATGGCTCTTGTCTGGAATCAAACAGAGCTAAGGGAGTGTTTTCCCCTATTATGACTTGTGTCAGGTCAAGCTGTGCCTTTGAAGGAACACTCTTGATTTTGTCATAACCATGGCCCTCCTTCCTCCTTTCATTGCAAATTTCTATAATCAGGGCAAGTGAATGGTGAAAGTCTGTCACTACAATGCTAAATCAATTAATTAATAGAGTAACATTAAAGCATCTGATAATATAATATAATAGGACATAAGTATAAAAGATTTTACTATTGTTAATCTGAATTTATGATCAACTACATATACCGTATAACTATAAACAATTCTTAGGCTTGCCATCCCCTTGCTAATATTTATATTTTCAAGTATAAGATTAGGTACTTGAAGCACCCCATTCCTTCAGGGTGATATTTACATAATATGTATGTATGTATGTATGTTTGTATATGTGTATGTATGTATGCATGTATGCATGCATTTATTCATGTGTGTATACTCAAAAAGAGGGATAAGACAGGAATACAAGAGTTTTTTTTGTTTGATTGTTGTTTGCAAGGCAGTTGGGGTTAAGTGACTTGGCTAGGGTGACACAGCTAGTAAGCGTCAACTGTCTGAGGCTGGATTTTAATTTAACCCTCCTGACTCCAGGGCCAGTGCTCTACCCACTGCGCCACTTAGCTGCCCCCAAAATATGTTTCTTTTTAAAATTTAATGGATTGATAAACTTTGTTTTCTCTAAGAACTAAGATATGTGTATACATACACATATGTACATGCAAAATACTTTTATTCATGTGTATATCGATCTATCTATCTATATCTATATATATACACACAAATGATTGGTTTCAAATGTTTCTAATGGTATATACAGGTCTTCAGAATGTTTTAGTAATAGGTTCTCACAATTTCATTTTACACATAAAATTGCATTAATAATTGTAAAGAAGCTTAAATCATATTTTATCTTTTGTATTTTGAAGTATAAGTGCAATGATATTAAGGGATGGGAGGACTCATTTTCCAAGTCAGGGCCTTTTTCCTCCAATCGGTGGATGACATTGTCCATATCAAGAATATAGTTTGGGTAAAGATAGAGCAACTGGTTTGTAAAAACTAGAATTCTCTGAAGTTTCAGGTGAATTATGGGTTCCTGATTTGTATTTTTTTTGTACCTCTGTTCATAATAGGATTAGATCCATACAATTTGAGTTAGTTCCCACCACATGAACTAATTTCTGGAAAGTCAATCTGATTAGATTTTGTCACAGTTTACTAAATTATATAAAGTTTATCACTAGCAGGACTTACTAATATTATCTAGAGAATCTCCACAAGGGACCTGCAACCTGGAGATAGTCAAGGAAATGCCTCCACAATCCTACCCTTATCCATACACAGCTATTTGGGAGACGCATGAGAAGTGCTCACCAGACCCCCGAAGATCATGGATGCTGCAAAAGGACTCAACATCCCTGAAACTACTGCTATATTGGGTTTCTTTACTCCTGTATCATAACTTTAGCTGTGTGCGTATTATGGACCTGTTACCTATTCTTGTAAGCTGCTTATCATTTTTTGTTTGTACTGATGCCACTGCAGGAAACAGAGCCCTTGTACTGAACATTTGCTGGTCACGGTTTGTCCACAATATTTATGCAGAGGAATGAGGTCCTTTGCGCAGTCTTCAGTTGCCTCTTATCAAGAGTCGAAGTTCTAGTGGAAGAAAGGCTATGATAAAAGGGAGTATGTGTGAAAGTGGGAGCCCTATCATTTAAACACCCACAGATTTGCTATATTGAACTGCCAAAGTCTATGGGCTACAGATATGCTTTGAGGGTGCAAATCTTTCATGGCTAAAGCATCTATTTGTGGGTTTTCTCTCGTGTGATCTCACAAAGATTGTGTGCTGTTTATGCTTACAGTTAGAGCAAGGAACTGATTCCCAAGTCAATTCCCAAATTATAGCCAACTTTAAACATGATGCAGTTGAGGATGGAAAAGTAATATAAATCCAATTGTGGTGTTACAGCACAAAAACGGTTATCATGAATGGGAGAATTATTGAATTATTGTCCCATCCTCCATTAACAAGTGTACTTCTTGACAGCCCTCTCATAAGGGAGGGTGCGGTATGTTTCAAGCACAGTATAGGAAAGAATAGCCATGTACACTTTGATCCCTTTTAGAGATCAACATCTTACCTGGATTATAAAATCAGCTCTGAAATTGGGCCCAAATACCATACCAGTCCATGCTCTTTCAGAAATGTGAACCTATCAAGATTATCTTCTCTTGTGATGAAAATCTGTCTTTAAAAGCAGCCCATGACTGGAGCTTGGGGCCTGGCCCATATACTATATATGCTTTGAATGTTATAATAAATTCCCCTTTCTGCATCATTTTCCTGAGCTTGCCTGATTTATTAGGACAAAACACAACCAATATTTTCCTTTCAACAAGAGGTAATGTTAACATGCAATTTTCTAAGTCAATATGCAGCCAGAAAAATTTCACGTATGGTTTAGTGGCCCATTTCTATTTGAGTTCAGGATGAATCATATGGAGGAGAGACCAAGTAGGAAGTTACTGGTATGATACAGAAGAGAGGCAATGAGGAACAGAAGTAGGGCTACAGATAGATAAGAGCAAATAAAGACAGAATAAAATGACTGGTGAGCAGTAGGGAGTACCTAATTGAAATTTGGTAACATGAATTTGTGATTATCCTTGCTTCAGGATCATATTTCTCCTGCAAAGAGTTCAGTACCTCTCAACTTCAATCCCTGTTCTATTCAAGGACTTATAAATACATTTGATGTCCCTCAAACATCCTGGCTATTCAAATAGTCAACCTCCTCGATTTGCTTGATCTATATATTCGTACCAGCTCAGCAACCCACAGGAACAGTTACATATCTTGTTCTTACCCACAACTGCTTAGCCCCAGGATCTTGAATTCTTAAAATTCCTTTCTCTGATTATACCTTCTTGTATTTCCATCATTCCCCCAGGCCTTATTCCACTTAAACCCCACCTTCTGTCTTTTTTCCCTTACTACAGAGTTGCTGACTATTGCTAGAGAAAATCACTCAGCCACTGGGTCCACTAAAAATTTATGTAATGTAATCTCAACTGTGCCTTCTTCATTGCACCACAATCCTTTTATTCTTCCCTGATTTACTTTCTATTACACTCTCAAGCCTCTTTTTACTCTCACTATGATCTCTAGGTCCACCCCTTCCTGTTTCTCTAGTCCATCATTACTGCTTTAGCCTCACTTTCATCCCTTTACAGAATTGTTAGCACTTGTGGTCAAGCAGGACAGCTATAGAGTATCCTCTGTTCTTGAACATTTATGATAAGCCATATAGTAAGACCCTCTTTTAAAAAATCACCCCTCTTGCTTTATCAAATTCCATCCCTGAATTATCAGAACCATTTGCCTTCTCTGTTCTTACTCATATGCTGTGGGACAAAGCCACACGACCAATATGTGTGAATTCCTACAGGATCTGTGATTTTGTCAGAATGGAGCCCTCCCCCCAACAGAAGATCACAATTCATCTCTGATTTTCAGATGTCTTAGAGAGTCCGGGGAAGCACATTTAAGTTAAACGACTGGCTTAGTTTTATAAAACTACTAAGTGTCAGAGGCAATATTTGAACCTAGGTTATCAGGTCTGACATTGGCTCTTGAAGCATATACCTTGTTAATAATAATAATAATCAGGAAAACAACGACAACATTTAGATTGTGTTTCTAAGCTTTTTAAAGTACTTTACAAATGTTATCTCATTTTGTTCTCACAACCAACCTGGGAGCTGAGTGTTATTATTGTCTCCATTTTAATTTGGAGGAAATTGATTCAGATTGAAGTTAAGTGACTTAAGCAGAATCACACAATAAGGGTATGAATCCAGTATTGAACACAGGTCTTCCTGATTCTAGGAACAGCATTCAATCCATTAAGCAGCCTAGTTTCCTCAGATGGAAGAGTTCCTCAAAAAGAACTATAGATAGATAGATAGATGATAAATATATAGGTAAATGATAGATAGATAGATAGATAGATAGATAGATAGATAGATAGATGGATGGATACAGGAAAAGTAGGTTAGCATTTTAGAGTAAATAATGATATTACATAGAAGGAACTAGACTGGAAAGCAGGTTAACAACAACAAGGGTAGAAACAACGGGGTTATCATGGTCTTATTTGTCCTTCATGTTCAAAGAGGACCAATGACATAATAAAGTTGGAGTCAAGGTACAGTGCATTCAACTGTGGCTGATCAGTCTTCTCTTCTCCAGGCAAAACATGCTTAGTTTCTACTTTCTTCAACCTCTTCTGGCTTCATTCTTGTCAGGCTCTTCTTTTGGACCTGTCTTGTGATATCATTAAAAAAGACTCCCAGTGTAAAACCTCTCTGTACCAAAACAGAAAGACACCTTTGCTGCAATTTATAATCTTAGAGAGTTGTTTTGGGGTTGATGGTTGTTGTCCTTCATGCTCAGAGAGGACCAAAAGGACATCACCTTGTCGGGGTTAAGGTACAGTCTGTCTTACAATGAGTGATCAGACCAATATGAACCTTGGAAAGCTCTACCACAGGTTATTGTCCATTTAATCATTTGGGAAGAGATGCCTCTAGACTCTAAATCTGGGAATCTCATGTTTCTCCTTTGTGCTACAGGGATTCTTCTTTGCTCATAGAGCACAGCACCTTCTTTGATGTAGGCACACCATGCTAAGCATATGTGTGTGTGTGTGTCACTGTCTCCCATGTCTCATAATCAACAGTAAAGCTCTTCAGAGACACTTTGAGAGTGTCCTTGTACCACTTCTTCTGACCTCCATATGTGTGCTTGCCTTGTGTGAGTTCTCTATGGCCTGAATGTAAAAAGTACATTTACCTAAAAAAAGGTGTTACTGTCATCAGAGTATATGAAAAACAACCTGGATAGAAAGAAAAAATAGAGGGGTAGGTTAGTAGGAGTCATATCTTTCAGAGTCATCTGCCATGTAGGTTGTGCTAGTTCTTTTCCTTTAGTATCCTTGAGATTTACTTGACTCAGGGGACTAAAGGCAGGATCCAGGACATCACTTCCTGAGTATAGACAGGCAAAAGGACCTTTAATACCCCTTTGATTAACATGAGCAACTGAATGCAAGGGAACCTTGCTCAGGTGAATCAATGTGTAGTATCTTAACTGAATATATCTTTGATATCTTTTGCCTGCTACAGCTAAATATGTCTCCTATTCCCAACAGTTGAATTACCTAATAGTTTTTCAATTTCATTCAAATAGTCCACCTAGAATATTGGGGGATAGACTTAAGTCAGACCTAGCCCACAATACTTGGGTTACAATCTCATCTCTATTATATTTGAGCTTTATCATATTAGACACATTACTTAACTCAATTCCTAGTTTCCTTTTCTGTAAAATGCGGTTAATGGTATCTGCACCACCTGCTGCATTGAGTTAGTATCATAAGACTAATGAAATTACGCATATGAATGCTTTGACAATAAACACTATACAAATGTAATATATTAATACCCAAAATTAATTTACAAAAAGACAACAGAATTAAAATTCTGTAGGATTTTGATCTTGTATTACAGATATAAATCTTACTTAAATTGCCTCTTGTCACAGATACTGTAGAGGATATTACTGTTCAGATACTGGTTTAGTTGAGCCCTGAGATTCTCTTTTAACTCTTACTTCTGACTTCCCACTTCCTCTCTTGAAGGAGTTCTTTAAAACTAAGATTTGGTTTCTGTGGGGGTTTTTTTTAAAACATTTTATTTACAAAATGTTTTATTAAATCTTAACATTTGTTTCTGAATATACAATACAAAACTCCATGCAGTAAAGAAACTTGAAGGCAGGAAAACATTTAGTAGTCATGTAAATACTGAATTTTTAAACTATGATATTCATATCAATAGTGTACAACAGGCCATCAAAAACTTAAATAATTCTATGAAACTACCTTATTTGCATATTTGGACATACTGAATAAACTTTCCAATTATAAATCTTTAGGTTCAAAGGAAATAAAATCCTCTATAGGCCCTATAGATCAAACGGAGCTTAAATAAAAATTAATTTTTCTAAAGTATATTTGAAGGACATTTCCCCACATATATTATCATTTTTTTAAAAGTAGATGCCTTTTTATTCTTACCAATTTTGTACCATTTCAATGATCTCATAGTTCAGGGAGCTACTGGGCTTTAAATGGAGGCTCCTGCTATGGAGATGGTTACTGTTTCTCACCATATTTTTTTTCATAGCATCCACAGATAATTAGTTCTGCCTGACAAAGCACATCACATGGGACGTCTCCATAGCTTTCATAAGCATCTCAGCAGTATCTTCCTTATGGCTGCTTCCTCCAAACCTGCCTGCCTAAAAATGTTTCATCATAATTATTATTACTCATCACTTATTCAAACAATAAAAGTAGAAAGTATCATCACTGTGTTTAGCATATACCTACTATGTTAGCAAAATGGAACATTTGCACCATTAAAAAATAAGAATACAGTCTTGACCTGAAGAACTCACTCTCATACCTCCACAGGAACTATTTATAATTTGTTAATGAACCACATACAGGGCATTACCTCTGCCCATTCTCTATATGAATCTGTGTTTATGAACAAATGAGACACTGATATTCTATATTCTGTCTTCTAATGAATCACAGACGACATGTAAAGTTAAATTTCTTCTTATATCTCCAAATGCTGTTTATCTGTTTCCTTTGGTCACCTTGCTTTCCATCTCCTACCCTACCACCCTACTGTTGGACTTTGGCAAGTCTTAAGTTCTTAGACTTCTGATCTTCCATTTTCTTCTGTTATTGTCTTTCTCTCTGTCTATCTCTGTTTCTCTTTGTGACTGTGTCTCTGTCTCTTTCTCTGTCTTGCTGTGACTCTCTGTCTCTGTCTCTTAGTTTCAGTCACTCTGTCTCTACTTGTCTATGTCTGCCTATTTGTCTATCTGTTACTCTCTTTCTCTCTCTCTCCTCCATTGGAAAGATCATCAGTGCCTATGGTTTCATTATCAGCTTTATCATAGTGACTTCCATGGTTTATAAGCCTAACTGAATTCTTGTCCTATAACTAGATGCTGACTAAATTGCTTCAGCTAAGATGCTTCACTCTCATCTTAAATTTAATATCTCCAAATAAGCTCTGGAACATCACCTCTCAGCTACTCTGTCTTTCTATTTCTCCAATTCCTTTTCTAAAGCTCTATCAAAAGTAGTCTTTTATCTTCACATGGCAAATGTCCTGTTATTTCTAGGATATATGGTCACAATACATATATGCAATCAATCATCAAGTCCTAACAATTAGTAGCAGATTTGAATCCTTTTGGGTCCCTAAACTCATGAAGGTCATGGGTCCATTTCTATAGTATAGTATAATACTTAATCTTTTTGACATCCTTCCTCAAAATATACAATATCAAACTAAAAATGCCTTAAATATGATGGCATACTTACTGGTAACTTGGCTTGTTGTTCTATTTGTAATTTTTTTAACAATTCATGTTAGGATTAAAATAATTAATAAATTAAAATATAAAAATAAGTCATTAATCCTGCTTTATATTTTGAAGATAGCAAGGTCTTGATGAACTATAAAACTAGATATAGAAAATGCAAAAACTCTAGTTAAAATTGAAATCACTTAAAAAAATCAAGACTTTCAAATAAGACTTTTAATGGAATAGAAAATCTTCACAAAATAGTAGCTTTTCCTCAAAATGTGGAAAATTTGTCTCATTTATCAGTTATTTGCTATAATATGAAACCTATTCTCTTTTGTCTGGCTTTTTAGGCATCTGATAATTAGGGCCTACTCTAGCTAGTCAGTGCTATTTGTAAGCACTTTCCAAAAACAGTCCTTCATTTCAATCAGGCTGTTCTTTTCTTAGCTCTATCAAGAGCCCAAAATTATTGTCCTCTTTGAATTATGACTTATGTTGTTCTTCTTGCTCAGAATGCTTTCCTCTCATCCCTTTTATATTTTTTTCTATATCCTACTTATCAACCCTCAGCTTAAGTCAGTTATTCAGTCAATAAACATTGATTAAGCATCTATTACGTGCTAGAGATTGTACTAAGTGCTAATCCTACTTTCTCCAATGAAGCATTCAGTAACCACTTTTTTTTTCCTAAATTTCTACGGCACTTTTAATGTATATTACACCTTTTAACATCTAATTGTTTCATCATTTGACATGTATTTTATCATGAGTAAATGTAATCTGTGAATACTTAGACTGTGTATTATATTTCTTCTATATCCACCCCCATGTGTCATCAGTGATGAAAACGAAATTGTAATTCAACATATATTTCTCACCATAATGTCAACATAAATAGCTACCCTATATATAGAACTTACAATGTGCTAATCACTGTGCTAAACCTTTTACAAATATTAACTCACTTGATCCTCATAATAGCCCTGCAATGTAGGTGGTATATAGGTAGGTAAGAGTATATTAATATCCCCATTTTACAGTTGAAGGAAATGGGGAAGATAAAGGCTAAGTGACTTGCACTAAGTCACACGGCTATTAAGTGTCTGAGGCCTAATTTGAATTCAGATCACACTTGCTGCAGGCCCAATGTTTTAGCCACTGGAATACCTGCCATTTTAAGACTTAACTCACTTTAAATATTATCAATAGTGTTATTTGTCGGCTTTCAAGGAAAATTAAAATTAAGTATAGAATTTTTTCATATGTATAATTTTTATCATTTCTAAATTATTTCTAAATTTCTATAATTAAATGTAAAAATGTTAAATGAAATTTTTTATCCCCGATGTCTGAAGTAAAAAAAAAACCAAAAACTAATTTGCATGGTTAATAGTACTTGCAGTCAACGATATTTGACATTTTACTCCTGAATAGACTAATAATTACTCCTTTGCTTACTTTTATAGTTTAACTCTTTGTTTTGTAATAGTTAATCACTGTCTTAACATTAGGTAGATAGAAACTATGAGTTTCAATTCATCTTTTAGGCTTGTTGTTTTGATGTTGGCAATCACCTAAAATTTGGGAAAGCTCTTATTTCTTAATTTGATAAATGCTATGATGTTGATTGATTGGACTGTTGACTAAGATGTGTTAGTTACAGTTGAGCTTTCAAAGAAACTTCATTTTATTTTAAAAAATCTTTTACCATAGTTTTCAGATCCTTTGACTTTTTCATTACTATATGAGCTCAGCACAAAGTCATTTAATTACTTATCTTTGGTCATGTCTACTTAGCATCTGACCTTAGATTTTTCTTAAGAACAAATGTTTATAGCCTGCTGTTTAGATATCAAGTAATCTTACCACATTATTTAGTTAAAT
>CM053580.1:356591573-356608212 GCA_028627135.1 Pseudochirops cupreus | reverse complement strand
AAGTTTATTTGATATGCTGCCTAATTAGGTACTTTCATAGTCACTAAACAATAAACAAAATATAACTATCCTTTTCTCCAATTCTTCCTTTTTCAATTTTTAATTTATGAAATAAAATAAACATTTCCATAATATAGTAGAATTAAAAAAGTTGACTGCAAATAAAACTTTGAATCTATTTTATACAACTTGCTAGTCCTTTTAAATATATAATAATGTTATTATATAACTTTCCTGTTTTCCCCTTTTTCTCCCCTCTCCCTAGAGATGGCTATCATTAGATACAAATATGTATATATTTATGTGTATGTGTCTATATATATGTAAACATCTTTCTACATATACTTCTATGTATCAGTTTTTTCTCTGGATGCTTTTCTGAAATCTTTCAAGTTGACAATTTTCAAGAAAATGGACTTTGGTACTGATGGTGCTTGATTTCATAGTAAGCTCTTGGAACACTGATTATAGATGAATTAGTAAATCGCTAATTTTGCCTAATAAAGTATTACTGAAATAGTATTAAACCAATCATAAAATTTTAACTTTCAGATTTACAGTAACTTTAATTCTAGTCATTAGGATTTAGGACTCTTTGGAAATGAATCTACTTTAAGGTAGGTATATTCTCCACTTAACTCATTTAAAACTATCTTAATTGAAGGATTTAATTATCTTAATGCAGTAGCTCTTTCTACCACTAGTCTTCTGTGGATAAGTGAAATGTCTTAGCCCTCTTAAAGGGCAAGATACTTCCTAAAGCTCCAAATACATACAATTCCCAGATATATGTATATGTTTAAGTGTGTACATCTCCTTATTAAAGTTTAAAACTTTTTTTGCCTTAGAGAAGATACTAAGTGAAATAGTCTCAACAGCAACTTTTAAACTGTGAAGAGGTAATCAATAAAAAAAAATATTTCTAAAGATGACATTTCAGAATCTGATGTGAAAATAAAAAGAAGAATAAATTACAAATGTTTTATGTTCTCCCCAATAATGGGAAGGGGTGCTTAATTCATAAAATACTTTAAGAAAAGGAGGGAATAGTTTAACATCTTTTCAGAATGTAATCTCTTACAGGGAATATCTGTCTATGTGATTCCCCAAAAACCTGAAGAAAATTTTAAAAACAAAATACTTTTCTGGTATATTTCAAGGATCTTCATATTTGTGACTACAACACACTGAAAAACAGTGCAGGATTTTAAAGCTGCCCTCAGTCTTTTTGCTATCATTGAGATACAGTGAAAAATAGCAAAAAGAAAAACATCATTAGTATTTATCAACCTTGTCACTGTCTTCAATAATGGCCATTTTAATTTATTATGTTAAAATAGCTCTTTCCCTGTTAGAAAATATATAGGAATTTAATGATTTGATCAAAATGGGATAATTTGCTAAATGGATATATACTTCTACTAGTAACCAGTAGGTGGTGCTAATTCAAGAGTTTCAGTTTACAAGATCAAAAGACCAGAAAACTCATAAAATAGATGAAAATATCAATATTGCATAGTTTACTAAATTGAAAAGAAAATTTTAAAAACTTCCAGTCTGTAGAAAGAAATATTTAAAATTAAAAGTGTTCTAACAGGTAGGATAGATGCATAAATAATGAGACCATGACAAATATAACATGATTGGAGTCTCAAGATGAACAGTCTTAAATATTACAGCCACACACACACTCCTTTAGCCATACATGAACAGAACAAAATCATTCCTGTTCAGTTCTTCATAGTTACAGTCTCACTTGGAAACACTAGCATTGCTGGTGTTTTGTTGCATCCTTGGGATAAACTATTGCTCTTGGGGGATACTCAGTTTTAATAACCTCCAGTATTCAGAACAAGAATGAGATGACTTGAAGCCCATTCATACTACAAATAGGTGTTATTATATATAGCCACATTATCCACCCCCCTTTAAAATATAACAAAATGTGAATTAAAAAGCATTATCTCAGAATATAGTTAAGTAACTAATAAAAATAAAAGAGCTGAGTGACTGATCTATTATCTTTTATACTTTCAATTATTCGGACATTACAAAACAATGCACTTTAATAACAAATTTTCAATATGTATGTATTACCCATATATATATATATATATGTATGTGTGTATATACAGAAGATGAAAACATTAATGTTGAACTGATAAAGTTTATCATCAGCCCTTTTATGCTTATGTACCACAGTACATTAAAGTATGGCAATCCAAGTCATAAAATATTTTCCTTATGTAAATTCAAAAGGGCTATTTTAAAATGAGAACTAGGCTGAATTTTTAAAATGACTGACTTCTATTGGCTGTATTTTTTTCTAAAATGTTTAACACATAAGTGTATTCGGACTAATAGCTTTTAGAATATTCTAAAATACGTTTTAAACATCTGTAGAAAATAATGGGGTGGTTTCATCTATGAAGTCTTTACTATGAAAATTATAAAAAGTATGTACAGCATTTTAAAATTTCCACAAACAGATTACAGATGAAATATAACACCATTACTTTAATCATTAAACTTTATCTTCTGAAAGCACAGCTGCATGTCAAGTTAATCTGCAGGATAGGTATCCCAGAAAAAAATCTAACCTGAGGAATAAACATCTGCGATTCTACTGATTGTAAGTATATCAGCTTCAATTATTCCAGAAGCATGATTCCAAACTGCAGAATCTGTACCGGAACTTTTTTAGTTAAGAAAAAGAAAAGTAAATGTTCACTTATACATAGAAAAAAAATACATCAGGCAATTGAATTTCCATAAAGCTAACCCCTCAGTTTTAAAAATATAGAATATATCTTCTTCCCCTCAATTCCTTTAAGATAAAGGGCTTCCTAGCAGACATTCTACATTTTAAGTGCAGATTTTACTGATAAATCTCTGAAAAGTGGCATTAGGTTATATAGGAGACGTTGAGAAATATCTTAAGAAAGCATAAACCTCATAGAATATATCCAACACACAAGACTTCAACTTTTATAAAATCCTGAAATACATCACCCTCTAAACAAACTCTCAGGAGAAAGCTTTCCATACCACATTCTCCTGAGGGTGAAAAAAAAAAATCTAAATGCTGTCTCTTTAAATGAAGGACTATCTTGGAACTGTTCAGCAGTTAAGTATCATTAATGCAAAGTAACAGATTCTTCCTCAATATTGAACTCTAGGTGACCGTCATGGAAAGTAACTACTTCCCCATCCCCTGGCAGACAGTAGCATTAATAATCATCAAAACAAAAAACAAGCAAAAAAAAAAATCTGAAACCAAGCACTAGGAGAGGCCACAGCACGATGAGGCAGACCTCTTGCGTTGTTTACCCAATGCAAAGGAAAAGCAGGAGTTATGGGGGTTGGGGCGAGGAGAGCATCCTTAAGGTTCTGGAAAATGTCTCATGCTTCAGGTCCCCGTGTGTGGCAAAAAGCCAGTCCCTCTCTGAAAGACTGCTGCTGCCTCTTTCTCTCTCCATTTCCAGTATTCCCCAAATGGGCCATCCCTGCGCAGCCCTACGTCTGATTTCTTATACACAGCCCGAATTCTTTTTTGTTCTCAAAGTGTCCCTAAACAGAACTTACATCGCCAGCTTGGCAATCCTCTTTTTCCAACCAGCCCTCTACAGTAGCACAGAAACCACACGCAGTCTAGACGACCTGGGCTCAATGGAAGGAGGGGAAGGGACTGTATTTTGCGCACATCCAAAACGATCCAGAGGCAGTAGAATTTAGTTTTGCCTCCACTGGCTTGCAGACAAGGGCTTTCTCGAAAGCTTGCTTAGTCTATACTTGCATGTGCGTGGAAACACACATACATACACACACACATTTCTTTCCCTTGACTAGTATTGTCATTACAAACAGTGGAAACGCCTACAAGGAGATGAAGTACCTGCACTGGGAGATGCTCAGTTGTTCACTTCATCTTCCGTTGACAAGGAAACCAAACCGCACTTCATTTTTTTCCAGAAAAACCTTCCACTGCCATCATTTGAAAATTTATAGGGGAGGGGGGGAAGAGGAAGGAGGGATTAAATAGATATAGGGATATCTATCATAAAATTATCTCGGTTTTTTTTTAAATAAAAAAGTCAGATGTGCAAAAGTCATAGTTAATTTAAAGGGGGAAAAAGTATTTTGCTTAAAAAATGATCCCAGTAACCGGCTGCAAGAAAAGTTTCACATTATAAAAGGGCATCAAAAACGGAAGGGGGAAAAAACGGTTTGTTGTCATTGGCTTCAAAAAGGAAACAAAAATAAAATTAACGTCTTGTGCTCAGTGGCTTGCACCAGTATTGCAAGACCACAAACTCTTGTAAACACTGCCGTAAAATGCATTCGCAAATCCCACCTATACAAAAATAACATCGGAAAAATAGTCTGCAAAAAGAGTTAGAAACATGCTTTTTTTTTTAACATGGAAAAAATAGGCATCATACTTCACATCGCTTTTCCATAAAACCAGTTGCATATTTTGCTGGACTTGGGAGTCTCTCCCAGCGGCACAGTGGCCACGGACTCCCAGACACAGCGCCTTGTCTACAGTACCATCGCATGCTATAAAAACTTGTATTCAGGAAAAGGCTCAAAACCATGCTCCTCCAGGTTTCCCAATTTAAACAATAATCAAAGAGGTGGAAAAAAAAAGAAGAAAAAAACCCAAAAAAACAAAACCAAAAAAAAAAGGACAAAAAAAAGAGAGGACAAGAATGCCACTGAGAAGGTACTCACCGAGCGGGAGTAAAATGTTGGAATAAAAATGAGATTTAGTATAAAATACAGTATGGCGGTGGAAGAAGGAATGAAGCGCTTTTTTTTCCTCTCAGTCTCTGCCTCAGGCACTGACACGTGACTCGGAGCCAGGCTGACTCGCAGGCAGGCGGGGAAGGAGCAAGGCAGCGAAGGGGGGAAGCCCCACCGCTTCCAACTCACTCGCACGGCGGCGGCAGCAGCGGCAGCGGCAGCGGCGAGGAGACTGGCGCCGGGAGCCCCGGGAGCGGCGGTGGCCGCGGCAGTAACAGCAGCAGCAGCAGCAGCAGCAGCGGGGGCAGCTCGCGCGAGCCACAGCCACGGCAGCCTCTGCTGTGCAGCCCAGACGAGCAGGTGCCCCTCACGCTGAAGCCGAGCACACACACACACACATACACACGCACACACGCACACGCACAAGACAGTCAGGGCGCCGGGGAGAGGGAGAAGGAAGAGAGAGAAGAGAGGGACTAGAGCGGAGCTGAGCCGAGCCAGGAGAAGAGGCACACGCAGCAGCTGCTGAAGCTACCACTGCTCTGTATGTGTGCGCATCTGTGTGTGTGTGTGTGAGTGTGTGTGTGTGTGTTAGGGGGGGGTGGATAAAGAGGGAGAGGAGGTGCCACAACTTGCTGCTCACCTCAAACTTGGCGGTGTTTCATTTATTTATTTATTTATTTTGCTTCCCGAGGGTTGGGGAGAGAAGTTCCCACCTTCTCCTCCTCCCTTGCCTAAGTTTGAGTTTTAACTGTATCATTAATTCCCTACTCTTCTGCCCCCAACCCTTACCCCGACCTGCCCAGTCTAACCCCCCATCTCCCGTTCCTGCAGAGGAAGCTTCCTTACCCGAGTGGATCCTGATTTGCTTTTCTCACTAGTCCCCAGCCTTGTGTTTCCCCTCCCGGACACGCAGGGATGGATACACGTCCAGGGCGATGCTTTGGCCGTTGTGTGATCAGCCTGGGGGCCCAAAGTATTGATTGAAACCAGTACAGACCGCTTTCCTCCCTGGGACAACAGTGGGGAGAGATGCTTTCAGTTTGCAAGAAAAAATAAAATGTCTTGCAGAAAATCCATTGCATTAAATGCCTGGGTTTATTTTGCGGGTTGTTGGTGATAGATAGGGTGGAGGGTTTTGTTTTGGTTTGTTTGGGGATGGAGGTGGGAGTGGTTGAGTTGGAAGGGGTTGTTTTGATGGTCTTGATATTTGTATAGGGTTAAGTTCTCTTCATAGTCCTCGTTCCCGACTCTTCCACGGGTGTTTAGCTGTGGTTTAAAGTGGAGAGAGAGCTCCAGTCAAACAAGTGATCCCATTGTGTGTAATGCAGGAAGGTAGGGGATACTTGGCATCGGAGGAAGGGAAGCTATGGATTGGAGCTCAGGTACTAAAACAATTCAGCTGGAAGGTTAGGTAAGAGCAGGATCCCACCACCAGGCTGCGTAGCTGACTGCCTGCAGCGGTTTAAGATCCGGATTTCGTATCGGTTTACTTTCTTGTCAATTGATAACCGGAGAGACTGTGCATGCAATCAGCCAATCGTTGACAGCTTGGAGATTTTCTATTCGCTGCTTGTTCAGGGGCAGCATCCTGGGCTGAATGATCAGCTCTTTTTGCACAGTATTATAAGTATACACCTGGGCCGTCTCATGTAGCTTGGGGTGGGGTTGGAGGAATCATTGGAATGGCCATAAGTGTTTGAGAATGAAGGAATGGAAGGATTGGAGTTCACCAATCACTCTTCCTAGACCTCAATTGCTGATCTTTACCCTAATGATACAAATGGAGATGTTCATGATAGAATGGATAGTGTAATAAAAGCTAAGTACACATAATTACAAAGAGCTTCAAAAGCAAATACTATGTGCCTCTGATAGTCTGGTCAGGATTCATTGACCAAATAAAGTATTAATCCTCAATTTAAATAAAAAGGATTAAAATTATTAAAAGATCACTAAATATTTATTAAGTAGTTGCCAACTCTTCTTATGCTGATCCCCACCTTGGAATTAAGAACTGCAGCTTGAGATCATGACTGAAGGGGAATTAAATGCATCAAAGGTTTTTAGTGACTTTATAACAATTGTTGGTACAGCTCAAGTGCATTTTCAGAGCACTCATATCTCATTTTTAAAGATTTATTGTTATACTTTGTCCTTTTTCTCCATGACTCAAGAATTACTCTTCTTCAATATTTTGTTATGAATTTCTTTCCAATTTCCCTTGTTATCAGTTTAAAAACCTTGTTACTCTGGTCAGTAAGATTAAAAACAATAATTTATAGAATATTTTTTCCAAATTTTTCCCCCTTGGCATCCTTCAATATTTTGCTATGGAGCCACTCAAATATGGGGAGAGACAACACTTTTTAAGGGAGGAATTTTGAACTTTCTAGTAGGTTGTATAGAGTCTGGGTTGTAAAGAGCTATTTATGAAGAACTTTCCAAACAAATCTATTTAGAATTACACTGCAGTAATGGCTCTCAGCCAATCAGAGTGATTGTCAGACTTTTATTATTCAATAAAATGACTCCCCTTTATGTAAAATGCTGCTCTGCTGAAGACAAGCAAAAGACATCAATATATATTTCCTCTGCATTCTTCCTATTTACTACATAATTATCGTATCCGTTTCCTTTTCTATTTCACCTATATGTATCTACCATTGTTAAGTTGTATGGGCACTTTAAGAATAGATCGGGATGAAGATAAATAAAAAATAATAAATTACCCCAAAGAAGATTCCTTATAGTATTCTGTATATTATCCATTGCTGTCTATAACAGCCAAAAAAACATATAAACTTAATAAGTCAAACAAATGAATTTTCAGTGGTTAGCAGAGTGTCACATACCATTCACTTAACAAATGTACATTAAACATCTGTCTTACATGAACTTTTGTGGTAGGCGCTGTTGAAGATCCAAACATGGGTAAGTTCTTGACCTCTAAAACCTAAAGAAGGAGATTAAACATAATGTCAGATAACTATAAATATTTGCTAACCTCGTTTTCAATTTCATTGTTGTTGTTGTTGTTTGTTATAGGAAGGGAATGACATCTTTGGTATCGCATTGCCCTTAGTACAATGCTCAGCACAAAGCAGGTGCTCAACAAAGACTTGTTGATTCTGTGTACTCATAGAAATAAAGGAAAACTTTCAAAGTGAAAAGACTCTAGCTTGTCCAAACATTTACTTGAAGAGCTAAGGGGAGATGGCTTTATTTGCTAATATACCCTCCTTGGTAAGGAATAAAGGAAGGGAGAAATACCCAGTAGATGTGGGTTTTCCAGACTCTCCTCCCCAGGACCACCAAAAGGATACTGTCTCAGATCTTATGAGATTCCTTCTTAGTAATGGCATGGAATATATATGGTTCAGTTAAAAGGGCACACATTTCCATTTGCCAAAGTGTAAAAGTGGTTTTAAATTTATTCCATATTATTTCAGCTAATTTTGGTATAAAAATAATAAAATACTTGTGACTTTTAAAAAAATTTCAGTACTGATGCTGTGTTACAACCAAATAACTTGAAATCACTTTTTAAAAACATACACTTCACTCTATTTCTTTCCTTTTGTCTTTTATTCTTATTTTATTTTTCCATATAACTATCAAAATATTTCACATTCATTGGCATATTTCTATTTCTATTTTAATTTTTGGTGATTTCCACTTAAAAAAATAAACAAGCCTATACATCTATTTTATCATGGGAAAAATGTTGGGTGAGAGGAGCTGGTGTCAAATCCTTAATCTGCTGCTTGCTACCTGTATGGCCTTGGATATGTAACCTGGCTACACCTTAGCTTCTTCATGTATAAAATTAGGAAGTTGTACTAGCATGACTTCTGATAGCCTTCATAGGTGTAAATCTATCATCCTATGAATATTATAACTATGAATATTATAACATACCTTATAATTTGCATAAACTCCAAAGGAACAGAATATAGATGGTTTAAAAATCACATATGAAAATATTACATGAATAAACAAAGCAAAAAGAAGTATAAATCCCATTTTTAACTGCAACCTCTAACTCTTTGATTTGGAATTTGTATCTCATGCCCCCAGAGGAAAAAAAATAGTTTAAAAATACTGTCATGATAAAAATGTAGATAGCAAAATATATACTCGATAACACTGATTTCAAGTTAAACACAAAAACAGTATTTGCAACAAAACATTTCTGCCTATAAAAAAGTAAAACTAAGGCATAAATTTATGCCCTTCCTAATTTTTTTTCTTGCAATGTGTACATTTTAAATTGAACATATTCACTATTTCTTGTTTTATTACAAATGTAGACACTGTGGGAGTGACATAGTAAGTAAACAAAGGTAGCACTGATGAGTTTCACAATAAATAAGCTTAGACTCAGTGTGAGATATAGCTGCACGTGACACTTCCACTGTTCTGCACCATCTGTTATTATTCATTGATTTCCTACCTGACAATCTCTCTACCTACTGTAAAAAGAATTTAAAATATAGCATTTGGTAATTTTTAGAAGCTGTGAGGTTAACACAAGAGGTTTCTTTGGGTATCATGACTAAAACTGTAAAAATATTGAAGGAGCCACAAATAAGTCCCTGAAAAGGTATTGAAAGAAAGCAAAAACCTAAAAATATGGGGGCAAGCATTTGAGAACTCTGAGCTCAGAGAGAAAAGGAAAGTGAACAGAATGTCAGAAGGAGTAAGCAACATAAAATAGGAAAAGGTATGTAAAAGCATCATCAAGGAAAATGCAAGGAATGCAGCAGTAGCTGACAAAATATTAGTTTATAGGAAGTTTAGGTGTTAAGAAAGCAAAAAAATGAAGGTAGATTTTTAAAGGGAAAGAGAATGGCTCAAAAACATAAGACCTAGAGCATTGGAGAGCCTGGGAGGACAGTAGAAAAAGATATTTCAGAAATGCAGACAAGTGCAAAAAAGGGACAGATCTGGGGCATACAGATGAGTACTAAGAGACGCATGACAAAAGTATCTTCACCAATATTTTAGAAAAATATTGTAGACTTTATAATATGTTCCCTGAGTGAGAGGAAATGTGCCTGAGAACTACAGGAAACAATCTTGCTAAGGCTAAACAGTGATCTTTCTGGGAAAGGAAAACTAGAGAAAAATGAGACCCAAAGGAACTTCTTGATTTGTGTGAAATCAAGATAATCATCTGAATGATCTTAATTGATAAAACTGGTAACCTATGTAAGGACCTCATCATATCTCCTTGGGATTATTGTAATATTATTAGTCTCCCTGCTTCCACTGGCCTTCCATTCTATCCTTCACATAGGTACCAAATTAATATTCCTGAAGCAGAGTTTTGACCATGTCACTCGCCAACTAAAAAATGTTCAGAGACTCCTGTTGCTTTTATGATAAAATACAAACTCCTCAGGCTGGAATTAAAAACTCTCCACAATGTAGCTTCCATCTAACTTTCTGGACATTTTATAATATACACACCCTTACATGAACTCTAAGTTCCAGTTAAACTACTAGCTATTACCTAAGCTCAATATATAATCTCTCTTCTCTGTGCCTTTGAACAAACTGCCCTCCATGCCAGTAATATGTTCCCTTCTTACCTTCATCTCCTAGGATCCCTAGTTTTCCTTAAGACTCAGCTCATGTCCCACTTCTATAGGAGGGGTTTCTGAGGTCAGCCAATTGTTACTGTTCTTGCCCTCCTGAAAGTACTTTGCATCACTGTGGTCTTGTATGAGATTTATCCTCTCTCACACAGATTTATACAGACACACACACACACACACACACACACACACACACACACACACACACACACACACACACACAGAGTAAAAGAATCATCACCAGTCATCTAAACAAGAAAAATGTGTTGTGACCCCTCCCCTCAGGGTATTTTAATATACTATTCATTAGATTCTTTTAGCTGCATCCATTACATTCTTACAATAACTAAAATAACATTTGCCCACCAAAATAACTCCAGATTAAAATTTGCATTATATAGTTATAAAATACAAAAGGCTATCCTGCATATAATTATGAAAGCCATAAATATAAAATTATAAAACTAATTATTAATATATGTATATTATTGGGTGAATAGTCAGTGTGTGCTGCCAGTGGTAGAAGAGAAGAAAGTCACTCCTGGAGAGATTCTTTCGTCAGAAAGGTACACGTATGTGTATAGCCAGTATATGCCAGTGGTGCGTTTGTGTGTGTATGTGTATACACACATACATACATATATGCATACATGCATGCATATATGTGTGTGCATATGGATATATAAACATACACATGTGCATTATGTGTGTATACACGTGTATGTCTGCATGAATGCACATGCGTATGTGTGTACAGATACACACACACACATATATACATTGGTACACACTGATTACTCATCCACAGAAATTCTAATGAATAATTTACTAGTATTACTAACCAGTTCAGTTGAAAATCTGGCAGATAGAAGAATGGTAACTTAAATAGAGAATAAATTTAAATTTAAAAACAACCTTATCAATGCAATGGGATGCAATATGAGGCCTGCTTCTCCAGAATGTTTGTGATGATTTGTGATGGTTTCAAAGTAGCTTGTAGTAGGTAGATCAGCATTTGTGGTTTTCAAATAAACAGCCTGATATTTGTGCAGTAACACAAATGTTTGTATTATCTTCATCACGTGATTAGAGAGATGATAAGATGTGATGAAAGGGGAACAAAAGAACAAGGAGATTAATCTGATGCAGCATACAGAATGCAAATGAGAGTATACACAGGCATGTGACCCTCTGTTGGGATTCAGCTTATGTTCAAATATTAAACCGTGACAATTTGGAAACAATTTGATGACATGTTGAGAAACTGCAAGAGTATCTTGTGCTTATTCAGAAATTTTCAGAGTTCTGTATAATTACTGCATAGATACCAAAATCATTGTGTACATGATTGTGATAGTTTCAGATCACTGCAGAAAAAATAGTGCTTCAAGTATCTGCATGCTTACCAGAGAAGAAAAATATATTTACAACATAACTGGACAATTCTTTACTGCTTAAGGTACATATATATTTATATATCTATGTACATATTTGTATATATGCATTCCTGTTTATATATGTGTGTGTGTATATATGTATATATATGTATATATATACATATATATATACACCTATATATATATATATGCATTTATATATCTGTGTGTGTGTTTTATTATTATTAAGAGCTCCTTAGTCTGCTGTCATGAATCTTCAAGGGGATCATGAACCACTAAAGGTGAACCATTATTGTAGAATAAAAAATAAGCTCCTTCAAAAAGAAGACTCATTATTTTTTGTTTTCTATTCTCAGTTTCTAACATAGTGCCTTTCATGTAGTAGATACTGAATAAATATTTTAGTCTATCTAAATCAAGAGATAACATGGAATAATATACTAGGAAACCATAGCATTTTGTCTGTTATCAATTCTGCCACTAACCAAGTATGGAAATGCAGGCAATCACTTATAAAGAGTTTGTAAAACATATCTCTGAGGTACATTCTGACTCTAAAGCATTATGATTCTCCGACATGGATACATTGAATAATGTACCCATCAATTCTCAAGTTCCTTTCAGAGAAAACTGATCAACTTTGAGGTTTCAGACAACTAGCATATCTTGCATAGGCAAATGCTTAATGATTTGCTGAACTGAATTCTCAAAGGTTCAGCTTAGCTGCTACCTCCTCCATAACGCTTTCCTTGATAACTACTAGCTGAAAATATTTTCTCCTCCTTCAATGTTTTTATTGCATTTTTTGATCTTTTATACTTCCATTTCATTCTAAAGCTATCAACTCTCTACTAGGCATATCCATCTGGTTTTCTCCAGAGCGTTTCAATCTCAATATATACAAAACAGAACTCATTATCTTTCTCTTAAAATTCCATCCACCTTCCTAATTTTCATTATTTCTGTTCATAACATCATCATCTTTCATAACCCCAAGTTAGGTTCACAACCTGTAAGTCAGCCCTGACTGTTTCATGTCTTTCACTTCATTCATCCCAATATCAAAACAGTTCCAAGTCTTACAGATGTAATTTCCTCAAGATTTCTTGGACACTTCTGCTTATCTCTGCCCACACAGTCACTGCCCTAATGCAATTCTCATAAGCTCTCTCCTAAACTACTACAGTAGACTCCTAATTGCTCCTCCCACATGCAACCTTTCACACACAGTTTTGCCAAATTGATATTCCTAAAGCATATGTCTGAACATTGTATTCCTCTGTACAAAAAGCATCAGTTTGTCTGTTACTTCTAGTGTAGTATAAAAACTTCTGTGTTTGCTTGTAAAATCCACTACAATTTGACTTAAGCCTGTTCTTCCAAATTAATTTCATATTCCTTCACTTAATGGACTTTACATTTCCAACTAAATTAACCTACTTCCCCTCAGTTGGAATTATGTTTCCCATCACCCCCTTTGAACCCTCAGCTTGATTCAACATGCAGTTTGAGTGTTTTTCCTAATCTTTTCCTTCTTCCAGATGCTAGTCCCTCTTTCCAAAAATACTTTGTATTTGTATACTTTGTATCAATTTACTTATGTACATATTGCTTTTCCTTAGTAGAATATCTGTAATCTCCTTGAATTCAGAGACTCATTTCATCATTGTCTTAATGTCTCCAGCACCAATGAGATTTTTGTTCAGGTAGAAGTTGAACTAGATGATCTATGAGATTTCTTCCCACTATGATTTTATCCTATGAATACACAATAAAAAAAATGTTCTTTTTTAGGCCATTCAGAAAATTCTTTATAATTTTGGGTAGGATTATATGTCTTGTGTCTTTTTCCATAGTAAAGAAAAGTGAAATTCAGAAAATGAATTGAGAAAGCTGAACTTTAAATATCATTAATCTTATTTGAATGCCCACCTTACCATATTTTTTTAAACTCTTACATGTCAAGAAATGAATTCATTAAATTAATCCATTACCACAGTACTCATTTGATTATATCTGTTTCTAATTCTGTTAAAATTCAGGCTAATGCACTACTTCTGATAAAGAATTTGATTTTTAAAAAGGAAAAATTCAAATTTTGAAAGGTATGAAAATTTCAATCTATGAGTCCATTAATTTCTCATGTTCTCTTTATAAAAATGATCATTTTATGATGATGTGAAATCTGATGATACAGTTTACAAGTTTTATACTACAAATTTTATTGCTTATTTCCATGGGAATGGTCCTACCAATAAAGGTCTTATCGTGATAAGATGATGAACCTAGAATCTAGGGCCCAGATTCTCCATTCAGATAAAGGTTCTGGAATGTCCTACTGAGGTAGAAAAGCTTAAAATAGGTGCCCAGTGGCAGCCAGGGGTTCTCTGTTCTGAACTAGCTAAGTTCCAGAGATCCTCATCACCAGAAGGTTGACCATCAATAAAGGATTGTATTCAAACATGCCAAATCACAAAAACCAGCTACAAAGGCAAAGAAGGATTATGAAGTTGCTTCAGTGAATTTGTGGATATTATTATTATTATTATTATTATTATTATTATTATACATTTATTTCTTTTAAGTTTTCAAAATTCACTTTCATAAGATTTTGAGTTCCAAATTTTCTCCCCATCTCTCCTTCCTGCCCTGCACTGCAAGAAAGCATGCAATTTGATATGGGTTCTCTGTTCATTTTAAAACTATTTTCACATTAGTCATATTGGGAAGAATTAGAGCAAATGAGAGAAACCAGAAGAACGAAGAAACAAAAAAGAGAGCAAATAATATGCTTTGATCTGCATTCAGACTCCATAGTTATTTTTCTGGATATAGACAGCATTTTCCCATCATGAATCTCTTGGAGTTATCTTAGATCCTTCCATTGGAAATGATGAATCTTTAAAGAATTATTGAAGTGACTGAAGCAACTGCAGGCTTATCTTGGTATTTAAGACTCTCCACTATCTGACTTGTATTTTTTGTATTTATTTCATCATATTCCCCTTCACACACTGTTAAATTTAAGCTTGAATACAGCATGTCATCATCATGCCACTTTGTATATTCATACATTCTATTCAAATGTTCCATCTTGCGTCTAGGAATTCATTTCATCCTTATCCCTGCTTTTCAAAATTGTTTTTTTCCTTTGTGGGTTCATTTTAGTTGTCACTTCCTCCATCTTCCTTATACAGCTTTCCCCAATTGCCAAGATTCACCCCGTATGGAAAATATTCTCTCTTCTTTCAAATATTATTTTGTCATGAGAGAAATGATTATTAAATAACCAATTTTGGGGGAAGTACAGGTTTTTCTTTTTTTTTTTCCCCCCGCTTCCTAGATCTTCATTCTCTATTAGGCCAAGCCCACATTTGTAGGACATGTTGATAGATAAGATTGCCCAAATCTCCAGGGTACATACCTTTCAATTCTGTATGGGAGGTGTTTCCCACCCACCTAGAGAATCTTAGAAAGAATTTACTTGTAAGGTGAATTTCCACTCATTATATTCCACTTAGCCAGATCTGAGCAATGGTGGATTTTATCTAGATTACCCTGGCTAGGGTAGATAAGAGATAAATCTCTCAGTCCAAGACTGAGTGATAAGAATAAAAGCTCTCAGCCCCTCATCAGAATAAGCCCACCTCTCATTATGATATTGCTTCTTCTCATTAGTTGTTAACCATGACAGTGAAATGCCACTCTCAGGAATACCTACTCTTCCAAAGCCATACAAGCTGAATGTGTTCCATTCAAGAATGTCACTGACCCCTTTTATTAATTATATGCTATCATGATAAACAAAATGATTAATTACTAAGAAACTATTTATCTTGAGCTTTTTATATGTCACAGTCTGGTCAGTTTTTGTACCTTTGGTGGTGCATACACTTTATTATATTTATCTTTGCATACATTTATCTTTCTGTCATTTATCTATCATTTACCCACTCATAATGAAGACAAGGTTCATTTGAGGGGAGTGTGAAGAAGGATATTAACTCCTTGATTCTCTAACTTTTATTTCTTTATAGTTTAATATTTATGCATGTACAAGCAAAACTGTGTAAGAAGAACAGGGTAAATGTTTATAGGAAATGGCAATAGAAGTCATGTGTGTAGATATGTATTATTCCTTTCTTCCCATGAAGGTTTCCCAGCACATATATAAAAGTCAATCTTGTTAAGATCTGAAAAGATCAGAGCCTTTGGCTGTTTGGCTTCAGGGTAGCAAATTATTTGTTGTTTTATTCATTTAAATTCTTAGAGAAAACAGGAGCAAAGATCAAACACAGGCTTTCCAATAGCACTGTAGGGCACTACTAGTAAAACACTGGGCAAAATATTAATATTTCAAATACAATTTTATATACATAAACATTGTGATCAGCCTTTATATCATAGGGGGAAGAGCAGAGAATACTCATTTGGCTCAAGATTCGAATGGATGAAGAGGTGGAATATAAAATCAGACCAGGGTCATAAGGTGATACCAAACTATGGAGGGCTTTCACTGAATTTCAGACAAAAGAGTTTGAATTTTATTCCTTAGGAATTAGGTAACCAATGAAGGTTTCTGAGCTGAAGAGTTAAAGGGCCAGATCTAAGCATGACAGTATTATGCAACTACATTTATATTTGAACTAGATTCAGATGTATTTACTTTCAAAATTACAGAGATAAATTTTGTGACAAAGAAAAAAAAAGCTTTCCTATACTAACATACCAGTGCTTTAGTTGTCATTTGTTACTTGCTGTGAAATCAAGTTTTTGATTTTCATGATACATTTTTTATACTTAAGTACTATTCCTATGCAAATAACTTTTAATGTTTTAATTTATTGCACAGGTAGTGTGAAAAGAAAGATCACTATGATCAGAAAAGAATGA
>CM053580.1:356568484-356591073 GCA_028627135.1 Pseudochirops cupreus | reverse complement strand
ATAGTTATATTTTGTTTATTGTTTAGTGACTATGAAAGTACCTAATTAGGCAGCATATCAAATAAACTTGCATATTAACCATCGTATAAAAATAATCACAGAAGAATTAGAAGGGAAAATAAATGTGTATTTATAATTGTTTCTATAATAAAATAATATTGAAAGTAGTATTTGATTACTTGGTAATTCATTTTTTCTTTCCTTTTTCATTCTTGAAACCTTTTATTGAATCTGGAAATCCTTGCCAACAAAAGAAATGCAATTATGTCTTTACTTCTTATATTTGTGCTATTACTTCTTCTGATATCTTTTTTTTATACTTTAATGATTGCAGTATTAAAATAATTGACTATTTCTGCTTATTTTTGCTGAATTTTACCATGGAATTATTATAGTATGGCTTTAATTTTTAATTTTTAAATTTTTCATTTTAAAAACTTTTTTGATGGGGGGCATATTTAATCTGGAATCAGTTATTTCAAAAGTGCAGAAATTTGAATTTTGGTTAATTTCTTATCCCATAAATCTCCTTTTCAAATTCAAATTCTTTGATTCATATAATCACTATTTAACAATTATAAAAGACAAAGTGGTATTTTAAATTAGTTGTCAGGTTTGAAAGAAGATAGATGATTAACTTGTCATACTAAAATTTGCACTTGTTAAATAAAACAAAACTCATTAGTAAAATAATTTTAAGGATTCTAAAGTTAGCATTATATTATTTTAAAATAATTCCTAAAAGATTATTCTAAGAAATTTCTTTGGAAAAAAAACCAATATAACAGTAAGAAATAAATAATAAAATTGATCTATACATATATTATCTATTTACAATGTCAATTGGCTTTTCATTTGTGCCCTGACAAAAGTTTTTGTGTTTTGTCTGTCCTACTTTAAGCCTTAGAAATAATAGTGATAATGAGAAGAACAATATTACATTTAAATATTTGCAGTGGCTAACATTGTATATGACTCTAAGGTTTATCAAGTACTTCATATTTCAATATCAGCACTATTTTTATTCTTGTTTTGTAAATGAGGAAATTGACCATGATTGTTTATAGATCTTGTACCAGATGAACCCTTATCCCAGGAGTTGGACAATGTCATTCTCCATTGAGGAATAAGATAGATAGATAGGTAGATAGATAGATAGACTGACAGATAGATGTAGAATATATATATGTATGTGTCCAAACATACATGCATATGTATACACATGTACGTATCTATCTATTTACTTATCTCCCTGAGGGGAAAAGGAAAAGCTGTTGATGATACTCATCTCAAAGTATTCTTGCACACCTGGGCACACCTGGTCCACTCTGCATATTACTGTGAAACTGAAGCTCAAAGAATGGTTAATTGTCTTGACCAGGATCACATAGTAAATGTGAGGTGGGATACATATTTTTACTAACTTTAGGAAATTAAAATTTTTGCAAAACTGTGGTAATTTAAGGTAAAACCAAAAGTTTGGTCATTTTAATATGATTTGCTTATTATCATATGGGATTTTGAAGGCCACATATTGTGATTTTAAATTTTGCCATTTCTGAGCAGGGAATTAATTGTCTTAAAGGCATAATTTCCACTATTATGTGATACAGATAATTTGTTATTCAGGAAAGTGATCCATGAATTCTATTTCTGGGGCATCTCTATACAGAGAAAGGATTGTGCCATAGCCAGTAATCAGAATAGGTGCTTATCCTTCATGTGCACCTCAGAGTTACATAAATAAGGAAGAGAGATTTGTGTATTTATCTTGGTTGGTAACTTAAACATAATGCAATATGTTGAAAGTTAAATTTACTTCATCATTGCATGCATTGTTTGTCTCGAATATGTTGCTTTTTCTAAATTTTATCAATTATCAATTTGGGATTTATGTTTTAGTGAACATATAGTAAACAGTAAAAAGCAAGAAATTTCAGAGTCAATTTGAACTTTGGTACTAAGGCTGAAAAATAAAAAAACTTTCTCATTGAAAAGAATTTCAATTTAGCAAAGACTGAGGAAATATTTAAAAATGGTGGGAACAGTTAGTATTTAAAATGTCCCATGTAAACATAAAGGAGTCCGTCTTCCATACAGGTACTATTTTATGTGTGTATATATAATATAGGGAGTTCATCTTTCATGTAGGTGCTGATATAGTACCTATATGGAAGATGGGCTCCCCTATGCTTGTACTTATTGCATGATTTAAATTATCTGGTTTTGTGGATATACTTTTGTATTGATGCTAGTTAAAAAAAAGTAAAATGTGATCTTAATTTGTGAATGATTGAAACAGCAAGAACATGACTGGACCCCTTAAGGAGAAATAAAGGAACTATAGAGCACATCAGTTCCCTTTGGTAGGATCAGGTGTTATTGGTAGGACCTCTGATGGGCTTCTCAGGTCTAAAGATCTTCTGTATAGGCACAGATCTCTGGACTGTAGTGACCGAGGCCATGGGATAGGTATCTGGCTTCCATTTTGCCCCTAATCATTTTTGTGGAAGAGGCAAGTCACTTATTTTCTCTGGGACCTTTTCCTTCCCTTCTCTTCAGTCCCGTCCCTTCTCTTCCCCTTCCTTCTCCTCTTCCCCTTCCTTCTCCTCCGCTCTTTTTCTCTCCTTTCCCCTCCTCTCCTCCCTTTCCTTCCCTTCCTTCCTTTCTTTTTTTCCTTAACTATATGAACTCTAAGTTCCCCTGCTTCTCTGAAATGATAAATAATGGGGTGGCTAGGTTGCACAGTGGACAGAGCACTGACCCTGGAGTCAGGAGGACCTGAATACAAACCCAGCCTCAGATACTTGCTGGCTGTATGATCTTAGGCAAATCACTTAACCCCAACTGCCTCCAGAAAAAGGGGGTGGGGATAAAATTATAAATATAATTCCATAGTGGAACTATCTGGAGTCTAGAAATAAATCAATCAGCAAATGTTTACCACATACCTAGCAATTTGCTAGGCACTGTGGATAATATAAAGGAAGTGCTTGCCTTTCAGGAGTTGGGACTCTGCTTTCTGCATAAGGAAAAAATAAGATACAACTCTTTCACTGCATAAGATGTCTATAAATGTAGGTGTTGCTCCTGTCTTCCAACATTTACATTGCTTCAGAACTCCAGCATGCTTTTTTTTTATGTGTACTTGAAGTGTGAAGTTATTCAAACTCATTTTCAATAGTTTGTCCTTTAACAGAATCACACATTATTAACTTTGTTAACTTCTTACGGATGCTGCTTTATACGATAACAAAATAGTATCCCATGTAAGTGGAAAAAGTGAAAATATTTAATTTAGAGAATGCTTTAAAGAGGCGAATGACCAAAGAACATTTTACCTTGCCTTTCATCATGATGGTATCAGGCCTGGTATCATGATGGTATCAGTTGCAAATAAGCAGTTACAGTGATGATCCTAGTATTATTTTTGTCATAATGATGATTATTTTCTCTATGAAATAAACTCCCTTGTGGGTTCATAAAAGATATGAAGTAGTTCTGTAATCCCAAATATTTATGTGGATGATTATGTGGATTAAAGTATAATATAAAATGTGTATGCCTATGTACAAAATGGAAAATATTTAGCAAATGGAATAAATAATTGGTTATTGGACTTGTGTACCTTTATCAGAGTACATAAAATGTTTCCCAGAAAAGTTTAATTAAATGTGAGTTTGGAAACATTTATATTTCCACATATAAACTGTTATTGTTTACATATTTACATGTACATGTATGTGCATATTTCCTATTTTATGTTTATGTACATATTATATTGGTCTGAACTTGAGATTTGATCAGTGTAGGGAATTCCTAGTGAGAACTTACTCAAGGGATGTATGTCAACCACTGACTATAATTTATAGTTTTAGAGATTTTCAAGGTGGGTAGGGAGTGGCACTTAGAGGTTAGGTGACTTTCCCGTAGTCGAAATAGGAGCATGTGTTTGGGACAGGCTAAAATCCATGAACATAGAACTGAATCTGGAGTTGGAAAATCTAGATGTGGTTGAGAATATAAATAAACTAATTCATACTGTGTAAACCACATTGAGATACAATTACTGATGCATTGAAAAATGGTCAGCATTGGTGATCGCCTGGTGTAGATTAGTTCTTTCTGTGGCATTAAGTGGTTTAGCTCCTTGAATGGTATACTGCCACTTCCATTAATGGTCCTGTATAACAGTGTCCATTGTGACATGTGTGAATTGCATATGTTGTTTGAGCTCAAACACAGTGAAATGAGGCATGTTTTGATATTTTTTTTCCTTTGTGGCATTTTAATGTGTATTCCTTAAGTGCACTGAATATATAGACTCAATTCCATAGAGGATTACAGAGTACTGTGGCTGTTCAAATGCGACATTTTACCCTGTGCATACACTTGGCTTGTCTTTTCTTTGGCAGAATTTTAAAGTTGTAATTTTAAAATTGAAGTTATGTGGGAGAGTGTATGGGTTTAGCCAGGGAGGAAGAATAGAATAACATAATGGAAATCAGTGCAAAGCAATATAAGTAAATTCAAGAATCAAGTTATATAATTCATTTTCACACACGCGCACACACACACACACACACACACACACACACTTAGTATACTTTTGTAAATGGATTGAATGGAAGGATGAGGCATTTAAGGAGTGGAGGAAATACTTAATTATTTTTTTAATTATTTGTGTAACCATAGATTATGGAAGTAAATTCAACAGATATGTAAACTCACTCTCGCTTTTGCTGCCATCATAACAGCTGCCATCAAACAGTATTCTTTAGTGCCAATGGTGACTTCCTTTAGAGGAATCCTGGAAACAGTATCATGAGTTCCAGTTTATGCGAGGATTCAAATTTTCCTTCTCTCATTCATTTGTTAATTACTCATAAAAGAAATGGAGCTGGGTTGTTGATCCAGTGTCTTGGAAAGAGACAAAGTTTAGACAAAACAAGACGGCTACCAATAGAGAATATGTTCTTGGAAAGGATTAAAGCAACAAGATGCACAGCGTTACCTTCCAGGTATTCTAGAGAGATAAGAAATAAGATGGTATATGAGTTCCCTTTAAGTTGGATCTATATAGAAACTGGCAAAATTCCACAAAATCATTATATTTTACATCATTGAAGGCTCCTGTGGAAGTAAATGTTGCAAATAGGCAACATTTCCCACCTCTCTATACATTTTATTCTTTTATGTGTAGTTTATTTTACACCTGTGAAATATCTTTCAGGAATTATAAAGAAATCTCCATTGTTGTTGGCTTTTTATATGTTAACCCTTCATTGCTTCTCTCCTCCCTAGGGATGAACATATTTGACTGATGGAAGTGTTAATTTCCTCTTTAAAGTTATTTTCATCCTCAGTATAACTATTCATATAATTGGCATGGTGAGATTTTGGGAATGAGATTTTGCAGGAGTATCTCTTCAGTTTATTTTCTAAAGATAATAATATTATAGCACTTAAAACATTGTATAAGCATTTTTTTACCTTGCTTTCCCATTCTTCCTCTCCACACCTATTGAAAAGTGAAAACATTTATAACAAGCAAGCTCTCTTCTGAAGCAAACAAAGCCCCAAATGAGACTATTTCCTAATTGGAAGCTTTAGTTTCTGCTGTGAGGGATCATGCTGAGGATAGATCAGTATTACTTATGCAGTAGAGAGCATAGAAACTCAAATAACCATTGATAACTATACAAGTTAATTCTCTCAATTATACAGTCCTACAGTAGTCTCTGTATTTTCTAGATTCTAGGTATATTCTTCCAGTTGGGAGCCAGTAGCTCTATCTGCTTTAAAAATATTTGATTAATTGCATAAAACTGAAATAAGCCCTTGGAGAAGATACTTTAATACCAGAGTTGTTCAGAATTTGCTCTGAGTGGTTAGCCCCAATTATTGAAGAAGTATTTCCCTAAATTAACTCTGCCGTGATGGTTCCCTGAGGATGCACATTGTGAATTACCTCATCACTAAAAAAGAAAAATTCTTTATTACTCTCAAATTACAGAATGATAAGGTTGTTGGACATCCTTCAAAACTATGCCAACATGCTCAAAAAGTTTTAGGACAGGACTTTGTAAAATACCGTCACACACAAGGAGCATGTAGGAACAGTTTTTTTTGTTGTTGTTACTGATTACTATTATGTTTTAATTATTTAGCTTGAATAAACAGTTAGGAACAACTTAAGGCATGGACACAAATATTAAACTTTGATTCAATAGACAGGGACAGCACTTGGACACTAATACAACTAGAATATTGATCTTAGGCTCTCAGCGCATCTTTGGGACATGTACTTATTTGCCTGGAAATTTGAATATTTGATTAATAGGGATAGGTATAGGTACTTTTTGGTAGAGGGAACCCCTGGGTAAGGAAACTACCTCTACTAATATAAATGAGCAACTTCTCTGTAACATTGCCTAGTACCCTCAGAAGTTAAATGTTTTGTCCAGAGTCACACAGTTTACGTGTTTAAGAGGTATTAACTGAAGTCATGTCATCTTGGTTCTGTGATTGGTTCTTTATTTACTATGCTACATTGCTTCTCCATCTGATTAGTAGGAGATTAAAATGAAAATAGAGTAGGAGGGAGGAAACAACCCACACAAATCTACTAATTCAGAAACCATAGACAGTAACAAAAATGACAAAAGAAGGATGGCAATAAAGAATTTAGTAGTTTAAGGAGATAATATTCGGAAGATGGATAACAACAACAATACTTGAGTTATCTGAGATATATGTTTCATATACATAGATACATAGTGATAAAGTAAACTAGGGATCTTAATTTAAGGAGGTAAATTTAATTTCATACTAAGATTTGGTGGGAAGTGACAATTATAAAAGCATATTGTATTCAAAAGGGATGATGGAATAGCATTGTAGAGCTATAGAAGTGTGTACACGTGAATGATGGAAGTGATTTGGGCATGGCCAAACTGAATGACAAAGTAAAGGGATATCATGGAAGGAATATAGTACAAAGCAACTAAGCAGAAGGGGAATATGGCTTAGTTACAGATGCTTGTATTAAAGGGAATAATAGTATAGTAGTAATGGGGAGTTTCAACTATCCAGACATCTAACTGGACTATTTATGCTAAAAGTAGGCAATAACAGTTTTAAGTTGATTGATGATAAATTGATGTTTCAAAAAGTGGAGAAACAGCTGAGGGGAACTACTGTTTTAGTATTAGATGTGCTGAATAGAAGAACTAGTTGCTGAATGGTGAACTCTGGGAAGAAGTGACTTTACTATCTTTGATTTCTTGATCAATAAGGAGATGATTAGTGATTATGATTTGAGGTACGCTATAGATTTTTTGTAGAATAGGTTCCAGAGATAAGAAAAAGGATATGTAGAAACATGTAGATTATAATTCTCTAGGGGCAAGTAGCTTCAAAAAATGATAGGATGTTCTCAGGAAAGAAGTTCTGATGATAAACACAATACATTCTGATGAGGAAGAAAAAAAGCGCAACTCTCTAAAGAATACTATTGAAATTGAAAAAGGAATTTATTGTTCTACTCAGGTTTTTAAAAGACATGAAGTGAAGATTGACACAAAGTTAAGTAACAGAATGAATGCGAAACAAGTTGTAAATTCTTATAAGAATAATGCCAAGCATGCTAAAGCCCAGAGTGAATTTAGGCTAACTATGAAAGCTAAGAACAACAAAAAGTGAGGCTCTTTAAAAAACCTATGCTGGAAATGAGAAAGAACCAAGAAGGAATAGGAACAATTGTTCAGTGTGTATGCAATGATTAGAATAAACGATGAAAAGTAGGCAAAGTTTCTCAATTTTTATTGCGTGTTGTGTTTACCCAAACAAATGATCTTTAGATGAGGTCTTGGGTTGGGGAAGCTGTGACCTCAAAGCCACATGTGACCCTCTAGGTCCTCAAGTGTGGCCCTTTGACAGAATACAAACTTCACAGAACAAATACCCGTAGTAAAAGGATTTGTCTTGTAAAACTTGGGACTCAGTCAAAAGGCTGTAACTGAGGACCTAGAAGGTCATATGTGACCTGGAAGTTGCAGGTTCCCCATCCCTGGACTAGGGAGTATAGAACAAAAAGAAATGGTAAACAGGCACCTGAAACATAAGTAAGGGGATGGCTAGAGAGCAGCCAGCGATCTTTAATGAATGTAGGTCATCAGACATCTACTTTTGTAAAAATAGGAAATAACATGAATTCTTAACACGATAGCACTGAAACTGACTTTGACGCATGTCAAAATTCTAGAAGTATTATTAAAGGCATGTTTTGTGCACACTTAGGTTAAGTGATGATCACTATGATGCAGCAAAGTTCAAAGTGATCAAGAACAGGTCATAGCAGATAAGATTCCATTTCCTTTTTAACAGGGTTATTACTATGTTGGAGGACTGAAGAAAACTTTCTGTACGTGGATTTCAGAAGGGAATTTGATACAGTCTTTCATCCTGTCCTTGTGGACAAGTTAGAGAGGTGTAGATTGGATGATATATAGTTATATGGAATAAGGATTATTCAGATGAGCAGATCTTAAGTATTACCATTAATGAGTGAGTGGCATCCAGGAGGTAGGTCCCTGGTAGAGTTCTTCTGGCCCCCTGTTCTTGGTTCCGTGTTAGTCATTTTTTTTTAATCAGTAAATTGAATAAAGTCATTGATGATATATTTATCTAATTTGCAGATCAGATGAACTTGGGAGTAATAACTAACTGGTTGGATGGCAACATTGGGATATGAAAAGATTTTGATGTATTGATACCATGTATCAAATCTAAAAAGCTAAAATTGATAGGGATGGTTGCCCAATAAAACAAAGAGCTGTACCAAAATTTAACTGGCAACCTATCAAGGTAGTGAGTTCCCCTACTACTGGAGCTCTTAAAGATGTTAGATGACCATTACTGGACATTAGACGTCTCTATTTAGATATAATTGGGACTAAATGACAACTAAATGCTTTCCTGAATCTGAAATTTCATTGTTCTGTGTATCAAGACTTTTAATTTGCTGAGATCAGGGAAGGAAGAATGGTTACAGGGTAGGTGTAATTCGAATCTTAAACAATATCTAAGCAAGACCGTCATTCATTTCTTCTTTTTTTTTTACTTCCTTATTTAAAGTCTGGTAAAATTATTAAGTTAATTACGGACAGTTTTTAAAATCCTCTTCATCTTGGTGATATATTTTTATTTCGTACTAAGCAGTTAAGCATATTGATCTCTTTTTTTTTTGGTGCAAAGAATACTAACACTTTACTCACAACTAAAATTGTTTAATAAAGTTCTAGGAATATTAAAATTGCTAAGCTTAAACAAACACACCTAACAGATCAATTCATTTGGTTATTGAGGGAAATATTTTGTAGTTAGTCATCCTAAAGATGTGATTGTTCTTAAATTGAAGTTTAGAAATGTTTTGTACAGGGGCAGCTAGGTGGCACAGTGAGTAGAGCACCGGCCCTGGAGTCAGGAGGACCTGAATTCAAATGCAGCCTCAGACACTTGACACACTTACTAGCCATGTGACTTTGGGCAAGTCACTTAACACCAATTGCCCTCCAAGAAAAAGCTAAAAAAAAAATTTTTTGTACTTAATGCTATTGTTCAAAAAGAAACCAAACCCATTTCAACATAGGTTTTCAACATTTTTAGAGGAAATTTTGTTGGAAACAAATGTGATAGTTTTAAAAACAATAAAATGAATTCAGAAATACCTGTGCTTTAGCTATAAAAATATTCTGTCAACACAGCAAATTGCATTGACAATTCTGAGTGCATTACTGACCTTTGAAAAAATCTGAGTAGGAATATGTATACAATTCTTGATTTTTAACTGAAAATTTGAGAATATTTTGTCTTTAATTAAAACAAAAAACAACCTTTCTGGATATGACCTCTCTTTAAGCCCAGCCCCCTTATTATACAGATTAGGAAATTGAGGCTCAGACAGGTCATGTAACTTTTCCAAGATCACAAAAGTAACAAGTGGCAGAGCTTAAATTTGAATCAAGGTCTTAGGGCTCCGCTGGAAAAACCATTCAATTCCTTTAGTTTCTTCATCTGTAATATGAGGTTAAGAAACCAGATGATCTTTAAGATTTCTTAATATAACTGTAGGTTTGAAAAAAAGAGGGAAAAAGACAGAATAAAATGATCACAGAGACCATGACAAAAATAATGGTTATTTCAGAAAAAGCAGTAGTAGACAATGGGATGTTTTTTAAAGTTCCCAATCCATCTTTTTTCCTTGCTAAGCATCCTGTTCTGTATACAAAAAGCTTAACTAGAAAGGTTCACTTTTAGCTTTCAATTTTTATTAAACCTCTAAATGGAAATCTGCTGAAATTCATTTTGTAAAACAAAATGAAAAGAAAAAGATTGCATTTTGTCATAAGAAATAGTAAAACTATTCAGGACATGCGCTGTTCTTGAGGAACAATTTGGGCAGTTTTGCAAAATGTGTTTAATTTTTTGGGTCATTGTGATTTGGTGCATCAATGACAATTGTAATGCATCTATATAAACAATGGAATGTCACATATAGGGAGGAGTTTTTTTGTTTTGTTTTGTTTTACTAAGAGAATATGGCTATCACAGAGTGTAAAAGAAACTCTTCAAAATCAGAAAGGATCCAATAGTTAATTGTTCCTTAGCCTTGGTCTCCAATGAAATGATATGTATGTATATATAGAGTGGAGAGGTCATGGAGGAGAAGGAGAAGAAGGAGGAAAGGAAGAGGAAGAAAAGAAGCTGGGAAGAGGATGAGGGAGGGGCAGAGAATTTGTATACGTTTCTCTCCATGCTTCTCACCAGCTTCTTGAGGGCAAAGATTGATTTTGATGTTATATTTCCCAATATCTAATACTGTGCTTATCATATAATAAAAGAGCTTAATATATGTTTGTTGCATTGGATTTATGATTTTTAAAGGATTATAGGAATCATAGACATAGAACTAGAAGGAACCTTACTTCTAATCCAGTCTAATCCAAATCCTCATTTCATGCAGGAAGGAACTGAGAGCTGGAAAGGTTAAATGAATTACCCAAATTCACCTAGGTAGTATCTAGGTATAACAGAAGTAGGGTTTTGAGAAACAAATTTATATGTCATATGAGAATTTAAATGTGGATTTAATATTTTATTATTTTAAATTCAATTTTCAAAATTGTTATTTATTTTTGCAACAAAATAGTACAATCTATTATTAATGTAGATTGATTGTACATACCTTGAACATACCCATGCAAATCAAGGGTTGGTGCTTTTATGACTGTAGGTGAGGCACTTAATTTCTCTAGTTTCAAGTTCATCAACTTCAAAATGAGGAGGCTGAACTCCATAATTTTTAAGGACCCTTTCAGCTCTAATGAATAAATTCAGTATAATTTCCTCAGCTTACTTAAGTACTTGAAGCCAAGAGGAACTGTTGTTTTCTTCTGTATGTTCAAACTCAGTTAACCAACAAGAACTGAAGTAGCATACTGAGTGAAAGCTTAGAGCTGTAAAACTCAGAAAGTTTAAAGCCGTAAAGAAACTTCAGAAATTTTTTTACCTAATTTGATATCCTCATTTTCCAGATGAGGAAACAGTGGGCTCCAAGAAGGTGAAGAAGACTGGTATTACTAATAGATGAGAGATGATCCTGACAATTTTAATCTCAAGTGAGAAGCTGACCACTGAACAAAATAGGCAGGCTAAACATTCCAAACTTGTTCTAAAGTAGGACTTTACAACTTTGTTTAATGATTTGCTTTGAAATATAGTTTGAATTTCTTTGAGAGTTTTTTTTTTTTGGTCCTTGTTCCTTCTCCTTAATTTAATAATTGAGAGTTAATAATATTTGATACTTAGTACATTTAAACATGCATTATTTTCACATTCTTTCTCACATACCTGTCTATGTTGTCATTTAGTAACAATCTCTTCAGTGCTCAAATTGTTTTCTGCTAAGATAGGGATTTAGAAAAGTGTATTAATCCATAAGGACCATTAGGATTCCAATTAGTGCCTTGCAGAAATAATCATCTAAGTTATTGCCAAAAAGTGACTGACTTACTCATATAATCTTACTCAAAGGTGGTTTTACTGAATCCCAAATTGGTTTTTGTTTTACCAAATGTGTAATATAGTTATATTATTATAGTATAAAATAACAGTATGATAAGTTCATTACATATTGATTCAGTCAAACTTTGAAATACCTTAGTGTTTTATGAAAGCATATCACTGCCATGATGGCCAAAAATATATTTCCTAGCCTCATCCTCTCTTTCTGAATTTATCTACCACTATTTCCCAATGGATACTTATATTCAGACCAAATAACCACACTTGTACCATAAGTTCCTGTCAAATGTACCCAAATTTTCTGTCTTCTGCTCCTGTGCTTATGATTTGTCCTGTACCTGAAATGCCTCTCCACTTATTCAGTACATTTAGAAATTTTACCAAGCCATCAAGGCCTATTTTAAATATTACCTCCTTCATGAAACCTCTGATTCTTTCAATCAAATGTAACTCTTCCCTTCTCTGAGCATCCCACACACATTTTTCAATATATTATAGCACAAACATTCTGTGTAAAATACTTGGGTACTTATTTTATTACTATAAAATATTGTAAGTTTTTTTTAGAGAAACGAACTATAACAGGATCTTAATTTTTTTTTAACATTTTTAATTCCAAGGAGAGATTACGTTGCATGCAACAGGCACTCAGTAAAATTTTATTTTGTTGAATTAAGTAAATATACATGGGCATATGCATACACCTAAATATCAACACATTGTGTGTGTAGGGCCCCACAATTCCTTTTTTGGAAAAAAAAAAGGGCATAATTTCATCCTTTAGACTTCCCACAGTTTTAGCCATTATACTAATGGTTTTCCTGTTCTGTGACCAGAATAGAATAGCAAAGCAAACTAGCAAAATGTAGAAAAAAACAATACTTACAGAATCTCTACCAGTTAGTTTCATTTTTTTATTCAGCATAATTTTAATAAAGATCTACTATGTTGAAAGTACTATCCAATCTGTTGTTCCTTTTAGCCAAAAAAATCTTTAATTCTGTTCTGAGCTTATAAATTGTTCTAATTTAATTCTGTTGATATTTACTTGGAAATTCTTAAAATTTAGATGTTGACATTTAACATGTTTCAGTTATTCCTTTTTCTGCAGGTAACATCCCTTAGGCCACCCCCTATTTAAATAAGCTATTTGTTTTTGCCAACAAAGCATATGTACTGAGTAAATTTATGTGAATAAAGAATATGATAATTAAACACTAACTTTCTCAAACCTTGTACTGATAGACTTCTTGTAAGACAGCTAGAAAATCTTGCAGTAAAACATATATAATTTGAAGTCAGGGACTGTTTTCTTCTTGTCTTTTTGTCCTCAGTGCCTCTCCTTCAGGACTTTTGTGTTTGCACATATATAGCACCTAATAAAGGGTTTTTGAATTGAAGTATTTGGTTTACTCTGGAAAAAACATTGAATATACTGCAGTGTTAGTTTTAAAAGCATCTTCTTTGTAATATGCATAATAGTTTGTGGTATTTTTGAGGGTGGTGATGTGTGCCAGGAGAATTTGTTTAAAAGGATACCATCAGTTTTAGTGATGGCAGTGGTGCAGTGAATACAGTGCTGCACCTGGAGTCAGGAACCTGGACAAGTCCTTTAACATCTCTCAGCCTTGGTTTCTTCCGGGCTGTTGTGAGGCTTCAAATAAAATACTGTTTGTAAAACACTTAGTACAGTGCTTGAAACATGGTAGGAGCTGTATAAATGCTTATTCCTTCCCCTTCCTTCCCTCTTTGAGTGCTTGAAAGTCTTTTTATGTAATATTTTAATAGGGTCCTAAAAATATTTCATTTATGCTTGTGTCACTCTTGATGTGGAACTTAAGATCAGAGGATGTGATCATATCAAGAAAGTACAGTTATAAAGAAGACTTCCAGAAAGCTCTCCCAAAGATTGGAAGGTTCCGTGGTAGACCTATCAGAAGAAATGAAAATAGGAATTACATAGGATGAGAGGCTAGAGAAGACCTAGGATGAAATCACTCTAATAAAATCAAAGATAAATTGAAATATTTATGTATTATTTTGTTTGTGATATTGCAATTATATTCTCAAGGAAAGCTTTTTGGTGTTTGATTCCCTGACCCTTCCCCACCAGTCTTGTAAGATGTATATTAGGTGAGATATGTATATGATTTATTTTATCTAGATTTCATTTTGACTTGAGACTTTTATGATTTTATGACACTTCTCAAGAAAATTAAATTCACTGAGTGGGGTCGAATCAAGGGTTGGGATCATAGTACTTCAAGAGACGTGTGCATGACCTCTTTTGGCTCAGAGACAAAATTGATTAAATTATTCATAACCATCCAATTCATCAGTAATTTATTCAGTGCCTACTGGGTACATGGCATTGTGCTAAGGCTTGGCTATATACATATTATCTCTCCTTCCCTTCTATAAGCTCCTTGAGGACGGGCTCTCTTTTTCCTGTGTTTGCATCTGCAGTGTTAGTAGTGCCTGACACAAAGGAACTGTCTAAGAAATGCTTACTGCTTTGCCTTGCCCAAACAGTCCTAGTATACATGAACTTAAGTCTCTCCAGTCTGACTTTAGGTTTATGGAGATTATTTCTTACTTCCTTTGCATTCAGAATTATCCTTCAAGGGGAAAATTGAAGGCACTGAGCAAATGTGGAAGTTCTAGAATGTCAGTTTGAATATATAATGAGTAGATATAGTGGAAAAAAATAACTTGGGACTTGTTGCAGAATCTTAGTTTTTGTAAAAAAAAAAAAGAAACAAAGTTGTAAGCAAGTTAAATTTAGCATTATTCTAGAAATGCAAAGGAAGTGAGAGGGAGAGACAGACAAATTATTTGTTCTAATGAATTGGTCACACACTGTTGCTTATTATATTCTATTAGACTGAAATTTTAATTATTTAAAGAAAGCAAAGTTTAAAACAAGTGCATTTCTTCGTAAAATTATTCTTTTCCTTTTTCTAGGAAAAATGTTCAATAAATCTGAATGTGTAGCACTGTAATTGTTATAGTGTTGAAGTTGATATTTTAATCACATAATAGTAAGAAAATTCAAAATTATGTCTCCCACTGCAACCATAATATGACCATATTACAAAAATTACATGCATTAAACATAAAATAGGTTAACACCATATGCTGCAATAGCAAGTCGTACATATGAAACAAAATGCTGGTCAATGGGTACTCAGGGAACTATAACTTTGAAGTTCCTCACTTTTTGGCCATTAATATCTTGACCTCAAAATTGCCTTAAAAGTATATTTAGGATATAATACATACTTGCTAATCTTATGCTAGGAATTTCTAAATAGTTAAATGTATCTTCAAATTCAATATAAAAATAGTTCAAGAAAAAAAGAAAACGTTTTTGACTACTGGTTCAATAAGATAAAATGAAAATATGCTAGGTGGTATAGTGGATAGAATATGAGATTTGGAATCAGGAAGGCCTAAAGTTAAATCTTTCTTCAGATTACTGACTAGATATTTTGATCCTGGACAAGTTACTTAACCTCTCTGGGCCTCTGTTTCTTCATCTGCAAAATGGGGTTAATAATAGCACCTACCTCACAGAGTTGTTGTGAGGATGAAATAAGATCATATGCGTGAAGAACTTTGCAAATCCTAAAGTGCTATATAAATGTGGACTTATTATTATTCTTACCAAATGCATAGAGAGGAAGATATCAAAATAATATGTTATTAGAGTTAACCAAAAAAAAGGATAGAAATCCTATTTTGCTCCCTATGATAATATAGGAAATTGAGGGACTATGTAGTGCCTTGAGATCTTAGTTTTCTTCCTCAATATTATCATTTAACATATTTAAGAATGTTTTACTGTCAACTTGACTAAACATGAGTTTCACACTTAGGACACAGATTTTCCCATGAAGTTTCTCAGATGAATCGTTTTTTATTTCTAAAATGTTTTTAGGTGGTGGGGGAGAGATAATGTGTTTTTTTTGTTGTTGTTGTTGTTGTTTTTGAGCACGATGAAGTTGAGATGTGTCTGGGACTTCCAATTTGAAATTCTCAGCAGGACATTGGTGATGTGAAATTGAAGTTCAGAAGAGAGACTTGGACTAGACGTCTGTAAGTCTGCTGCAAAGACATGATAACTGTACCTATGGAAAATGGAGAAATCACTGAGAATGTATACAGAAAAGAAGATAGCCCAGGAGATACTAATCATTGGTTGTAACAACAGTTAAAGAGTACATGATATGAATGATGAGCTAGTGAAGGAGATTTCATAGGAAAGTCATAGAAGTAAGAAGAGAACAGGGAAGGAGTAATATCCCACAAAACCTATAACTAGCAACCTTTCTTTCTTTGAAGTTAATTTGATTAATATTTTTTACTCTATATAGGTCATGGTAGCTGTTGTTTACCTAACATACCTCCTTCCCACACACACACACCTTATCACTCTTCCTCTTTTCTCCAGCCATTCAGCACCTGGATCCTTTTCTTCTCCTTTCCAACTCCTACCTTTATAGTATGCATTCATCTTGATGCTACTTCAAATAGTGCCCAAATAGTCCCTTTAGTGTCCTCAAATTCCATTACTTACTACCTGCTCTTTCCACTTCAGTCATAAATAGGGTTGGTCACACCTATACCTTTGACATCCCACTATTTAACTGATCATTCCACCTTTCTTTGTACCTCACTCTTCCAAAATCTATTTTTTGCCCTCATCTTGACCTCCAATTCCTTTCTTATATGTTTGCTGTGATCTTGACATATATATTTAATGAGGATTAAAGAGGCATCAAGATCAGCTGCTGCACTGATGGTAATCTATTTGACTTGAAAAGGCTACAAGCAAAGACCAAACTGGAGGGGATGTTGGTATGTGACTTTTTCCTTATGGGTGATTGTGCACTTAATGCAGCTTCTAAGACAGAGATGCAACAGAGTACAGATTGATTCTCTGCTGCCTGTACTAATTTTGGCCTGATAATCAATACCAAGAAAACAAAGGTTCTCTACCAGCCAGCACTATGCCATCCATACATGGTACCATTAGTCACAGTAAATGAAGACATTTTGAATGCTGTAAATAAGTTCACTTATGATATCAGTATACATCATCGTTGTCCACATAAATTATGAGGTTGATGTATGTATTTCCAGAGCTAGCTTGGGTCTTGGGAAGCTTTGAAAGAAAGTGTGGGAGAGAAGAAGCTGCATACCAAATTGAAGGTCTGCAGAACTCTTATGCTGTCTTCACTGGTGTATGCCTGTGAAACCTGGATAGTCTATCAATACCCTGCCAAAGAAACTGGACCACTCCTACTTGAATTGTCTCAGGAAGATCCTGAAGATTACCCGACAAGACAAGGCACTGAGCACAGAGGTCTAGAGCTCAACTACCAAGCATTCAGACTCCGTGGCAGAGGGAGCAACTCCAATGGATTGGCCACATAGTCACATAGTTTGAATACCAAATGTACGCTTACCCAAAATACTGTTTTACAGAAATTTCACACAAGGCAAGCATTCACATGGTGGACAGAAGAAGGTGGTATAAGGGCACTCTCAAGGTGTCTCAGGAACTTTGGTACTGACTATGAGACATGGAAAATGCTGGCACAGGACCACCCAGCATGGTGTGCCCAAATCAAAGAAGGCACTGTATTCATGAGCAAGGCAGAATTGTAGAAGCACAAAGGAAACATGAGTCATGCAAATTCAGAGCCACCTCTACCCTAAATGTTCTAATGGGCTACTTGTATCTAGTCTGTGGTAGTGCCTTCCAGACTCATATTGGACTGATCAGCCAAAGCCAAACACACCATACCCTGACCTTGTCATCCTGATGTCATTGGTCTTTAATAACAACATTCAGTCAACAACAACAACCCCTGCTATGATTTTATTTCCTGCCTTCCAGCACTTAACACTAGCATTAACCAACAGAACTCCACATCATGCTCTGGCCCTGAGTCTCTTGCCTCGTAGTCCTGTGGCATCTCATTCCTTGCCAACCTCACAACTGAATTATTCCCACTGCCCACTCCCTCTGCTCCTTCTTGGGCTATTGAGTAGAGCTGGAGGAAATCTACCAATGCTTCAGACTAGCCTGCTTTATGTTATCTAATTTCAACCACAGCAAGGTAATCCTTGTATTCTTCCCTAATTGATTCTCAAGCTCATTCCTCACAGGAGACATTCCCCTCTTTCTTTCCTAGTCTTCCATACTTCACTTGCCCCCCCTCCCCATTCTCAGCTAAGAACTTCCTGTTTAGGGGCCCAAAGGCCTAGACTTACATTCCAGTTTTTACTTCATTCTAGTTGTGTAATTGTGATCTAATTATTTAATCTCTATGAGTCTTAATTTATTCTGCTATAAGTCTCGGTAGTATATATAATGTACACTGCCCGTTTGACAGACTCTTTCTGGACAAAGTACTTTGAACTTTAAAGGTCTAACTAACAAAAGTTGTATTATTAATTTTCTGTGAAGAGAAAAATTTATGTTCTTAATTACCTACATTTTTTAAAGGAGTTCATCTTCATTAGAAAGTTATATGGCATACTTGATGTCAATTAATGATTCAGGCTATAATAGATCAAGCCACATATTTTTTTCTGAAAAGTCCAAAACTTCAACTAGCATCTCTGAGAAAATTTTAGTGATAGTGAGAAATGGCTCAAAAGAAACAAACTGCCAGAAAATTCATATTTCTTCTTTTCAGGTAAGAAAAACCATCACTGTATAAGTAAAAAAGAAAAAAAAAGGATACTTTTAGTTCTAAAGAATCCTCCCTGGGTCTTTTTTTAAAATGAAGGAAAAAAGGAACAAGGAAGCTCATTTTTCTTCATAAAGATGATGCTCTTGAAGATGCTCCCTGTGACTTAAAACCCATTCCATGTTGATTGAATGTAAACTACACTCTTTATTAGCTCTTATTACCACTGTCCACAGACCTGTCACTTTTCCCCCCAATCTCTGCTCTTTGCTGATGGACATACATTTTATCCAAACTGAACTAGCCTGCTTTTCATTTGTGCCCTGCACATTATGCTTTGGCCACGCCAGGGTTTTGTTGGTTTTTTTTTCTAATTTCAACTGTGGTATCTTGTTATTTTAGGAAAAATTTGGTTTAATTCTTTGGGGTTTCATCCTTTGGAAAATTCCTCCTCTTTGTTTATAAAACTTAGAGTGATAAGATTATTTTAGGCCATTACTTAATGATTTCTTTAGTGTATCTTCCTGCTGAAATTGCTTTTCATTTTTTAGGCTCAGAAAATCTTGGATTTAGAGCTAAAAGTAACCTTAGAGACCATCTATCCAAAATCATTTGTTCTAAAGATGAGGAAACTGAGGCCCAGGTAGGTTAAGGGACTTGGACAAGTAAAAGACATGCCAGGTAGTAGTAGTCCTTTGTGAACTGAAATCTTTTTCTTTCAAAGGCAGTTCTTTCTATTTTCCTTCTAAAATAGATTTTCTTGTGTCATCTTCATAAAATAGCTAACCCAGAAGAAAATATCCTATGTATATGTGGAACAATTAATTCTTAGAAACATGTTCTTTTCAATTTTTAGATTACTTCTTATGTTTATTGTTTAAAGACATGCATGTATGTAAAAACTTAAAAGATTACTAATCTACTTATTTATCTTTATTTATGTATGGTATAGACCTGTATATCACCAGTGTAAGCAGATCCCTGGTATAGAAACCCACAGTCACAGCACCTTGAGTGGCACTTTTTCTCAAACTCATAGTCTTAGATTGAGGCACTTGGTAGTGAAGGGACTTGCCCATGAGGGAACATCCAATATGTGTCATATATGGGACTTGAAGCCAGGTCTTCCTTTCAGTAAGGCCAGCATACCATGCTGCCTCTGAAGACTATACTGTCTTCCAAAAGATTCATGATGGAAAATGCTATCCACATCCGGAGAAAGAACTATGGGGAGTGAAAGTAGATTGAAGAATACCGTTTTCTCTTTTTTTGTTATTTTTTCTTTCTCATGGTTTTTTTTTCCCCTTTTGTTCTGGAACTGAAAATTTTATAAAAGTGAATGTTGAAAATTATCTTTATATATAATTAGAAAAAAAATACTATTAAATGTGTGTGTGGGGGGAAGATTATACTGTCTTTTTTCTCAAATTTGGTCTGACATGTAATCTTAGGATAATGGTCCCTGAACCTTCTCTAGCCTACCTAGCTCAGCCCAACCCAATTCAGCAAATATTTGTTGAGTATCTGCTGTGTAAAGAGCCTGCTGTGTAGGGGACACAGGAAGGGGAAGGGAAAGGAAGAGAACAAGCATTTATCAAGCACCTACCAAGATTTACAAACATTATTTCATTTGACATTCACAGCTCTGGTTTTTGTTGTTCAGTCTATCAGTAATTTCTGACTCTTTGTTAACAGTTTTCTTGGAAAAGATACTGGAGTATTTCGCTATTTTCGTTTCCAGTAGATTAAGACGAAAAGACATTAACTGGCTGGCTAAGTATCACACAGATAGTGTTTTATGAGGGCTGGATTTGAACTCAGGTCTTCCTGACTCCAGATCCAGTGCTCTATCCACCGAGTCACCTAATATTTTCAAGATACAAGAAAAGCATATGGTACAGTCCTTGCCTTGGAAGAGCTGACAGTTACCAATGCGTTACATTTAATAGCTGTCATGGATCTACTGCACATACTGTCAGTCAAACTATTGTCAGCTGTCTTAGTCTTACCCCAGCTCTGTGTATCACTGTGTATCCTTCTTGACAGAACCAGTTCTTTTCTTTGGTAGAGATCACAAGAGAGGGATTCCAAAATTATCCATTTAGAAACACATTTTAAATAAAACATTGAGGTATGGTGGGTGAGCTCAAGTCATGAAACCCTGAAACCAAATCCTGCCACTCACACTAGGTGTGAGACCCTGAGCATGTCACTTAACAAACATCTTTGGGCCTTAGATCCCTCATATTTAAAAACAGGTATAGTAGTATCTATCTTGTAGGGTTGCTGTAAAGATCAGAATAAAGTAATATATGTGAAGCACTTTGCAGACCCTAAAGTGCTATATAAATATTAAATATTATCATTATTAGTATTATTTTTATTCCTTTTTTTACCCCAATGTCTTTGAGGGAGGGCCCTAAGATCTAGATTCCCACATATAGTCCTTATAGCTTCACAGATTGATGTAAAAGTAAGGTTTTTTCAGACCATGAATTTTTCCCTAGTACTCATTTTCTCATATCTAAGCTGACTGTTCCTGTTCTGGACTCGTGTCTTGCTGAGCTCTTAAGATCTGGGATCCCTTTTCAAATAAGGAGAACTAATTAATTCCTAATACTGACTTTTTTTTTCCTCTCTGCCATAACCCCCTTACATCCTAAAAAGACTTTCTGTACCAAAGACCTGTGCCCATAAAGGAGTTGATATTAGAAAAGGTGTGGTAGAAGACAATAAATATTTGAAGCAAGTTTCTTTTCTCTCAGGGTGACTACTTTTGAAAGATAATGCTCATCTGTGTTCTGTGTGTGTGTGTTGACATATCTGTGAAAAAAGACTAGATATTTAATAATCTTGCTTTTACAGAGGTGATGCCTATTTATACTACCTCAATATTTCCTACATTAAATCATATTGCTAAGTTGTTTCAGTTGTTTCTGACTCTTGGTGACCCCATTTGGGTTTTCTTAGCAAAGATACTGGAGTGGTTTTCCATTTCCTTCTTTAGCTCATTTTACAGATGAGGAAATTGAGGCAAACTGGGGTAAGTAACTAGTTCAGGGTCACACAACTAGTAAGTTTCAGAGGCCAAATTTGAACTCAGAAAGGTGGGTCTTCTTGACTGTAGACCTCATACCCTGTCCACTGTGCCATCTAGTTGCCCACATTAAGTCTTAGGTTTATGCATGTTTAATGCTGTTCAAAAATGTCACTTTGCTAAGTCTTGAAAAAAAGCTTTTTTATAGTGCCTATAAATCCTACTTAATAAGTTTAGCTAAAATGCATTTGAGTCCTATGTTTAACATTTTGGATGGCCCTGATAGCATCAAAGATTTCTCGTGATGGACAGTTTCTTGGCAGAATCTTTAATAACCCCAAGCCTCAAACACAATGTTAGCTTTAATGTGTTTGTGAGCTCCTTTCCCTTAATCACTTAGTGGGTGACCAGGGAATGAAAATGAATTTTATTATTAGCCTAATAAAAACAAATAAGAAAGCAAACTGGCTGCCAAAAAGTCACATAATTGAATATTTCCCAACCTAATTTGAGCATAAAATATATTAATGGAACCAAGAAGTACAGGTGGTGTTGGGAGGGCCTGGGTATAAATTACCTTCAAGATAAAGGGAAGGGTGGGAAATTTTGAAGCAAGAGAAAATAAGCCCATTTTCATGCCAGAAAATTGTTGCTTACAGTATTTTGGAATATGCATGATCTTATATTTAACATTCTGGTGGGAAATTATTATTTGTATCAAAGTTTTCAGACAACCCTGTTCTGTAGAGTGCTTAGTTTCC
>CM053580.1:356540302-356567984 GCA_028627135.1 Pseudochirops cupreus | reverse complement strand
ACAGGAGTGTTCTACTATATGATTACTAACGTCTCTTTGAGCTCTAAATCTATATTATAAGGGAATATCTATCTTATCTATCCTATCTATCTATCTATCTATCTATCTATCTATCTATCTATCTATCTATCTCTATCTACCTACCTACATGTACACATCTGAATAACATCATGTGTATATATATATACACACACACATATATGTATAATACATGTAATATGCCACATGTAAAGGTCAGTTGTCATTCTTGAAGTTCAGTACTTAGATTTTGGTTCCTTTCATGATTTAAAAAAAATTTTGAAATGTCATGTTGGTTACTATCAGTTATGGCTATATATCAGTTGGCTTATCAATAAATAATAAACTGTCTTTCAAGATTCGAGATGGCTGTTGTTCTAATGGAACTAGATGCTAATGGAACAGGATTCCCTATAGGCACAAATGAGGTAAACCTGGGGATATACTCAGTTGCAAATACATTAAATGAAATGCTGAAATGCTGAGGTTAAACAACACTGAGTTACAAAAACAAATCTCACCATAGAGAAAATGTTGCTATTTTATTCCGTATTTATTTTCTATACAGTCTTACCATGTAGGATAATACTTCTGGGTTAGGAAGGGATTTCAGATTATATCTAGTCAAACACTTCTCCCCCTGCCCCATTTTACATAGTAGGAAACTGAGGCCTAGAGAAATTAAGTGACTTAACAAGGCTGGCTAAGCAGCAAATCTCGAGAGTCATGGTATGAACCCAGGTCTTTTGATTCCAGGGCCATTGTTTTTCCGTGATACTACATTGCCTCTCACTGGAGTAACAATTGAAACAGCCATATTAATTGGATCTTAGATTAGTGAAGTGCTTTATGCTTCTGAAAATGCTTTCCTTCATATTGTTTAACTCAGTGTTCACACGTCTTTTTGATAAATGGGGCAGACATTGTTATCCCAATTTTAAAGATGGGGAATCTGAATGGAAACATTACTGTTACCAATTTGTAAGTGCTGAATCAAGGAACTCAGGTCTCTAGGGTCCTCCTCCAGTGAAGAGTCTGAGAGTCATTTACACACTCTTGGTATAATTGTCAACACTGGAGTGGTTCATCATTTCCTTCTTCAACTCATTTTACAGATGAGGAAACTGAGGCAGAAAAGGTTAAGTGATTTGCCCAGGGTTGCACAGCTGGTAAGTGTATAATTTGAACTCAGATTTTCTTGACTTCAGGCCTGGCACACCATGCACTGTACCACCTAGCTTCCCCACTGGTACAGTTGATATACCATTATTCCAATTTGTCTGCTTGCCTCATTTTTAGGTAATAGTACAAATAATATATTACTATTGTTGTTAAATAGTTAAAATTTAATTTGACAAACCAACTTCTACATCCTTTACACGCATCTGTCAGAAGCATTTTTTAAATCAGGTACAAGATCAAGTAACCTCTTCCAGGCGTGGTCATTACCTTGGAGATAGCAATGGTCACTATCAGTGTGATACTTGAAGGGGTCTATTCTTATGAAATGTGGTACGCTAGAACCAAAGTTGTTTTTTTATCTACCAGGCAACTTTTATCCTGAAGCTAAGTTGCCACTTCATGTTTTATGAAAGATGTGTTTCATGTAATTTTTTTAAGTCATGTTTTATGAAAGGTTTCAGTTGGCAGCAGATTATTTTTACCCATAGTTGTCTGAATAAGCATTAAGTGGAATAAGTATTGTGTGACTGAAAAGGACCTGTTGGCAGACCGCTTGAAAACTCAGATAAAAAAATCTAGCAAATCTGAAAAATATCATTGAAAGAAAAGCAAAGATAAATTCAAAGTGGACAGTGATGTCAGCAGGACAATAAAAGTTGATTATGACATGAAACTGGACAAGGTAATTCAAGTTTAAAGCAAGGACAAATAATGGAGATTTGGGGCAAATGTGATGACCATAAAAAGCTAAAAATAATAAAGAAAAGTATGGGCAAGATAAGGCTGAAGACCTCTCTACTGATGACAGTATTGCCAGAAGCAAATGACTGGGTTGTTTTGTTTTGTTTTTGCTAGGTCACAGGGGTCATGTTTTCTTCTTTCTTTTCTTTTCAGTACTCCTGTACCGAAAGTTACTCGGACAGTTTATGTATAGGGTGAGAAGTTGGACAACATGACCACCTAGAATTACTACGAACCATCAAAGACATTGCAAAACCATTTCTAAAATTATATTTGAATTTAATTTTTTTAAATTTTGAACATTAATTTTTTAAACCACAATGAGGTCATTATTTAAATTTAGATATTTACAGAAGGGAAGGTTACAGAGAAAAAAAGTAATACAAATTTAGTTTTCACATTTAAAAAAACTCTTGAAAGTATTGTGTTTTGTCATTAGAGATAATTGCTTATTAAATAAGTTATAAATGATGTTAAATTTCTCTCCTCTAAAGTAGTTCTCAAGGGACTGAATTGTAATCTGCATTTACCTTATTGTGTGACAAAAGAAAATTCCCACACAGATCATAAACCCCTTTATTTATTTCTTGGCTTAAATTATATAATTCCTATCTTCAGAGGTGTTAGTAGATCCAAATGATTACCTTTTACCCTTTCAAATATTTTATTTGGAATTAACAGATTAAAAATCTTTTCTAAGTTCATATTTTATAGGTCACATCTTAAAATATCAACAAAATCAGAGCGCTGTAATGAAGTTTTGTTTAAAAATGAACATACCAATATTTTTCACACCCATCAGTTTAATAATCTCAAATATTTATACTTCAGGTCTTAATGTCAGAATACTCTCTAGAGCAGGTAAATCAACTAAAATCATGCATTTTTATTAATGCTATATTCTACCTATATAAGATTTGGTTTTTAATTAGTTTTATCACCCAATTAACTTCCATAATATAAACCTAATTTTTCCATCTCTGAAAACAAAGTTTTCATTAACTTCAGTGGAAGTTTTTTCTTGCACAGAATATAGAAAAATTATAATTAAAACAATTAACATAGCTTTCCTCCAATAATTAATATGGTTTTCTTAATTAGTTAACACTTTTCAATTTGCTTTCCCTCTAACTAATTTGTTCTGCTGTGGTTGCAACACCTCATTTGTTATCAGTTGTTACAACCTGTATGTAATACCTTAGCCAATTACTGTAGAGAGTATACTAAATTAGGTCATATTGCAATTTTTACCCTTGGGTGAAAAAGATAAGGCCAAGTAAATTGTGCAGTATATAATCAGCCATGAATTATGATCAGTGATAATTTGTATATGAGGAATTAGCATGGTCCCGTAAGATATATTATATTCTTATGGTGAAGGTATCCGTTACCAGAATATAAGCTCTTGAAGGGCAGGCATCATTTTATTTCTTGTCATTGTAGCCAAAGATCTATTAGTTTGATATCTTCTTCTCTATGAACATAGCATGTCAGTAATTGATGATGATGATGATGATGATAATGATGGTATTAGGATACTTGGAGTACCAAACTCACATTTTCTTGTGAGGAAGGAACTTAAAGAACTATTAAATATGAAATATTATTACAAAAACTGAGTACAGTGGAATTTATTATTTTATATTGCACATCATACATGTGTCAAATGTCAGAATTACTTATAAAATTTTTTCTCATTCTATTTAATTTTTAAGTGGATAAAATGAATATTTGTTATTTCAATCTGTTATTATTTTTAAGTGATAAAAATGTACTGTATTTGTATTAACAGAAATAGTAATACATCATTCCATTAAGTTTTACTCTATGCCCTCTCCTTGTAGAATCCTTATCTTCTTTTAAATTTCAATATTCATTTGACTTTCTTAGGTTTAGCCTCCCTAATGCCCCTTATTGTGAATTCTTTTTCACATCTCAAATTACCTCGTGTGTGTTTTTAATTTGAGTACATATTTATTTGCTCTCCCTGTAAAATGGAAACTGCTTGAGAGCAAGGACTATTCCTTTTACTTTTTGTGTAGGGGAGCAAAAAAGGGTTTGCATCCCCTCATCCGTCCCAGTATTGTTCATCTGGTTGGCATTTAATAATTAATTTCAAATTAAATTGACTATGAATTCTTGAAGATAATTTGAGCAAAGTATAATCTCAGGTAGGTTAAATCAAACCAAAAAGTGTGGACACGACTACCGTTTTTATGCCTTATATCTGAAGTTCTGCCTAAATTCAGAGAGGTTTATCTTGAGATAGCTATGCAATAGTGGTTTTGTTGATAGTTTTTTTTTTCAGATGTAGGAACTCATGAATATTATGTGCTAAAGTTTAAGGGACTATCTTTCAGACCCTCTGAAGGAAGTATTCATGCTCCTTAAATCATGGATCCTTAGAGTAATGTAAGTCATAACTAAATTTCAGAAACTGTGATTAATTTTATTTTGGACTTTGCTGCTATTTTCTCCCAAAGGGAAAAAAAATGTAATTTTTTTCTGATGCTAGTACCTTAGATGATGACAATATAATATCAGTATTTCATACATACATGTATATATACATATTATATACGTGCCTAAATATCTCTCTGCTCATGTATATTTATGTTACATATGAGAATATATTTGTATTTCTGCATATATACATAGTGTTAAATGTGTGTACAATACATACACATACATGCATAATTGTTGAAAGAGTAATTAGACGCTGAGCCTATGTGAATGTATTATGTTTAAACAAACTTTTTCTGTCTGAACTTTGATCCACTTACTGTGTTCTTTTTCCCTGTGGATTCTTTTATAGAACAGGCCTACATGACATTGCTGAGCTGTGCATTTTGAATACTCATTGTCTGTGCCCATATATATGTGTATTACTTACCTGCCATTGTGGGCCAGTATTTTTATTTGTAAAAAATAAATAATATGATTTCCTAAATATAACTTATACATGTGCAGTTAAAAATTTGTCATTCAGTAGGCATCAGGAGTCAAGCACATGCCAGTAATTGGGCTAGGTGGCAAGGATCCAAAAGAAAAAAAAAATCTTTTTTCTCAAAGAGCTTGCAAAATATTAGATTCATTAAAATATTCTTATTTTAAAATTTTGAGTTAATCATGAGGTTACATGAAATAAAAGAGAGTCATTAAATAGTGGGAAAATAGCACATTGCAAATCATTCAAGGTTAGTACTTGTAGTAAGAAACAGTGGAAATAAGTTAATTAGAAATTAAGATGAGAACATAAATTTTTACACTAGTGAAATTACCCATGCATTTCTGTTTAGGGGGAAAGGGCATATTTTATCCTTGACTTTCTTATGGTTGTTCCTATCCATGAAAGATACATTCTTAAATTCATATAAAATATTGTGAAGTATATGTAATTGTTTAGTATAAATTAACTTTCCAAATAGATTGCTTCATTTCCTTATCTGATAGGCACTGTGATTGATTCCTAATTTCTCTGAAAAAGGCATCCTCCAAAGGTAGAAATGGATTTGAGAAATCAGAAATATCTGGTAGACCACAGCAGGAGTTTAAATCTATATCCAAATCTTCTGTGACCTACTTAGATTTTTCTAAGAATTGTTCCGTGTAAAAAATCTGGGACCTTTTACGAAACTTTCTGGCAGGGTTTATATAAAAGACATTTGGTAAAAAAGAGTGGCAAAAAGAATCAAATATTGCAGACAAAGGAAATCATCATATGCAAATTGGTTCGGAAATTCTGGCTTGACAGTTAAGAAAAAGGGGGATATTTCACTCTTCCCTAACAGTAATGTACAAGATTCTCTCTTTCTGATAGAGGCTCTGATTGCCTGATTTTTATACTATCATCTAATTAATTCTGGCAATGTAGAACTATCCTTAATTACATTTTCTTTTCCTGTCTCCATTTAAATAGAATGTTACAGTTGGTTAAATTATGAGACTAATGGCACTGCCATTATAATTCAGCAGTAATCGCATGTACCTATGACTTTAGGAAGATTTTAGTTTCACAGATATACGTTACTATAATGCCAGTTAAAGCACCCCAACCTAATTAACAATCCCCGTTCTGATTAATGTTTGTATAATATTTGAACATATAAAGATATTAAAATTTTTGCTTTAATAACTTTATTAAATTCAGTAAACATTTATTAAAGTCTTATGCGTAAGACCCAGGCTTACAGATAATAGTAAAGATAACAACAACAGCAGCTAGCTTTTACACAATACTTAAGTAGATAAGTTTTATAAGTTTGCAGAGCTCATTTGATAAGTAGATTCTGCATAGACCTTTTCCCCAAGAAATTTACAGTCTACTAGAAGGAAAGTGAACATTTAATTGTAACACACAGGAAAATGTTTTAAGTGAGAGGTCAGGGAAATGTGCTGTAGGAAATTTGAGAAGAAAAGATCAAGGATAAATTCAAGATGGGGTGGGTAAAAATCTTCTTGGAAGAGTAGGCACCTTGGAGGAAGCTCTTTCAAAAGGAGATGGAGATGAGTTATAATATTGATTCCAGGCTTAGGGGATGATGTGAACAACAAAGGTACAGAGATATAAGAACAGGATGGTGAGGGATAAAAATTATTCCAATTGCTGCCATCAAATCACTCTTTATTTATTTTGTATTTATCTAGTATTTTCTTATCTGTGAGCCTATGAATTCCCTTCCTAGAATACAATATGGAGAAGAAGTATGAAATAACTTGGAGTCTGATGATGTGGGCTCGAGCCCTGGTGCTGCCATTTTTTGTTTTTGACCTTGAGCAGTTCAGAATCCCTGAATTTAACTTCTTTCTAGTTCCAAAATTTCATGAGAATGTGATAAAATTCGTAAGAAATAGTAAAGAATGAGATTTAAGAGAAGGAATAATGGAAAACTTCCTGGAGGAACTTAACAGATCTGGTGGATCTGTTAAGTTGTAAGCACAAGAGTGATCTAATATGATTTTAAAATAAGATTTAAGAGTCTTTGGTGCATAAGTAGTATGGTTTGGCGGGGTGGGAGGGCTGGAATGGTGGATACCACTACATAGATAGTTATAATAGCCCAAGAGGTAGACAGATTCATGGTAGAGTGATTAGAAAAATGGATTTCTTTACTTACAGAAAAAAGCAAAGAAGAATTCTTTTTAAAAGAAAGCCATTAAATTAGGTTTTGAATATACTAATTGAGATATTAGTGTAACAGCTGGATGGAATATCCAGCTAGAAGTGCAGGATTTCTGGTTAGAACATTCAAACCTTATCCCATATACTTAATTATCTTTGTGGACCACGGCAAGTCACTTTACTTCTATGGGCCTCAGCTTCCTTATCTGCAAAATAGGAATAATAATAGCCTCTTTCTCACCGGATTGTTGTGAGAAACAGATGAATTGATCTATGTGAAGGGGCTTGAAAACTTTAAAGTGCTATATAAATGTAAACTTACCCAATAAGGTGTTGGACATTTGCTTCTGGAGCTTAGGAGTAACAAGGTGGGGAATGGAAAGAAAAATTTCAAAGACATTAACACGAACCTATGCTCATAGGCAGAACAGCTAGTGCTAACAATACTTAAATTTAACCACTATTATTTTTTTCCTGAGGTGATGACATTCAGCAACTGACTTGATTCTACCTAAGATATACAGAGGAAAAATAGGGTGCAATGAGGCTCATGCAGTTAAATTAATTAGGAAGATAATTCTTATAAACTACATTTTATCAAAATTAAATATAAGTTGTAAATGCTTCATGTCCTTTACTGATGCTTCCATCTATGTTTTAACATTCTTTTTCTTCCCGAGACAGTTTTTTCTCTTAAATTTAGTTGCAAAAAATATTGTTATAAATACTAACTTTTTAGATCCATAAATTATTTACAGTTTCAAAGATGATAGCACAGAAAAGAGGGAAGGCTCAAACATAAAGCAACTAAATATCTGACCAGTAATGAGAAGGTAGAATAGATGGAGTTCTTCAGAAGACCTTCCCTCATGCTATACCTTTTTACATCTGCTCTTTGTGTTAGGGTTTTGGCAGTAATCAGTTAATTGCAGATGGGATGTACCTGGGAGAGAAGTGACAGAAAATGGAGAATAGGGGTGGGGTAGGATTGGGTTGGAAGGTAATAAAGTCTGGAGAAAAAAAAACAACAATGGAAAAGATCCCTGGTATAAGAGTAAACAACAAAAGTCAGTTTGCTGGGGAAAAAACAAAACAAACAAACAAACAGAAAAAAACTGCCCTGATAATTAGTGATAGACATACAAAGAGGACTGATGATACCTGTTTCAGCAGGTATGGAAGTCAATGGGATATTGAAATGACTAAAGCAATCTGTACTGTATTTGTGTTTCTTCCAGAACTAAATGAGAACTCCATATGCACAGATGTAGGTGTTCCTACTAAAGGAGAAAATTAATGCTTAGAAAAATGCCTTTTTATTCTTCTGCTTCTCTGTATGAGAAGGAAATATTCCTTTAAAAGCCAGGGGTAAAAAACAAAGAAAGTAAAGGGAAATTTAAACAGGTGGACTGATTTTGATGAGTAGAAGAATGCAAGTTAGGGAAAGAAAACCTACTGCATCTTGTTGGATAGGAGCAGATTTATGTACACCATGGGATAATGATAACAATATATGCAGCACCAGAAAAGAGTATATCTAATTCTTCTTATAGGAGCAGAGAGGAGTCCTGATGGTTTATGGCTTCCTAATGAAGCATAAGGAAGTGTAGATCCGGGATGAATGAGGAGAAAAGATATGCTACCTTCATGAGGCATAAATCCAGGAAGTAATAGAAAGATTCCAATATTTGTTAAACAAGATCACATTACCCTTTTGTTGTGATTCAGGTGGACATTAAAGAGCTTGCAAAGAGGAATGTAGATGGCATCTCTAAAGATTCTGACTTCCTGGGCAGAAATTTAAGAAATTGGAGGCACAGTTGTGTTCTCATTACTGCTTCCAATTAAAGGTAGGAGTTTTAGAAGGGAAAGATAGGTCTGGAATTTGATTAATTGGTTAAGAAGTTCATTCTGGCTTATTGAATTTAGATTTCAGGGTAATGGCTTGAGATGAAGGCTTTTAGGAATGAAGTATAAAGATGAAGAAAGATATGTTTTCCTGGAAGCTACTAAATCTAGTCAAGACAATTTTGAATTTAAAATGAAAGGGCAGTGAGAAAACTTCACATATACCTTCCCTAAGAAAAATATCAAAGAGTATAGCAGAAACAAAAGTAGAAGTATAATAGAGAAGGAGTCCTGTAATTCACAGGAGGTAATAGCTGTGAAAAGGAGCAGTAATGATACTCAGGGCCTGTGACACTAACACGTAAATCCCTGAAATAAGGGTAACAAAAAGGGTAACAAAAAAAGTGAACAAGGAATCTTGACATTAAGAGATAACTATAGCCTTCTAAGTATCATCTGGACTTGATGGACTGAGACCCGAGAATACTAACCTGTGCTTAATGAGTTCAGGTCTCCAGACCTAGACAAACTATATCTCAGGATGCAGAAATGGCTTTCCTGATGTGATTAGTGAGCTGTGGTCGTTTTTGAAAAGCTGAGAAGAGGAAAGATATTTTATGTTTGGAAACAGAAAAAAGTGTCCTCATTTTCAGAAAGCAGTGGTGTTCTTCAATTTTTTGACTGAGCCTGGGTTTATTTTGTGTGAATATTCCAGAAATCATTAAAATAGTCTGTGAGTAATTAAAATGAAAAATGTGGGCAAGAAAATATGGCTTCATCAGGAAGTCAAGTTAGAGAAAAATACTGCCTTCTTTTTAAAGCATTACTAGAATGTATAATGGGGAAATGTCATGGATAATATACTTGGGTTTCAATAAGGCATTTGAAAAAGTCTTTCTATATATCATCTTCTAAAAGTTGAAAGATATGGGGTGATGGTACAGTTAAGTAGAGACCTAGTTGAATGGCTTAACCCAAAAAAAGGTGTTTAATCAATCAGTGCCATGGCTAGATACTATAGGTTAGATCGTTGATTCTTTTCCGTTCCAGATTTTTGAGTCACTTGGATAAAGGCAGACATGACATTCTTATTATATGTGCATATGGCACAAAGCCAGGATGAATAGCCAATCCATTAGATATCAAAGTCAGGATTTAAAAGATCTCAGCAGGCTAGATTCATGGACCAAATCGAATAAATCTAGAATTCATAGAAATAATTTTTCACTTGAGTTTCAAAAAAGCACTAAAAATGTATGGGTGAGAGATGAGACTAGAGCACTACTCACTAGGGAAAAGCCTGGGGAATTTTAAGCGACTGCAACACACTGTATGAAACAGAAACATAATATAGCAGGAAAAAGATGCTGGGATTTTTCTAGCTACTTTAACAGAAGTTTAGTGTTCAGAATGAAGTTCATAGTTCTACTAAAATCTTCTTGGTCAGAGCATATCTAGAGTATTATGTGGCATTCTACTTGCCACATTTAAGGTGCTACATTGCTAAGTAAGAGCATGCCCAAGAAGGATTGACCAGAAAGGGAGCTTTAGAAGGATCAGTTGAAAGAACTTGTGATGTTTAACCTAGAGCAGAAAAAACTTAGAGGGGATATGATAATTGTCTTTAGATATTTGAAATCCTTTAATATGGAAGGATTAAATTTGTACTGCTTGTCCCCAAAGGGCAGCATTAGGAGCAGTGGGTGGAAGCTACAAGGAGGCATATTTTTGATCAATATTTTAAAACTTCTTTATAAATACAGCAATCAGAAAATGTAATGGGGGCAGGTAGATGATACAGTGGATAGAGGGCCAGATTTGGAGTCAGGAAGACCTGAGTTTGAATCCAGGCTCAGACATTTCCTAGCTTTGTGACCCTGGACAAGTCACTTAACACTGTTTTCTTCCATTTCTTCATCTGTAAAATGAGCTAGAGAAGGAAATGACAAACCAGGCCATTATCTCTGCCAAGAAAACTCCAAAAGGGTCAGAAAGAGTCAGACACAGCTGAAAACAAGTAAACAACAACAACAAAAGTGTAACGGTCTGCTTCAGGAGGTAATTGGTACCCTTGTCCCTAGAGCGCATCAACGCAGGCTGACTAAGCACTTTTTAGACATATTGTAGAAGGTATTCCTACTTAAAATTTTGTTGGTAAGCTAGATGACCGGTGAGGTTCTTTCTAGCTCTAAGATTTTGTAATTCTACTTGTTTTTATGATTTCATATCTTAAAGATCTATACAGCTGAAAATGTAGAAAATTATATTAATCACTAGATATAGGGGAAATAAATACCGTTGTCTTACATTTGTTTATTATGTTACAGTTTAGTTTATCTTAATAATAATCTGTTGTTTTGCAGTAAATGGGTTTTAAGATTCATTAAACACCTTAGTCTTGCTTTGACAGTAATAATAACAGTAAGTAATCTGAGGGACTTTTTATTGCTTTGCAGAATATAAAGTGATAAAGATTATCCCTTAATTAATTCCAGAGAGAGATTCTACTGCCATTATAAAATACATTTTAAAAATGCATTAATCTTGAATGAAAATTATAATGCAGTTTAATACATACATGATATTCATAAAGAAAAATAGTTATAGAAATAATTAAGGAAATTAAATCTTGAAACTAATTCTTCCAATGTAAATAGAAGAATGAGAGCACTGTCATAATAGACAGAGTCCTGGTGTTAGAGGAAGAATACCTGTATTTGAATCTAGTCTCTACCTCTTAGAATCTGTGACATTCAGCAATTTGCTTCTCTGACCTCAGTTTCTTTATCTTTAAAGATGAGGATCTTGAAGTAGATGTAGATATATCTCTTCTAATTCTGAAATCTTTGATTTTATGATTCTATGTACAAATAATTATAATAATGCAAAAGATGTCATATATCAATAGAGGATGATGATATATGACCTGAAGGGGCAGAGATACTAATAGTCTTCGTGTGCTGTAATGAAATTCATAGAGCCTTTCATCTGAACTGACAAAAAAAAAAAGAATAGTATATATTCTCACATTTTATGTTCCTTTCAAGATTATATATGTTTTCCTGAGTTATGATTTTTAAATACATATATATGTGTATATATATATATGTGTGTGTGTATATGTATATATATATATATTTATTTGCATGTGTGTGCATATATACATATATACACACACTGGAAATAAGCACACATTTTACCATGTCTCAATAACTATTCACCTTGGATCTAAGCTATCTGTAGCTACTAGGTCAATAGCTTCTTGTGAAGAAAAATGTTAGGAAGCAGGAAACATTAGCATAGTCTTTCTTTTTAGAGTATTTGGACTTTGGGCTGTAAACTCAGGTGTGTGACTTCTAATTTAGTGCTTTTCATTAATAATAATAATAATAATACATATAGCTAATATATAACACTTTAAGACTTGAAGAGTATTTTAATCTCATTTGATCTTCACAACAATTCTTCAATGAAACACACATTATTATTATCCCTATTAATTGAGGCTAAAAGAGTTTGTGACTTATACAGGGCCCTATAGGTAGTATTTGAGACAGGATTTGAATTTGAGTCCTCCTGACTCATTTGACACTCTATCCATTACTCTCCCTAGATACACCAAAATAACCATCACGTCTCACTTTCAAAGTTTATTTGTATATATTAGCTTTCACTCACCCCTCCATGTTTGTTCTTCTTCATTTCTACTTTATATTACTCTGTGCGTATCTTATTGACTCCATAGAATATTTTATCCCTAGAACCATAATAGAGTAGGAAATAATCTGTGTAAATGGTGTATGTTAAACTGAATTATGAGTACTCCTAAATATCCTTTTGTATATTTTTATCCAATATAGCAAAAAAAAAAAGGGGGGGGGGAGGTTCCTTTCAAAGGATTATGTTGTACATAGCCACTAGTCAGTATGTATGTATGTGTATATTTATTGGTATAACTTTGTTTACATAAGTGCATCTTGTATATATATGCATGTTCTGCTATAATTAAGCAAAATTAGTAGCCAGTATTTAAATATCAAAAGTAATTCACTTTCACATATAAGTAACTTGAAAATAGTTCTCAGGGATCAATTATTAAATGTTTAATGAGCACTTACTATGTTCAAGACTTATTTCTAGGTACTATGGGACATAGTGAATTTGATTCACTTGCTGATAAGGGACTAAACTATGTGAGGTATAGAGGTTTATTGTTTTTTTTTTTTCCCTTGACATTCAATAGATGGTAGGGTGGTATGTAAGGACAACAATTGAGTTGACTACAGAAAGATTTATGTGGATCATTTTAGAAAAAAAAGTTAATATACTAGAAAATAGGTCAAGAATAAATCATTTCTTACAAAGTAGGTAACCAATAGGTCATGTAGCTAGCTGATTTGAGAATATATCATGACAAGAAAGATGTCATAAATGAGTCCGAGCAATATTGTTTTTAAGAACAACTTTGAGTGAATAAGTAATTTTTACTATTATAAATACCCAAATTAACCATAAGGGACATATGAAGAAAAAACTTATCTGCATCCAGAGAAAGAACTGATAAATAGAAGTATGTTCCACTAGCCTTTCGCTTTGTCCTTGGCTCTTATGGGTTGGTAATTCTGGAAACCGCCACAGCTGCGGGTGATCTGCTCTTCAGAAAGCTCCAGCCACAGCTTCTCCTGGACAGCCTAGGGCTAAAACCGCAAGGGGCTGGGCTCTCCTGCTGGGCTCTGTCTGCCTGCTGGGCTGCCTTCAGTGGGAGCCTTGTTTGTCTGTAAATTTATGAGTTCTGAAGCTCTAAGATTTGTTTAGAGTCATATTTTATAGGTATTTGAGGTGGTTATGGGGGAAGCTCACAGAGTTCTCCAGCTTCTACACTGCCATCTTGATTCCGCCCCTAAAAACACTTTTTTCTAAAAGTATGTTTAGAAAAATTTTACATAATATATTTATACATATGTGCAGATATACATACACACACACACACCTATTTGTATTTAACAGTAGCCATTTCTAGGGCATGGGTGGGGAAGAGAAGGAATAAAAGGAAGTTTACATGATAACTTTATTATATATTTATAAGGAATAGCAAATTATTCATAATAGATTTGCAGTTTCATGTGCAATCATCTTTTTTATTATGCTGTCATAGAAATGTTTATTTTATTCTATAAATTACAAATAAAATATTTTTTAAAAAAATTACAGAACTGTAATTATTGTTTATGTTATAAATATCACCTAAAGGAGGTCCCCTAGTCTCCTCAAAGTACTATGGGTATCAACTTTCCACAGATTAGCATTTATACTGGTGAATTACAGGTTTTGTCTTCAATGAAGAAACGCCTTAACAATGCAACTCATTGATTCAGCATTTTTTTTACTTTTAGTACATTATATTCATGTTTTTAGGGATTGGATTATAGGCATAAAGGGAACATCACAAGGTTAACAGATTATGGTGACATCATGAAACCAATAACTAATTATTAAAACTTGAGGAAGTAATCATTCAAAATTTCATTAAGAAAATAAATTTGTTAATATTTCCAATGGTCATAATCCTGGATATGATGAAAATATAGATGGTTTAACTTTATGAAAAATGAGTTTTGAAATGAAAATTTCATTTCAATAAGCACTATGGAAAAGTAGAAAGTATACTGGACTTGTAGACAGAAAGGACTACATTAAATTTCACCTTTGACAATTACTAGCCTAATGACTGCAAATGAGCCCCTTCACCTCTTTGACACTCAGTTTCCTCACCTGTAAAATGGAGATAGTTATGTATACTTATGTCAAAGGTGTTCTGTGAGGCTTATGAGGTAATGAGTGTAAAGGACTAGGTAAGTATCAATTAATACTACAACTAGAGGCAGCCCCTACATTCACACAAACACATTTTGCTGGATGGAAATTTTGTTGGAACAGAAAGAAAAAAAAAATCTGATTGGCATCTATTTAGTAGCTTCCTGTTCAGTTCATTTATTATCTTCTAAGTGTTCAAAGATAAAAACAAAATAGTCATTGCCTTCAAAGAAGTTGCATTCTGTAAGGGTATTATAGGGAAACAATACAATAATTTCAAGAAAGAATGCTAACAATCTGAGCAAACAGGAGAGAGTCCATGTGGAAGGTGAACCGTGGAGGAAACTTTGGATTCTAAGAGTGAAAGTAAGAAAAGAATGATTCCAGACTTCAGAGACTACTTATGCAGAGCTTTGGAGGCAGAAGATTGAACATGGTATGTGGAGAATAGTTGGTAGACAAGTTCAACTCTAATAAAATTGTGGGCATGAAGAGGAACAATATAAAAGAAAAAAGAAGTAAACTGGAAAATAGTTTAATTTATTTCTACCTAATTTCTAAACTTTATCATGAAGAATAAAGAGTTCGATGTGAAAATTCAGAGTTTAATTTTGCAGGGAAGGTTTATGTTCCATACAGTCTATTTCAGAATAATTTCAAGTTTTGAAAACTTATTTGCAATATGAAATGACTTTTGAGAGACAGCCAATCTCTGGAGGTGACATTCCAAGCTCTGTGGATCAAGAGGGTAATGGGGAATAAACAAAGATAACATTTATAAAGTTAACTTAATGATTTATTTAGCATATGTTACAAAGGAATTCGTTGTCTCTTGCCTTAAAGGTTTATGCCTATGGTAGGGAATCAGTTATCAAGTATTTTTTTCAAAACCTACTATGTGCTCAAGCCAGTTCTGTGGTTCCAACCATTTACTGGGAATTTCTTCCAGTTAGCCCTGGCATCTCCTCTGACTTGAAATGTCTGAAATGAAACATAATCACTTCCTCCTAAACACCTCCTCTTCATAATTTAATAATCTCAGATTTAGATGACATTTTATAGTTTATAAATTGGCATCTTAATACCTATGGGAGAGAGAGAGGGATAGATATGGAGGTTTCTCCTGTGATTTCAGGAATTTCAGATGAGGATACTCCGTTTACCAATACAAGTTGGCAAAACCCTAAAATTTATAATATTAAAAGATTTGACTGGAGCCTTGAGGAGTTTGACTGACCTTTCCAGAGTGACACAGCCTGTAGTCAGTTAGTTGTCTAAACAAAGCTTGTCTAGGATCATTTGATAAGTGTCAGTGACAGGACTTGGACCCAGATCTCTTGACTTCAAGGCCAGTGCTCTCTTTTTATTATACCTGATCAGAGTAGGCAGAACCAGTAATATTGTACTCATTTTGCACATTATATATGTGTGTGTGTGTGTGTGTGTGTGTGTGTGTGTGTATATGTATATATATATATATATTTATGGGGAAACCACTACCTTCTGAATTAGCCAACTCTGTGTGTGTGTGTGTGTGTGTGTGTGTGTGTGTGTGTGTGTGTGTGTGTGTGTTGTATACAACTGAGGTACATTCTATCTCTGTGTGACTTCTCTAATTGTGTAACCTCTCTGGTCTTCTTTCTTAAGTTATCTTTAACTCAACTTCAAACCTTAAGGTCATCCTTGACTTTCTCTTGACCCTGTCAAGTTTATACACCTCTCTCACAATGTTAAAGATAACCCTGAACTTTCAGTCTCAAGTGACTGGAAGGGTAGTAGCACCACTATTAAGGACATAGGAGCTGTAGGGTGGTTTGCTTTCTCAGATTTCCTAATGAGTTTGAATTAATAACAAGGTATCCAAATAAAAATGTTTAGCCAGAGTTAAGTGAATTCACTGAAAATTCTTCAATGATTTTTATTCAAATAAAGAGAACATTTATTTTATAAACATTATTTATAAACATTTTATAAATATTATGGAAACTTCACTATTTTCAGAAGACCACCTGAAAATATAACCATTTGAATATTTCTGTTTTTAAATAATAGGTAATAATTCACAAAGTATTAATGGTTAGCAAATTTAATAATGTTCAAATCAAGCTTTATTAATTTAATTAAGTGCGCATAAAATTTGCTAGGTAATTTACATATGGGGAATTTCTAGCCTTAATAAACTACTTAGCTTTATTAAGTATTGCAGGTTTGTTTGTTAGAAATGATACAAATCCTTTCTTGTTATTTGAATGAAAGAAAATAGTGCTTGATAAATCATATCTATCAGTTTTTCATTTGCATAATCTTAGTATATTAGAGAATTTCAGGCATTGTCTTTTGAATAAAATTGTTAAGTAGCAAATTGCATAATGTAGAAACTGATATTGGAACATAAATTATATAATGCAAATGGTATATAACATGGATTGTTTTCTTGTTATTTTCTTTAGCAATTTTCAAAGGATTTTTTTTTACATTCTAAATTTAAATTCTGAGTGAAGAATTTTTCACTATTTTATTGATTAATGTGTAACCCTGGAAAATATTTTTCTTAAAATCCTAGAAATTTGGAACTTTAGTTGTTTATTGAATTATTCCAGAATAATTCTCTCTATAGAAGAAATCAAGGCACAGAAATATACTCAAGGTTGAACAATTTTTGTTCTTACAGTACATGTTTGTTTTGTTTACACCATACGGTGATTTTGTCCTTGTAAACCTAGCAGTTGGCATGCATGTAGACAGCACTTGAAAGATATTTCTTGGATTAAATTGAATACTAATTCTTTCTCTCCTAACATCCAGTCATATATCTCCTTTTGTCCAGTGGACATTTCTTCTTGGATGGCCAGCCATTATATTAATGTTAATATATTTAAAACAGAGAATTGTTATCTTTACTGCAAATTTACCTTAAAATTCTGATCTCCCTGCTTCCATTGGTGGTATCACCATTCTCTAAATTTTCCATTTATGAAATCTAAGAGTCTGTGTTGACTCCCTTATTCTTAGTCCTCTATATTAAAATTGATTACTAAGACCTACCTAGTCTTTTCATGTCTTTTGCAGACTATTCTTTTCCTTATCATTTTAGGCAACTCATCACCTCATCATTGCGTTATTACACTAGCTGCCTTCTGACTTGTCTCTTGGCATCCAGTCTCCCTCTTCCAAACCTGTTCAGTATTACCTTTGTCTTGCCAATCTCATACCGAAACCCTTTCACTAGCACCCTATGAACTACAAGGAGTGGTAACAAACTCAAATAGAGAGGCATCCTGCTAGTCACATATTGACTTAAAAAACACAAGTTAACATTCTCTATATTATTTTCTATTTTTATTTATTTTGTTAATCATTTTTCAGTTACATTTTATATGGTTCCAACTATACTGGGAAGTCTTATTGACTGCCTGGGACCTTCCAGTGGTTTGATACCTGATAAAGTTCCTTAGGCAGACATCCAAAGCCCTTCACAACCTGGGTGCTATGTACCTTTCCAGCTACATCTCCAAATTTTTTTCTAACTTGAACCTTAAAATCAACTAGTTTGTTGTTTTCCACAACTGCATATAAGTGACCCTCTTATTTCTACCCTGTCATGGTAGATAATAAATAAGTGTTCTATTTAGTAAGAAGCACTAGCTGGACTAATTGCAACTGCCATGGGGAAAGGAATGAGGTGCTTGAATAGGACAGGACAGTAAAGTGGGTGGTGGGGTGGAAGACTTTCCATGTTGCAGAAGGACCACAGGGTAGGAACTAAGGATACAAATTACAGAAAGATCTTACTGCTCATGTCCATCATGCCAAAACTTCCTATCAATTAAAGAAAATCTTGTGAAAGTAGACTTGAGTTCCCTCAAGGTAGTTAGTGGATATCCTTTCACTCGAAGATTTTTAAGTAATGATGACTACCACTTGATGGTTTTGTAGAATATATTCTTATTAAAATATGCATTGAACTGGAGGATTTCAAAGAGGACACTTGTGATGCACTGGATTTTAAGTCAGAAAATGAGAGTTTGAGTCCTGGATCTACCACTTACTACTAATGTGGCTAAGCCACTTATCTCCTCTGGTAAGGGACCCTTGTATAGGAAAATTCTTGAGTGGCCTGAATAACATTAAATGCAATTGAGGAATGTTTAATAAAATAAATAAAAATACAGTACAACCTAATTTGTGGTTTTCTTAATCAATATGTGGTCTGCAGGGATCCATCATTAGAAAATCTCTTCTGACTCAGAATATATGATCCTGTGGTCCCTTCTTGATTCTGAAACTAGTTGAGGGCCATAAAGAAAGGCTAGGCCAACAGGAAGACCTGGGGCTTCTAAAACAGTAGGTAAGCAAAGTGTAAAGCTAACATTGACTCAGAAAGTCCTGTCCAGGTTGGAAGTTAGGGCTCAGAAGTCTAATCAAGGCCTGGGCCTTGTGCAGAATGCTCATGTCTGGATAGAGCCTGTGTTGACCCTAGAAGTTTCGAAAGGTTTGGAGAGGAAGCCAAAGGAATCTGGGAATTAAGTTTAGGATTTTCCTGCCAGGATCATAGTCTGTGCACGGTCAGTATCAAGAGGAGCAAGTGTAGTCTTCAGCTCAGATGCGATTGAGACAAAATTTACCCTGAAGCTTCAAGCATTGCATGTGAGTTTAGTGGAGTCAAAGCTTTTTGATGCTACTCTTCCAGAGACTTAGTATAGGGGAGAGGATGCTTTAGAGATATTACGAGGAATGCTTGTATGTTTGTATTTTCCTGTGTCTTTGAGACAGATATATCCTTTGGTAAAAACTAACTGATGTTCAATAGTTACAGCCTGGTTACAGGCCCCTAACAATGAGGGGACATGGATTTTTGGAGCTCAACTGTGGCTGTAGAGATGACACTCCAAACCCTAAGAGTATCCTAGTATCTTGAGGAGGACATGCATTAGTTTGCTTCTGGGAGAGGAAGCCAGATTCTTCTGCAGGATACAGAAGGATATTGCCATAGAATAGGCAGAGGATCATCAGAATTTCATGGCTGGCATCGGAGACTTCTGTACACGTAGAGGGGATATGTTAACAATGAGCAAAAAACATACCAGTGTCAAGGCAATTTGCTCACAGAGGCAATTTTCTGCTTCTTATTTATTTATTTTGATTCTTTGTCGCAGGAGTCAATCCAAGAATGGTTTTTTTTCAGGTCTTATTCTTCTAGGCAGGCTACTAGAAGCCCTGTCCAAGTTAGCAAGTATCTACTTTTCATCTGCTAATCCTGCCACTCATCCTTCTATGCATAGTTCTTAACCTTATCTTTAAACCTTCCTAGGCCATTCCAGCTTGAAATCATGTGTCTCTAATTTACTCTTTATCATGCTTTTTGTCTGTTCAACTCGTTTGGGTGCTCAAAATGTTTTTTTTTCTTAATATTACCAAACTTTATATGTGTATATCTTTGTCAAGACTGTGAGCTCCTTGAGGCCAGGATCCATTTACTTTTATTTAGCTGTACTCATTGTATGTACTCTATTAAATGAAGAGATTCATTTTACAATAAACTAGACTGGAAAATTGTATTTTGTACCTAGGACAATGGCCTCATTGTTTCAATTGGTAAGGTAATTGTCCTTCCTTTTCAGATCTTTAAATTCAAAAAAAGGGAAGGTAAATGCTAAAAGGAAAAAAAATGCCAATTTCTTCTTGTTCTGACAGTCTGAAATTAGGGAAAACAAATTCTGCAATCTTTGAAGAATTAACAGCTTTCATTTAAGGAAGAGATAAAACTAAATCAAACAGGAAAACAGAATGCAAAACAAATCCTACCTTTCCTGGATTCCTTAGCTCTCTTGTACTACTGCCAGCCCTGGGTGTTCTAGAAGTAATTTCCAAGACTGAGGAATCTACTTGAACACCTAGAGGAAACATTTCATTTAGAAAAGATGAATGGAGCCTGACTAGAGTGCTCCTTAACTCCTCTAGTGCCAGAATAAGAAGTTCCCTTTTCAGAAGCAAATTGGCAAATTGCTCATTGTTGTTGTCTTTGTTAATTTAGGTCTGTAGTAATCATCCTCATCCATTTCCTGTCCTAATTCTTATTTTGTGACCTTAGAGTTGAGAGTCAGGGTAGAAGGCAGATAATATGTCTTGTACTTGCTAGGAATTTCTATAGAAGGAGATCTGGCAAAGGTTATTAGGAATCAAGCTAGTGTTCTGTCCTCTCCAGTGATTCCCTTCTCCAGTACCTCTGCTGGGTGATAAAGCAGTTCTACTGTAGTTTTCCTCTTGAGAATAAAGTGTTTCTGGCATTTTGTTTGTTTGAAATATGCTTATTTGTATCTTACGTTCCTTGGTACAAAACCGTCCCTTAACATTGTTCTTTTTGAATTTTTCAGTGAACAGTTTTTGGTAGGAAAGTAGGAGGTAGTATGTTACAGTGAGTAGAAGGCACACCTGAGTGTCTCTAAGTTCTGCTTCTTATAATATGCTGCATGTGTGACCTTGAACATGTTATTTAACCTCTCAGTGTGTTTGGAAGATGATAAGGCTCTGCATAGGGGGGAGAAGTTTCCTCCACCAATGACATCACAATTTAAGTGAAAGAAAAGAGAGAGAGACAAGGGGGTGAGGGGGGGAGAGAGAGAGAGAGAGAGAGAGAGAGAGAGAGAGAGAGAGAGAGAAAGAGAGAGAAAGAGAGAAAGAGAGAAAGTTTTAATACCTCTTTGGTATGAGTGTATTCCTTAGTGGGAATATCACTAGATTTTGGTTGGTTAGTTGGTTCTTGTCCTTTGTTCTCAAAGAAAAACAAAATGGCATCACTGTGTTAGAGTCAAGGTACAATGTGTCCAGTTGTGACTGATCAGTCTAGTACAAGCTTGGCAGGTTCTACCACAGTTGGATACAGATAGTTCACATAAACATTTGGAGTGGAGATGAATCTAAATTTCTGTACCTCAAGATTCTTTTGAGCTACTGCAATTCTGCTTCACTCATAGAGCACAGTGCCTTCTTTAATTGGGACATGCCATTCTGGGTGGTCCTCTGCCAGTGTCTCTCATGACACACAATCTGTTCCAGAGTTCTTCAGAAGGATCAGAATGTGAAGGGAGAGGGAGGAGCAGATGTAGGTTTATGAAAGAAATGAAAACTGCCTGCAGTAGTAGTGTCAAATTCAAATTGAGATGGGGGCCACTAAATAGTATTTTTATATTTAGTAAATTTAGTATATTTAGTAAATACTAAACAGTATTTAAGGATCCCAAGCAGGCCACATGTTGACTTAGAAACACACACACACACACACACACACACACACACACACACACACAGTTTTTTCTTTTCCAACATATCACATTAAAATCAAATAGGGACTACATTTCAGTACGGGCCAGGCTGCATTTGGCCTCTTGTAGCGTGGATTTGGCACCTCTGACCTAACACACACATGTATATGTGTATATGTACATACATACACAAATGTGTATATATACTGCAATATTTTAGACAAAATAACAGCAACAAATTAATTTTAAAAAGGTCCTCAGTGATTCAGATTTGAAATATCTGAGTAATCCTTAATCCAGTAATAGGTCGTAAGTACTATATTACCAATTCAAATAGGATAAAACAAAATTATTATGGGATTCTAAAGACTGTGGATTAAATCTTTTTTTGGACAAACAATATCCTTTCAGTTTGTTAGTGATATTTTAATGCATTATTTAATTATTTAAGAATGTTGTGATAATTTAATTATTCCATGTACATATGTCATATATCTGAAAAACATACTGTGAGATATATCCAGTGAAAATTAAAGATTCTTTTATTAATGACTATTATGAAACTAAAATTAATTGCATACTTTATTAAAAACAGCTAGCATTAATATAGTTTAAGGTCTGCAAAGTCCTTTATGTATATGTCATTTTATCCTCAAAACTGCCTTGAGAGGCAGTTGCTATTATTATCCCCATTTTTCAACTAAGGAAGCTGAGGCATATGTTAAGTAATTTGCTTAGAATCACAAAACTAGGAAATATCCAAGTCTATAGTTGAACCTATGACTTCCTTACCCCAGGACTAGTGCTCTATCCACTGTGCCATCTTGCTGCCTCTAATAAGAGGAAGGGAACACTGTACTAAGCACTTTACAAATATCACCCCATTTGTTCCTCACAATAACCCTGGGAGGTGGTAGGTGCTATTATTTTTGTAGTGGAGAAAACTGAGGCAGGATTTAAGTGACTTGCCCAGGATAACATAGCTAGGAAGTGTCAGAGGCTGGATTTCAACTCAGATCTTTCTGACACTAGGCCCAGTGTTCTATCCACTGTGCTGCTTGAGGCAGCTATATAGAGCAGTGGACAGTAGAGAAAAAAATAAAATAGCAATATAGTAATTTAATTCAATAAGAAATCCTCTAATAGAAAGAGTTGTGCTTTTGTCATCTTAACCAAGAGGCATTTTTGACTCCTTCTAATACCTATGTTCAGCCTACCATTTGAATTGATATTATTCTACCACGTCAGTTCTGTGAGAGAGGATTAATAAAAAACACAATCCGGTAGATAAAGTAAAATAATGTTTCATAATAGCTAAGTAGAACTATGCAAAAGTCAATGAGTACTTCAGAATACAGAGTTTTAATTAGAATATTAGGATAAGAAAGGAACTATGATGTAGTGGACCTAAAAACTAGTCTGGTTTTGTGATACCAACTAGCATCAATCTTGCTAAAGTCTCTTAATCTCTCATTTACTTATTTTTGTAAATAAGGGTGGCAACACCTGCTTTGGCTACTGGCTTACTTTTTGTAACCACATAAGGAAATTTGAAGATCTTTGCTTTATTATATACTCCATCAGAGGTCTGAGCTATAGTAATTAGCTTTGAAGGGTAAGTTCTGGTCTTCTTGCTGGGATTTACTCTGGCTACTCTGAACCCTAGACATAAAATCAGTTTATCAGACAATTATGATAGATGCTGTACTTGTCACTGCATGACCAAAATTTGATGTCCCAGTGTGTTAAATGCCAGAATTTCTTAAAATATCAATATACTTTCCCATGACACTACTTCTCTAAAACTTCTTTCAGAGTTTTTCCTATCTGTTTTCCTTATTGCCACTTATAGATCTTTCTTTGGATACTCTTTCTATTTCGTCTTTGCTTTTTTAATTTTTATTTATTTATTTTTTTGCTTTTTTGGAGAGGAGAGGTAAGGGAAATTGGGGTTAAGTGATTTGCCCATGGTCACACAGCTAGTAGGTATTAAGTGTCTGAGGCCAGATTTGAACTCCCGTTCACCTTTGATTTGAAGTACATATCACAATTTGTTTATCCCACTCGTTATCATCAAAAACATGAAGAACCAAAAAAAAAGATAGATTATAGATTATATACATTGGTACAGCAGAGGAAGAAAAGGAATAAGAAGAGCCTCCAGTTTGCTGGGTTCTTTAAGAAATATTCAGTAAAAATGATGAATTGACCAACATGATTGTGAATTAAATATTTTCTCCAGTTTCTCTCTAATTTTCAAGTTTATGCTCCATGACATCTCTCCCCAACTAATCCTCAGAGATAGAACAATTACAACTGAATCTAAAGGGCAAAATAAAAACCCAGCAAGGTAATAGCTTTATGAATAAATATTGAAAAACTCTAATAATAAAAAAACTCACTCAAACAACCTTCCCCTTCATCCTTCTGGCAGAACCGACAAATTGAACCACTGACTTGTGCTTGGGACCAACTCTAGGGTTCCTTTCTTGCTGCAGAGATTCTACTGACACATACTATTCCCTGTCTGTCTCCAGCCTAATGCAACAAATAGCAGACATTGACTACTACATGTGAAGAGAGGCTAGAGAAACCTGTGGCAAATCCTACATTAAGGAATCCCAAAGGTGGACATCCACTCCTACCTCATCTAACCCTGCAAAAATTGGTAGATAGTGATTCAGCACAGCTCAACAAACATAACTGGGGTAGGGTCAGTGTTCTGGGCTTCATCGAGCTTAAAAGAAAGGTAACTGAATACTAGTAGAGTGACGCTTTTCCACTAAAATCTAGCTGAGACAGAGACCAAGGCCAGTAAAAAGAAGACTGAGGTGGTGTTGTCACCCAGCCTTAGGGGTATAACCAACATCAAACATATAGGTGTCAGAAATTGAATTAAAGGGGAATATAAGGGGAAGAGGGTTAAACCTCCAAAGCTTTCAAGAGGAAGAAAATTTAATTATAAACTTGGAATAAAATCAGATAAATCAAGAGGAAGAATTAAAAATTTGAATGAAGAATGAGTACTAATACATCAAAAGTATCATAAATATTTGTAAACATATATTGTAAGATGCATGAAATTAAATCATTATCTTATGGGACAAATAATGCTATAGAATCCCTAGAAAATGTGAAGCCATAATTGATTATTTTAGAATAGTTCAGAAAAGGAGATAAAAACCATAAGAGAAATTAAAAGGGATAAATGTCAGACATTATGAACTATACAGTAAAATAGAAAAAATTGAATCTACAATGGTGAGTCTCTTTGGGGGCATGCGAGAACTGGAGAGACAAAGAGAGAAAATGAGAAAAAAGTTCAGAACACAAATATGCTGAAGTCAAATATAGCCTAGAAGAAAAGCAAAAGACAATGATGCTAAGGGAACACATTATAGCTATAGAGCAAAAGAAATAGATATTGAAGAAAGAATGTGTAGAAACAAGTCTAATTGTCATAGCCCTTCCAGAAAAAATCATGACAAATTTAAAAGAGAAAAAAAAAGGCTTAATCTTTATGATTTTGGGGGAAAAATAGAAAAAAAAAACTGCCTAGAACTTTAGAATACAGCAAAGGACCAGCCAAAAGAATGGACAGATTGTCTCCAAGAAAAATGAAACAAAACACTTATATTTTAAAATCCAAAACTCATGGTGATTAAATTTAATAATTCCAGTGACAAATTATGTAATTTATCAAGTTGAAAGACATTCACATATAAAGGAATGGAAATTCAAATAACACAAGACTTCTTCACTCAAGGAAGTGCAAGAGAATGTAGTAATATATTCTGAAATATAAAGAAACTGAAAATGCAGCCCATAATGATATACCCTGCAACTTGAGTCTAATCATCAATAAAAAAAAGGACTTTCAATAAAAGAGATGGGTTTGTGACAGTCTTTGTAATAAAAAAAAGGATCAGAATATTAAACATGCAAACAGACCAAAAAAAAAAAAAGTAAATACAGCTACCCAGAAAAGAATATATAGTTAAATTACCCCATGTTACAGATTATTTTCAAAGTAAGGTAGAAACAGAAAGACTAACACATGAGGCTTCAAAAAAAAAAAGAGGAACCACTTAGAGAATGTGAATGAATAAGTTATTTTGTTTATTACAAATACCCAGATTAATTATGAAAGCTATATGAAGAAAGATGCTCTCTACATCCAGAAAAAAGAACTGATAAATAGAAATATGTGAAGAATAATTTCACATAGATGTACTTATTTGCGTCTAAAAGTAGTCATCTCTTGGGTAGGGATGAGGGAAGAAAAAAAATTACATTGTAATTTTTTTGAAAGGAATAGCAAATTGTGCATAGTATATTTGCAATTTCATATACAATTGTCTTTTTGTTATTATACTGTTCTGAAAATGCTTATTTTCCATAAAATAAAATATATTTTTTTAAAACACACAACTAGATTTTTGGGGGGTAGAGCCAAGATGGCAGTGTAAAAGCAGGAAAACTCCATGAGCTCCCCCCATAACTACATCAAATCCCTATAAAATATGACTCTAAACAAGTCTTAGAGCTACAAAACCCACAAAGTGACAGAGGGAAACAAATCTCCTGCTGAAAGCAGCCTGGCAGGCTTGCAGGAAGGGTCCATCACAGCACACTGGGAGCAGAGCCCAGCCCTCCTTGAGCCTGCAGTTTTAGCTCCAGGGTGGCCCTGACCAGCAGCAGCTAGAGCAGACCTTGGGAGAGTGCTTCACCAGCAGCTGAAGCTGTTGGCAGAAATATCAACCCATAAATGCCAAAGACAAAGTAAAAGGTCAGTGCAACTCTGTTGGAACTGGGGGGTACAGAGGCACGGTCTGGCCTATGCCCCTAGAGTGAAAAGCAGTGGAGGTGTGGCAGCCATCCATATGTCTGCTTCAGAGCTCCTGGCCTGCAGATCATGGGGGGCCAAGCAAACATACAGAGGGTAATCACTTTTGTTTTAACCTGCCTGGATTAGGTTCACATTCTTGGGTGGTAGTCCTGAGGTATGTGACCAGTGAGCCAAAGCTGGTAGGGGCTGTAGAGACAGTGCCCTCCTAATAGCTCCAGTAGATGTGAAAACCCCAGCACTTTGGGAAAAAGCTCTCCCCTCTGGAAGCAGAATTCTACTGTGGCAGAGAGCTCAAAAGACAAGTAATTGAGTGGCAACATGAGCAAGCAAAGGAAGCAAAGCAAACACAGCAATCCAACTTTAGATTCCTTTTTTGGGGACAAAAAGGATCAGAGCATGGAATGGGAGGAAGACAATGAAGTCAGAACTCCTGCACCAAAAACTTCCAAGAAAAATATGAATTGGTTACAGGCCATGGAGGAGCTCAAGAAGGATTTTGAAAATCAAGTAAGAGAAGTAAAAATTGGAAAGAGAAATGAGAATGATGAAAAAAAAAATCACTAAAAGAGTGTCAACAACCTGACTGAAGAAAACAACACCTTAACATAAACTGACTCAAATGGCAAAAGAGGAAAAGAATACCTTAAAAAGCCAAATTTGCCAGAGGGAAAAAGAATTTCAAAAGCTCACTGAACAGAATAATTCCTTCAGAATTAGATTGGAGCAAATAGAAGCAAATGATTTTATGAGAAATGAAGGTACTATTAAATAGATCCAAACAAATGAAAAAAATAGAAGGCAATGTGAAATATCTCATTGGAAAAACCACTGACCTAGAAAATAGAT
>CM053580.1:356499739-356539802 GCA_028627135.1 Pseudochirops cupreus | reverse complement strand
AAAAAATCCCCAAAAGAAAACTCCTAGGAATATTATAGCCAGGTTCCAGAGTTCCCAGATCAAGGAGAAAATATTACAAGCGGCAAAGAAGAAACAATTTGAATATTGTGGAAACACAATCAGGATAACACGAGATCTAGCAGCTTCTACATTAAGGGATCAAAGGGCTTGGAATATGATATTCTAGAGAGCAAAGGAGCTAGGATTAAAACCAAGAATCACTTACCCAGCAAAACTGAGCATAATGTTTCAGGGGAAAATATGGTAATTCAATGAAATAGAGGACTGGAGGACTTTCAAGCATTCTTGATGAAAAAACAGAGTTGAATAGAAAATTTGACATTCAAATACAAGACGCAAGAGAAGCATGATAAGGTAAATGGGGAAAAGAAATCATAAGGAACTTATAAAAGTTGAATTATTTACATTCCTACATGGAAGAATAATAATTGTAACTTACGAAACTTTTCTCAGTATGAGGATAGTTGAAGGGAATATAAATGTATATATACATATATATGTATATATATATATAATGTCTATATAAGAGGGTATATGTGTGTATTAATACATATGTGAGTGTGTGTTTGTATGTGTACAGGTATACATAGACAGAGGGCACAAAGATCAACTGATAGGAAGGGATGATATTTAAAAGGTTAAAATTGAGGGGTGAGAGAGGAGTATAATGAGTGGAGACGGGGAGAGACAGAATGGGGTAAATTATTTCATATAGAAGAGGCAAGGGATACTGTTGCAATGGAGGGGAAGAACAGGAAGACAAAAGGGAACGGGTCAACCTTACTCTAATTTGGCTTAGGAAAGGAATGACATATACACTAAATTGGGTATCTTGCCCTACAGAAGAGTAGGGGGAAAGGTGGTGAGAGGAGAGATGATGGAGGGAAGGGCAGGGTGGGGTGGAGGGTAGTTAGAAGCATACACTTTTGTAAAGGGACAGGGTCAAAGAAGAGAAGAGAACAAGTAGGGGATAGGATGGAGGGAAATATAGTCGGTCTTTCACAACATGTCCACTATGGAAATATTTTGCTTAACTACACACATACAACCTATATTGAACTTTTATCTTCCCAGTAAGGGTGGGTGACAAGGGAGGAAGGGAAAGAATCTGGTATTCAAAGTTTTAACATGAAATGTTTTTAAAATATTATTATTATTATTTACATGCAATGGGGAAATAAGATATACAGGCACTGGGGTATGGAGATCCATCTTATCCATCTTGCCCTTCCAGAAAGTTGGAGAGAGAATGAGGTAGGATATAGGAGAGAGCAGATTGGGGGAGGGGGTATACAGCAGGATAGCTGTTTTGGGGTGGTGGGTAGGGGAAAGATGGGGAGAAAATTTGTAACTCAAAATCTTGTGGAAACGAATGATATAAACTAAAAATAAACATAAAATTTAATTTAAAAAAATATAAAATAAAACATATAACTAGATATAGTTTAACAGCTAGGTGGCACAGTGAGTATAGTGCCAGGCTTGAAGTCAGGAAGAGTTACCTTTCTGATTTCACATCTGACCTCAGTCATTTATTAGCTGTGTAACCCTGGGCAAGTCACTTCACCCTATTTGCCTCAGTTCTTCATTTGCAAAATGATCTGGAGAAAAAAATGGCAAACTAGTACTTTTGCCAAATGGTGTCGCAAAAAGTAGAATATGACTGAACAGCACCAAAAAAGTATAGAGAGTAAGTGGAAGTTAATCTCAGAGGTGAAAGTAGGAGCAGCTGGGGGGGGGGGGGGAGGGCAGAGCAAGAAAGGCTTAAAGAAGGTGGTATGTGAGTCAAGTCTTGATGCAGGCCAGGGAAAGTAAAAAGTTGGATAGGAGGAGACAGAGTGCCCTGGGCATGGGGTACAAGCAGTGAAAAGGCAGGGAGAAATGAGATAGAATGTTATGTTCAAGGAAGAGTCTCTAAGCAAGTATGCAGTGTCCTAAAGTACAAGAATATGGGACAGGTAGGAAGGGACCAGGTTATGAAGAACTTTAGATGGTAAGGTACTTTATATTTGTTCTTTGACTAATAGAGAGGTGATCTTGGCAGCTGCGTGGAGTAGTGATGAGAGACTTGAGATAGGTAGGGTTGTTGTAATGGTGCAGGTGAGAGGTGGTGAGGGCCTGAACTCAAGTGGAACCTGGGTGAGGGGAGAGAAGGTGTTATAATAGGAAAAACATGGTAAAGGTGGAATTAATAAGATTAGACAACAGATTTCAATACGTGGAGTGAGAGTGAGGGGTGAAGGATGACACCTAGACTGTGGGCATGGGTGACTGGGAGTGCGGAGGTGCCCTGGATAGTGATAGTGAATTGGGGGGGGGGAGCAGTTGAGGGCAAAGATGAGTCATTTTGGGCACATTTAGTTTGAGATGTATATGGAATATGCTGAAATCTGTGTTCATCACTATTCAAATCATGCACACTTCTAGTTGGAAAAGTCCCTTTTTATTATAATATACTAATAGAGTAATTGGCACATTTAAGCCTGTTGGCAACTAAAAGAGCCCCTAGAGTCCGAGTGGTTCTCTCCTTGTTTGCTTTAGGGAGTTTATTTTAGACAAAGTTATGAGTTTAGTTACAATCATTCCAAACTTCCAATTGAGAAAATTCCTGTGTAGGCAGAGATTGGACTCTGCCTACCTTTACATTTATATCTATCTTTTTTTAACTCCTGGTCTCTTTGTCATAGGAACAACATTCAGTTAACTGGAAATACTTGACTTATGAAACACATTGTATTTTAGTGTTTGTAGATACACAGACATCCTAAGGGAAAGTTATGTTTCTTTGGGTTTCTTTCCACCTAGTTACTTTGCTCAGAGAGAAAAAATACTAAAACAGGAACATACACTAATTAATATTTGCATTAATGAATATGTATATTTATATGGATAATGTGCATTGCATGGGTAAGCATTGGCATTATCAGAGAGCTACATGTGTAACATTCCCTAGTTTTGCTTGGTGGGTTGAATAGCCCTTGCCCTTCTGTGACTGAGCTAAACTCTACCTTTATTCCAGTACTAATTGATGGTACTGGCTGATCATAATCCTCATTAGAACTATAGTCTAGCAAGCCTTTCTAAACCTGAGCTTAATATAGAGAGCATGCACTGCCCGGCAGTGTTAATAGTTCTTGAGGTATGGTGTGAAAGGTCTTCTTTGAAATATCTGTTTCTGAGCCACTGCTTGAGTCAAATAGACCTGGTATGACTGGCAGGCAGTTTCTGAGATGTATATCCATCTGTCAAAAAGTATTCTTCTTTAACCCAAATAAATACTTTTCGTGTGTGGGATGATCATTGGAGCCACACCCTTAAACGCTATCTTTTACAGATGTGTCCTTCAATCTCTGATTGAATGTTTGCATAAGGGTGATTTTAACAGCTTTTTGAAATAGCTATTCCATTTATAAATATCACTGATGCATATTGAGTTCTTCTGAAATACAAATTAAGTCTACTCTGTTTTTTTACATTGTAACCCTTTATACATTTGTACACACGTAGTCACTGAGATCCCTCTTCCAGGTTGAAATGTTCTAGTTTACATAACCACCCCTTAGATGAAATTAATTTCAGACTTTTCCTTTTAGAAAAGCAGAGTGGTACATTTCAAAGAAAACCAGACTGACTTAGGGCTGGGAAATATTTGAGTTTGAATCTTGATTCTAATGCTTACCAACTGTAACATTATGCGCAAATCAATTTCTTAACCTCTCTTAGCCTTAATTTCCCATTTTAAAAATAGGGCAATAATGCCTTCAGTTTCTGACAGGTCCATATGACCATCAAGTGATGAAATAGTTTTTATGGTCATTTGCAAACCTTAATGTGTTTAAGTACAGAAGCTGTTTTTTGTTGTCCTTATCATTTTCATTGTTGTTATTATTTAATGAGGTTAATTGGTAACCTTCATCAGGATGTAGTCCATCCATTTCATCAGTGTGTTTCTTAAAATATGGCACAGATATATAAACACAAAATTCTAAATGAGAATTAATCAACTCAGAGTAAAAGGGAACTTTTGTTTCCCTTGATCTGTATATTTATGTTTTCAAAATTCACCTTAAAATTGTCTTAGTTTATTTTATAGCCATGTTACAATGCTGGCTTATATTGAGCCTTTAGTTAATTAAAATCCCAAATTTTCTATTCTTTAATTGCTTAGCCACATCTTAATTAATTAAAAAAATAACAACAAATGAATGCAGGACCTTTAGAATTTATTCCTACTAACTTTCCTCTTGTTAATTTAGGGTCAGGGTGACGAAGTGCCTGGGGCATTTTGGCAATTCAGTAAATATTTGTTGAATGAATAAATAAACACTTTCTAGCATGTTGAGCTTTTGAATAACATTTTGCTATCTGTGGAGCTGTGCATCTTAGCTTAGGGATATTTGAAAATTTTATAAACAGAACTTCTGTCTTTTGATCTGAATTGTTAAGATAAATAGAACAGGACCTATAGCTTTGTGCCAGGTTGTTGGAGAATTCCTTTCAAATTTAGAATAATTTTTATTCTTTGACTGAGGTTTTTCCACTGGCTATAAATCTTAGTCCATATTAGCCTACTTAAATTTGTCCATCTGGTTCTCAAGTATAGAAACATAGTCAATAAGCATTTATTAAGCATCTGCTATTGGTTAGTCATTTTAAAAGCATTTCTGTATTCATTGTCTCACTTAGGTCTCACAAGAACCATTTTGTTATGTGCAAGGCAGGATAAAGAATTCTTATTTTAAAACTGAGGAAACTAAGGCAGTCAGAGGTAGAATGATTTGTCAGTTTTCACACCGTTACAATGCAGCAGTGCCAGATTGCAAGCAAGTCCTCCAACCTCTCTCCAATGTTCTTTTCCATGAGCATTATTTACTACCACATTATTTTGCATGATGGATTTTGTCAAAAATTGAAGAAATAAAGATAGAGTATGTCTTGAGTATTGTCTTCTTTTAACTGTCTAGTAATTCTAGCTAAAGAAAAAATAATTTTGAAATGGAAACCAATTGCCTAGTGAGAATTCCTTTTTTTACCTCCTTTGAAAGTATATGGTTAATAATCATGCTCTAGAAAGTCAGAAATTTGTAATATGCTGAGGTGTTTGTTTTTCATTTAAAGTTTTATTTATTTAACTTATCTCAGCCCACATGACTCTTATTAGGCTATCAGTATGATCGATAGATTAGAAAATTGTTAAATGACATACGCATGCTCTCATATAGAAAAATCTTACTTAAAAATTGTTTACCTGTATGAAATTATTGTAGCAGAAGGGCTATTCTTAAGTACAGGTAAAATTTTAAAAGTAGATTGTTAAATAATGACTATTTTAAAATTCATTTTAAAAGATAATTTTTAGGAAAAAAATTTGTTCTGCTAATTTAATATGTAAATTGCTAATTAATATGTATCTGAATTTTTGACTACATATGTTAAATATTTAAAACTGATTTTCATTTTAACTCATTGTTTTGGAATTATAAAAAAAAATTAACAGTGGTTGATTTTTCCCTCTGTTCTTAAATGAGGGTCCTGTATCATTGTCTCTCAGTCTAAAGGCCAAAAGCCAAAGCTCATCATATTCAACTCAGTTAATTTAAGCAAATGTTTATTAAGCAGTTGCCAGATGTGCTAGGCATTGTTGATATAAAGAAATTAAAAAAAAATTCCCTACCCTCAAATACCTTGCATTCATTCTCACATGGGAAACTATATGTAAATAACTAAGTATATCCAAGATATTTTAAGTAGCAAAAGAATACTAAAAATTGTTTCCTGTAAGAGTTGACAGGAGTTCGGATTTGAATAAAGTATTCAAAGAGATAGAGGTGAGAAAGAAATGAATTTGAGGCATGAGGGGCAAACTGTGTAAAAAATGGAGGCAAAAGTTGGAATGTAGAGTTTGATTCAGGGTAAATATGACCTTTTGTCTGAAATCTGAAGAATGTGGAGAGTAATATGAAATAAATCTGGAAAGCTAGAGTGGAGAAAGACTGAGAAGGGCTTTAAATAACTGACAAGTTTACCTTTTTTTAGTACAGGTAATGGAGGGCTTGTGAAGGTTGCAGAGATGGGTGTTAACATGGTCAGGAGTAGACTTTAGGAAGGTTATTTAGGCAGTAGTGAAAAAGAAAATCAAAGAAATTAGAATTAGAGAAAGTGGTAAAGAGACTATTGTCGCTCCATGAAAAGTGATAAGGATCTGAACAGGGTGACCACATGAGTAGTGGATGAAAGGGGATAGTTTCAGGATATTTCTGGGGAAGTAGAATTAGCAGAACTTGGCAAATGGTTTGGATATTTAGAGTAAGGAAGAGAGAAGTATATCTACTTTTTAACATACAACACTTGATAGCACAAGTCTACAACGGAGCTCTGCTCTTCCTTCAGGATAGAGTGAGCAAGATGTCTTTCTTGATTTCTGGCAACAAATTGTGATTAGGTCATCTGTACACAACTCTAATCTCAGTAGAAGAAGGGAGAGATTGCCCATAGTTTCAGGGGAAAGATTTGGTCATGGCAAAGTCTCTTTTCATGAACCACCAGAAAATCATCAGTGAGCTGAGATGGCCTGATTGGCAGAAGTGATGAATAGCAAATGAATGGGAGCCATCTGCTGGTTCCTGTAGTACCTGCTTATATGGGAACGGAAAATCATTGTTTCACTCTTGCCTGCTGAAGACTTACTCGATGTTCAGTTTTTCTGTAACACCAAAGAGTTTAGGTGATCAGTGAGAACATGCAGCTTCCAGGGGAGAGCAAGGGACATGCCAAGAAGCATTACCAGGGCATCACCTGTACTTGGGACATATTTTCTTTGGCTTTTCATTTACCTTTATGTAGTTATTCCCTACTTGGGATTTGCAGTTGGTTTAATTTATTTCCTATTCCTAAATTTTACTGTTTATACTGTCATAACACCTCACATATCTCCTTTTCTTCACACAGCCACAAACCTTCCTGAAGTCCAGGCCTCCATCATCATTCACCTGGACAACTTTTTTAAAAGAATTGAAGTTCAACAAACATGAATTAAAATGAAAATACAGGTGTCTGTCATGTACAGCTTGTTTTCTTTCAGATATGTTAACAAATTCAACTCATAACTTTCAAAGCTGCCTTGCTTGTCTCTGATTCTTCCTTTTGTTCTCTCTGTTCATTAAAAAAAATGCTTTAATATTCCCTTTTATTTTCTCTCTTGGACCATTGCAGTGGCCTCCTAATTAGTCTTTTTTATCTTGTCTCCCTCCTCTCTGATCAATTTTTCACTCAGCTGCCAAAGCGATTTTTTTTTAAAAGAATAGGTTTGACCGTACATCCCTCTACTCAATAAACTCCAGTGGCTCCTAACTACATTCAGGAACAAATATAAGGTCTACTCCTTGGTATTTAAAACTTTGCATAATATGACCCTTTCATATCTTTCTTGTCTTTTTACTCTGGTCCATTTGCTGTTCCAGTCAAACAATGTTGTATCCCAGGGCTCTCTCCTTTTGTAGTGGATACTCTTCATGCCTTGAAAGTTCTCCTTTCTTACCTCTCTTTGCTTTAAGTATCTGCTCAAATCCTACCTTCTGCAGGAGGCCTTTTTCCAGACCCACACCTACTAGGGCCATCCTCTGTGATATTATCTGTCCACTCTGAATATATATTTTATATGTGCCTGGTTATTTCCAAAGGCAGGTAGGTAACTCAGTGGATAGAGTGCTGGTCCTGAAGTCAGGAAGATCTGAGTTCAGATCTGGCCTTAGAGACTTAGTAGCTATGACATTGTGGGCAAGTCACTTATCCCTGTTTGCCTGAGTTCCTCACCTGTAAAATGAGATAGAGAAGGACATGCCAAACCATTCCAGTGTCTTTGACAAAAAAACCTCAAAATGGTGTAATGAAGATTTGGATATGAATGAAAAACAACTAAACAGAAGATTATTTCCATGTTGTCTTGTCAATTAAAATGTGTACTCTCATTCTAATAATACTCACATTAGAATGTGGACAATTTTTACCTTTCCTTTTATCCTTAGTGCTTAGCATAGTATTTGGCCCATAATAAATGCTTAGGAATGCTGACAGGCATGGGTCTATATATACATATGGTATTTAATATACATCAGCAAGCACTTATTTAGTCATTACTGTATGTCAGGCACTCTACCAAGTGCTAGAGATACAGAGGAAAAGTAAAAATAGGCCCTGCTATCAATTCAAATGGAGGAAACACCCTATATATAAATTGGTACGTGCAAATATATGCAGAAAAGCTGAAAGGTAACCTCAGAAAGGACAGAAGTAGCTGTTGAGGAAAGTAGGAAAGGCTTCCTGCAACAAGTGGCACCAGGAATGAGTCTAAAGGGAACCTACAGGCCCTGAGAGTCAGAGGAAAGGAAGAGAAGTGTTACAGGAATTGGGGAAAGCCCATACAAAGGCATGGGGACAGCAGATTGAGCATCATGGATTAGAAACAGCAAGGAAGTTGGTGGTGCTTGAATGTAAAGTACTGTACAGAGAGGAGTAAGTAATGTGTAAAGAGGCTGGAAAAATAGAAAAGGGTGATAGAACTCTAAATGCCAAACAGAGGGTCCCAGAGGTAATAAAGAAGGAGTCACTGAAGTCTATGATTAGAAGCATGATATGCATGTATAACAACTGAATACATACATACATATATATATATATATATATATATATATATATATATACACACACACACACACATGAAAATGTGTCAGTCAATAGAAAACATGCAGTCACTGGATATGTGTGTATACACACACACACACGCACACGCACACGCACACGCATGCACACACACCCCAACAAACACAAGTCAGTGACAGCGGGAATTCATCAAAACTTTGTGGGTAAGGTGGGCTTGCAAAGCAGACAGGTTCTAAAAATCCTTGAACAAATAAATGTTTTAATGACAGCTGGGTGGTGCAGTGGGTAGAACTCTGGGCTTGGAGACAGGAAGACTTGAGTTCAAATCCAGCCTCAGACACTACTAGCACTGTGACTCTAGGCAAGTCATTTAATCTCTGTTTACCTCAGTTTCTTCAACTGTAAAGTGAGAATAATAACAGCATTTACGCTCAGGGTTGTTGTGAAGATCAAATGAAAAATACTGGTAAAGTGTTTAGTGTAGTGTTTTGGCACATAGGAGACAATATATAAATGCTCGTTCCTTTCCCTTCCCTCTTTTATGTTGCAATAGAAATCCCTTCAGTCTCGGTTTGTCTCCTTGACCCAAACCTGGACAATTTCTTTTTGTGGCCTGTCAAATTCTCTTGGCGTATCATACTCGTGTCCTTTTACTGTACTGTGGACTAAAAAAAGCATGGCAAACTGTCTCTGTGTGTGTCTCTGTCTCTCAATTATATAATGCATGTATTATGTGTGTGTACACATGTTATTTGTGCATATACATGTGCAAACTCATACACCTATGATCAGGAATAGACTTAAGTCCAAGTTAAGGTCTATTTTTTGCTTGTTTATATTCACTTATATGTGTATATGTGTGTTATTATTTCTAGTCTTTCAGTATGGCTATGATATATTCTTTTTCTGTTTACTCATAGTTTAAATAATGTTCTTCACATTTTAACTTTAATATTTTCTCTCAAATCCCATTAATTTGTTTTTATAGTTTAAACTATCTATGTACTTGTTAATACAATATCAGTTTAGAGGAAATTAATGGTGCCATTTTCTAGATTAGCTAGACATTCCCCTTTTGCTTAAGAACTTAATATGTAGCCAGACTTTGTTCTTGAAAAATTGGTGTTATCTATCCTTTTAATCAAATTACTTTGGGTTCATTTTAAAAGTAACATTAGGGAATATGAGTGCCACAGTTCACAAATCTCAATCCAGAGAGTTCTAGGCTTAAGGCCAGTGAAAGTGCTTGGAGTTCAGAGATGGAGTGTCATCTTTAAGAAACATCAAGATTGCTGATGTCACTGTATCACAGAGTATGGGGGTGGAGATAAAGTATGCGAAACTGGAAAGGTAGTAAGAGGTCAGGTTATGAAGGGCTTTAAAAGCCAAACAGAGGATTTTATATTTCATCCTGGAGCTAGGAGGGAATCACTATGAATTTATTGGGTAGAGGGGTTAGGTTAGACGCACATTTTAGGATTTTCAATTTTACAAATGAATGAGAATGGACTGGATTGGGGGTAGACTTGAGACAGGGAGACCAGTTGGCATGCTATTGTAGTTTACTAGGTATGAGGTGACAAGTGTCTGTACCAGAGTGTTGGCAAAGTCAAGAGATGAGGAGGCATCTATGAGAGATATTATGAAGGCAGAAGATGATAGGACTTAGCAACTGATTTGGATGTGGTGAGAGAGTGAGAATTAGTCCGTCATCTAATAAGTTTTGATTAGTGCCTAATATGTGCCAGGCCCTGTGTCAAATGCTAGGGATACAAAGAAAGACAAAAGGCAATCCCTTGCCTTCAGGGAGCACACAGTCTATTGGGGAGAAACAGCAAGCTATGAATTTGATAAATTTTAAGTAATTAATGGAGGGAAGGTACTAGAATAAGAAGGAATGGGAAATGGTCCCTTCAGGAGGTAGCTGGAACTCGAAGGAAGCCAGGGAAGATATTAAAGTCATACCTAGGTTTGTAAGTCGGGATGACTGGTGGGATAGTAGTAATTATAATAATATTTAATAGTAATACAGAAGTTTGGAAGAAGGAAAGTTTTTTGAAGAAAGATAATGAGTTCAGTTTTGGACATTTTTAGTTTGAGATGTCTATGGAGCGTCCAGTTTGAGATATTATCTAGTAGGCAGTTGGAGTTTTCAGACTGAAGGTTAGGAGAGAAATTAGAGCTGGACGTATAGAGTTGAGATTCATCCTTATGACAGATTCTAATTGAAGTCATGGGAGCTGATAAGATCACCAAGTGAATATTATAAATTGAGAAGAGAAGGTGGCCCATGGGAGAGTATTAGGAGTACCTCTTTGGTTACTGGTTGTAATAGAGATAAAGATAAAGCAAAGAAGACAAAGAGGTATTCAGAAAAGTAGGAGGAGAACCAGGAGAGAGCAGTGTCAAGAAAACCTAGAGATAGAAGAGTAATCAAGAAGAGTGTGATTATTAATGCCAGAGGCTACAGAGAGATCAAGAAAGATGACAACTGAGAACAGACCAGTAGATTTCATAATTAAGAGATAATAACTTTGGAGAGAACAGTTTTGGTTGAATCATGAGGCTGGAAGTCAGACTGAAAAGAGCTAAGAGAGTGAGAGGAAAATAAGTGAAGGCCACTGTTACAGAAGGCCTTCTTAACTCATTCAGCCACAGAAGTGGGAAGAGATGTATGACAATGGCCAACAAGGATGGAAAGATTAAGAATTTTTTTGAGCATACAGGAGACATGAGTGTCTTTAAAAGGGAAACAGCTGGCAGGCAGGGACAGATTAAAGATTAGTGAGAGAATAAAACTGATAAAGGGGGCAATCTATTGAAGAAGAAAGAATGAAATCAGATAACTTGTACATGCAAAGGGATTTATCATAACAAAGAGAAGGGCTACTTCTTCATACGAAATGAGTGAAGGAAGACATGATGGAAAAAGTCACCTGAATAAATTAAGGAAGGGAGAATAAGGAGCTCTTGATGAGTAGCTTCAATTTTCTCAAGAGGTAAATTTCTTAGCTGAGAGCTTGGGGGAAGAAAGAACTATGGTAGATTTAAGGAAGGATGAAACAGTTTGTGAAAGATATTTTAGTGAGTGGGATAGTGAGTCAGTTAGGGAAGTATACAAAATGACCTTGCTGCAGAGTTGGCCTCAGCTTCCTTATTTATAAAATGAGTTGGAGAAGAAAATGGCAAATTACTCCAGTATTGTTGCTAAGAAAACTCCAAATGGGGTCACAAAGAGTTGGACATGATTTAATCAGCTCAACAGCAACAACAAACATGTTATTAGATGGTTCATTGAGGTTATGGATACTATCTGTAGTCATGAAATACAAGTGAACTAAGTGACCAAATTTAAAAATTGATACCATAATTTTATAATTATCACTGTGTTATCTGTTACATCATTATCACTTTATGTGTTGCCATTATAGATGACCTTTATACAGTACTTCACTAGTCAAAAAGCACAACATTATCTCATTGGATAATATACATTGGTATGTATATTTTACAATCAATGTGGTAGAAAGAATATTGGACGTGTAGTAGAGATAACATTGTAGGAGTTGAACCTATTTTATGTAGGTAGGGCTGATTTTCTTGTGAGAGGGTGCAGAGACCATTCTCACAATTATCAGTGGAATGATTTACTTGTATCCTGACCCACAAAAAACCTAGTCTGTTTGGAGTTGGCTTAGTAGAATTCCCTGTGCCCTATTAAGGCCCCATTTCTGACCAAATACAGTAATTGCTAAGGTGAATGTGAAGATGGAGGGGAGAGTAATACTTATCTGAATGTATCTTTCTTAATCTCAAGTAAAACTGTTTTTATTGATTCTTTGTAGGCCATTAATGTTTCATGGCATTCACATCTTGAGCCTGAATCATTTGACTAGCCCAAGTTAAACTTGGTCCAGTTTAACTTAAATTACACATTTATTAGCTGCATGATTTTGTGGAACTCTGTCAATCCTGTGAGCTACAGAATGCTTATCTCTAAAATGGAGACAATAAAACTCATACTACACACCTTATAGAATTGACTTGGGGAAAGAGTTCTGTAAACCTTAAAATGAGTTATTCCTGTATATATGAAGGTGTCAGTAGATTTATATTTAAACGCATGATAATGTACAGGATAGTCAAGAACTGAAAGGCAGTTTAGGAGTGGGAACATTTTTTTGATTTAAGTACTGTAAAGGTAGAAGGGAAAATTTTTACCCAACATTTTCTATCTTATTTGGAAAACTGAGAAATTATGAAGCAAGGCTTAACCCCAGAAATTGTTATGACTATTGTTTGACTACAGAGTTGGATTTGAGGGAAGGAAAATTTTACTTATTCAGCAATTTGAAATATCTACCTCACAATGTTCATTCATTCAGTAAATAGCTATTGAATGCCTGTAATGAACAAGAATATTGCTGTACCATATTCTTTGAGGTATCTGAGATAAGACTGTGAGACATAATGTGTCCTTAAGGAACTGACAATCTATTAGGGAATTTTTATATGTGTGTGGTCTATACACATATATATACATATGTATATTATATATAAATACATATATAATCATAATAAAATAAGACATAAAAATTGGATTTTAATAATATGAACAAAGTGATATAAATTATGGGGATAGGGGACCAATTATGATGCATTTTGAAGAGTATAAAGTGCCACAAATGATTATTACTAATATAAATTAACAGTCATCAATGATAATTGATGGAAGGTATGTGATTTTCTTTGTCACCCAATTTTCTCAGGAGATACCATCTTGTGCTCAGTGGAGAGAAATATGTTGTATGTGTATGTGTGTGTGTGTATACATGAATATGTGATTGTGTGTGTGTATATACATATATATAGATATAGATATAGATATATGTATATGTATACACAAACAAACATATATATACATCTTGACCCAGAAAGCTACTGCTATTTACTCTGTCCTTAAACTCCCATGTGTGGGTAGGCTAGGAAGAGAGACATAAGAAATCCAATGTTTTCATTTTGAGATACAGAGAGAATCGAAGACTTTCCTCGAAGAACTGGGTGCTATAGATTTTGGAAAAAGGGGCCAGTGTGGTTGTGGACCAATAACTAAACAAGACTACATATTCACAAACGAAGCTGGATGCATACTATACCATCATTCAGGCAGAGAAGAAGAAGTTAATCCAGAGTGTCTTCCAGTGTGATCTCTCTAGTAAGTGACAGCATGAGTGCCAGGCACATGAGAAACTCCAAGACCAATCACTGTAGGTGTGCACCAACGGTATGATCTTCATGTGTAATATTGTTGACTGTCTGAGAATGAACAACATCCCTGTGAGGGCATTGGTAAACTCTATGTATGACTTCCAGTTTTTGACTGGCAAAGCCTAGAAGATTGAACAGGAAGGAAGAAGTGGTTTGATTGGTTTTGCAACTGCACTACATCAGAGAGCAACTAAAGAAATGAATAGGCAGCAGATGAACTATTTGGTCTTCTGTATAGGGCAGGTAGGTGGTACAGTGGATAGAGTGTTGGGATTGGAGTGAGGAAGACTTCTTTCTAAGTTCAAATCAGACACTTATGAGCTGTGTGCCCTAGGACAAGTCACTTAACCCTTTTTCACCTCAGGTGAGGGGGAATCAGAATCAGACCCCTAAAATGGGGCCAGGAACTACCTGTATGAAAGAGAGGATTCCAAAGATTCCTTTTTCAGGTAAAGAGGCCTAGGATTCCAAGGAACAAGTAATACTAGAAACTGAGGTTACTGCTTTTATAACTTTTGTACAAAAACTAGTCTTAGTTTTTTTATCCAAAAAATATTTTATCCAAAATTTTATCCAAAAAATTTTAATGAGCTGCTATACTGTACACTAAAGAACAAAATGCTGGTTCACTGTGGAGATTACATGTGTGTGAGTGTGTGTATCTGTGTGTGTGTGTGTGTGTGTGTGTGTGTTTTCTTATGGTTTAGTTTGGAACTTTTCTCAGAAACCTTTTCTTAAGGGGAAAATGAAGACACTGACTCAGGAGTCAGATGTCCTGGATTAAAACCCTGCCTTTGGGCAGCTAGGTGGCACAGTGAATAGAGTGAGGACCTGAATTCAAATATGGATTCAGACACATAACATGTACTAGTTGTGTGATCTTGGACAAGTCACTTAGCCCCAATTACCCTGCCTTACCCCCTACAAAAGAACAAAAACAAAGCAACAAAAAACCCTGCCTCTGATGGTAGGTGGAACAGTAGATAGCATGACAGGCCTTTAGTCAGAAAGATACATCTTCCTAAGTCCAAATCTGGCCTTAGAATCTTACCAACTGTGTGATCCTGGGCAGGTCACTTACCCCTGTTTGCCTTAATTTCTTCATCTATAAAATGAACTGGAAAAAGAGATGGCAAACCATTCCAGTATCTCTGCGAAGAAAACCCCAAATGGTGTCATGAAGCATGAGACACAACTGAAAAATAATTCAGCAACAACTCTGAGGCTCACTACATATGTGGCCCTGGACAAGTCAAATGATTTTCCTGGGCCTCAGTTTTCTCATATGTAGAATAAGGGAGCTGAACTACATTCAATGCTATATCCATAATTCTGTGATACTAAATGCTGAGCAAGGTCGCACAACCAGAAACTGATGGGATGTGACTTAACTTGTCTTCTGTCTCTAAGATTACACAGCTTTTCATGTCGTTGCGCTATTTCTCAAATACTGTGTCTCATTTTGTAGATTTGTATTCTTCATGCCCATGCAGCTGCTTTGTTATAGTAGAAGGAAGAAATTGCTTCCTTTGACTTCTCCTATCTACTGTTCCCCCCAACCCTCAGCCTCCTCATCTGATGTCCATTTTCAGCAGAAACTCACCTGTTCAGTAAATCATTTTCTTATTCGCCCTTTAAACCTTATTTAGAAAGTGGCGTTGCTGCCTGAGGTGTGGTAAGAGCAACATACCCCAGCAACTGCTCAAATCTACTTTTTTACCACTGATGCCATGCTTAAAACATGGCAGTATGTTAAGTTTCACTCTCTTATAATAGAATTCTACATAACAGCATGATGTGATAGTGTAAATGCAGCATTGCTGGAAAGGTTTTTCCTTTCTTAGCAAATGTTTGTGAGCATAATGGGGTCTGACAATTGGACTACTTTGTGATGAGGTATCCTTTAAATGCCATTAGTTCCTGTATTTCATATCTTTTCTGCCTGGTACTGCCCTAATTTTCTTGGATATTTTCCTCTGCAGTCTTCTAGAATTAATACAGTAATGCACACACTAAATTTGCTATGTCTCCTTCCCCATGCATAACTAATATTCTGAGGAAAATGAGATCCACTTTCTCCATTTGATTTTTTAAAGGATGGTAGAGCTTCAGTACATGTGAGGAATTTTGATTCTCCATTAGTTTACTGTGACCTCAATAGATGTATTATATTAGTCATATTAATTTAATATATTTATTATGTTTAAAAATCATATTACATTTCTGTCTACTTCATGGATATTGCAGAAAATGAATTCTTGTTTTGCCACTTTGTATCACTATTTCTGTTATCTGCTGAAACCTAAAATATTCTTTGGGTGGTAATAGATACTAAAAAACAAACAAACAAGTAAACATACTCTGTGGTTTATGGATATGTTCAGTTGGATCCAACAAGCCCTAGTTAGGCACCCACTATGTACAAGGCATTTTGATAGGCATCAAAGATACAAAAATAAAAATTGATACTTCAGATGTAACTTTAACCAGAACACTAACCACAAGAAGCACAATTTCTTGGCACTTATATTTTTAAAATTGATTTAATGGTGAAAGAGTGGGGATTGGGATAAAAGGAGCATCCAGAGCTCTCTTCTCCTGAATTAGCACTATGTATGTAAACCATCCTGACAGTCTTACACAAGAGGATCTTGAGAAACAGTAATTCCAAAAGAAGGGAAGGGTACAAAAGAGAATAGGTTGTGTTTTAGCAGAAAAGACAGTGGATCACTTTTTTCCTACTTTATCCAACTTGGAAGATCCAAAGTAGCTATTCAAACATCCTCCTCTGGGAATTAACTGGATGTCTGCTTATTTATTTGAGAAATGAGCCTCTCTACCATAAGAAAATTTATTATAATTAGTTGAAAAATTCCTACTTTGAGGTTGAACTACAGAATATTTAACTTCATGATGACATTTCTAAGATGTCAAAAATTTCAACTTTATTTTATTTTAATAAGTTAATTTATTTTTAGTTTTCAATATTAATTTCCATAAGTTTTAAAATTTTTTCCCCTTCCACCCCTGCCCCATCACCAAGATGGCATGCACTCTGATACAGGGTTTACATATTCATTCCTATTCAACATATTTTTACATTAGTCATGTTATAAAGAAGCATTAGAACAAATAGGAAGAACCATGAGAAAGGAAAAAACAAAACAAAAAAGGAAAATAGTCTCCTTTATTCTGCATTCAGACCTCACAGTTCTTTTTCTGGATGTGGATGGTACCTTCCACCATATGTCTCCTAGAATTGTTTTAGGTCCTTGCATTGCTGAGAAGGGCCAAGCCCTTCAGAGCAGTCATCACACACTGTGGCTGTTACTGTGTACAGTGTTCTCCCAGTTCTGCTCACCTCACTCAGCATCAGTTCATGTAAGTTTTTTCCAGGTTTTTCTAAAGTCCACCTGTTCATCACTTCTTATAGCACAGTAGTATTCCCTTACATTCATATACCACCACTTGTTAAACCATTCCCCAATTGAATGGCATCCCTTCAATTTCCAGTTCTTGGCCACCACAAAAATATCTGCTATAAATATTTTTGTACTTGTGGGTCCTTTTCACATTTTTATGATGTCTTTGGGTTATAGCCCTAGAAGTGGTATTGTTGGGTCAAAGGGTATGCACATTTTTATAGCCCTTTGGGCATAGTTCCAAATTGCTTTTCAAAATGGTTGGATTAGTTCACAACTCCACCAAAATTGAATGTGTTACAATTTTCCCATATCTTCTCCAACATTTATCATTTTCCTGTTTTGTCATGTTAGTCAATCCTGTAGGTGTGATGTGGCACATTAGGGTTGTTATGATTTGCATTTTCCTAATCAGTAGTGATTTAGAAAATTTTTCCATATCACCATAGACCAGCTTTAATGTCTTCCTCTGAAAACTGTCTGTTCATACCCTTTGACCACATATCAGTTGAGGAATGACTTATATTCTTATAAATTTTACTTAGTTCTCTATATATTTTAGAAATGAGACCTTTATCAGAGACACTATTTCCCTCCTAATCTTGGTTGTATTGGCTTTGTTTGTGCAAAAACTTTTCAATTTAATGTAATCAAAATTCTCCATTTTGCATGTCATAATGTTCTCTGTCTCTTTTTTTGTCAACTTCATTTTAAATAGATTAACTACTTCTTTTGTACCAGGGATGATAAGTCTAGTAAGAGTAAGCATATTAGAGTTATTGACATCTGCACACCCACAAGAGAAAGTGGCTCAGAAGATGCTCAGACGTTGCCTTTGCTGATCAAAGCAAATGATACACCAAAGCAAATGATTAAAGCAAAAAATGTCCTATAGGATAGATTTATTCTGGTCAAATATTTTCTTGCTCAAGAGCTCATTCAACTCAGCAGAAGTTAAGTCTTCTCATATTTATTAAGAACTTACTACATGTCAAGCACAGTTCTAAGTTCTGGAGATAAAAAGTAAGGCAAAAATAATCCCTGCTCTCCAGGAATTTACATTCTGGTAGAAAAGAGAACATGTGTACACTTGTGGAAATACAAGATATGCTCAGAGTTATTTGGTGGCAGTCTTGCAGTAAGTAGCAGGGAGAGAGAGAAGAAGGGAAAATCTTTTGTAGAATGTAGGATTTGAGTTGAGTGTTGAAGGAAACCAGGGAATTCTGGAGGTAGAGATAAGCATGGGGTTGGGAAAGAACACTTCTGGTATGATGGATTATTGGGGACCACTCGGGTACTAGCCCAAAGTGTGAGCCGACACGTGATTAAAAGAATAGAGGGAAGAGAAAAGAGACACCAGGGGGAAGCTCAAGGCAGAACTCCGTTTAATGATGATTTGAACAGGGTTTTTAAAGATCCAAAAGACAAAGATTCAAATATTTTTATCAATAGACTTAGTTTTTCACATCCTGAGACACTATCTTAATTTTATTATTTCAAAGATCAGCTACATCCTGGAAGTAACATCAGATACAATCAAACTTTCTGATTTTTAGGCTCCAAGAGTCTGGGACAGTGCATAGAAAGTCAATCAACATTATCAAAGAGAATGCAAATCAGAGCAGACCTCCGAACATCTAGGTCTTTTGTAAATCATTGTCTCGAATCTCCTATACCTTGGGACTGAAACAGGAAAGACTTATCTTAACAGAAGCTTTGAGAAAACTAGGCACCACAAGTCTTTGGAAATGCAACAGGTCTTTGGAAGTCAGTTAACATTTTACAGGAAGAGAGCAGGTTTCAAAGCGTTTAGATTTATATAACACAAATCTATGCCAAAACCACGTCTCAAGAGCATCTGTATGTGAAGTGACCTCCAAGATGAAATAATTTGGCTTGCTTCAAGGGATAGGCACAGATTGAGATGGAAGACAGTTTTTGAGAAATAGAAAGGCAACCAGTGTTGTTGGATTATAGAGTACAGGATAGGGAGTTAAGTGTAAGAACACTAGAAATGTAGGAATGGGCCAGATGATGACAGCCAAAGAGAAAATTTTATATTTCATCCTGGACATAACAGGGAGCCATTATTGTTTATTAAGGAGATGGAGGGATATGTTCAGATGTGTACATTAGGATTACCTTAAAATCTTAGTGGTACATGGATACTACAAGAACCTACCTCTGAGTGATTCTCACCCATAGGAGAACACTTATAGCATGGAGGAACATATCCACCAAAAATGGAAAGATACTCAGGAAAAGTCCAATAGCCTTTCCAGTACACCATGCTATTTTTAATCTCCATGTTCTGGGATTTGTTCTTGGACAGACTGGCAGCCCACGGCAAAACATCTTGACTTTTATCTTGCCACTCAACTTCGGTGACTCTGGAAGAGAGAATGAAGCTGACTTTATGCAGCTCTGCCTCATCAAGTCAAGATATCACCCCATGATATCATTGGTCCTTTTTGAAAACAAAGTACAAAGAATAACAACATCTCTCTCAGTATGCTCCACTGCAAAATGGATATAATAACAGCATCTACCCTGAAGGGTTGTTGTGAGAATCAAAATGAGACAAAATTTACACAGCACTTCACCACAGTGCCTGACAGGTGCTGTTACTTGTTGTTTGCCTGTCAGGGTCTTCATGACTCCATTTGGGGTTTTTGTTACAAAGATACTGGCATGGTTTGCTCTTTCCTCCTTTAGCTCAGTTTATACACGAGGAGCTGAGGCAAACATATGTAAGTGACTTACCTAGGGTCACACAGCTAAATAAGTGTCTGAGGCCAGCTTTTAACTTACAAAAATGAGTCTTCCTGACTCCATGTCAAACATTCTATTCACTGTGCCCCCTGGCTGTCCCTGACAATACTAGGTACCATACAATTACTTATTCCCTTCCAAACTCCAAAGCTAGTGCTCTCCCATTACATAAAAGATAACACAGAAAAGAGGAAATTTTTTAAAAAAAATACAGCTTCTTCAATTAATCATTTTTAGAGATATATTTATTCACAATTAGAAAAATATTTATTCAAGTTTTAGATGATATTATGAAAGATCAAATATTTTTCTCCATTCACAATCTTGAAGAAGAGTTAATGTATTTACATTCTCTAATTATTTGAATATATAAGCTTTTAGCATTCATAATTTTACAGGAAATCCTAATATTCAAATAGCAGTACTGGAGCTAAGACTTACTTTTTAAACATGCTTTACATTTCTGTTCATATAAACTTAGCAGAAGTTAATAAGAACAGACATAGAATGCAAATTGTTTATATATCCTAGAGATTCTTATAGCTCTTTATGCATCAAAACATGCCTAAAATATAAGTGTATTTATATTTAATTTTATGTCATTTCTTCTTATATTCACTACCCTGTATAGTCCTAAATAGTCTAGTATTCGATACTTTTATTTTCCTTGTCAAAATATTTTAAAAGGCTAAATTTTCTGAGAAATTACCATTTTACTTGTGGTTAAAAGACATTTTATACTCTTATTTCCCATACACAATTGTTTAAGTTTAGGTTCTTTTTTATTCCACTGTTCAGGTAAGCAAAATTTAAAGTTATCAGGAAGAAATGTGTGTTTGTTTTTTAAACACTGACCTAGATCTTTGCTATTATGTTTATTAGAATTTGAATGGGGTCCCAAGTTGCTTCTATTCAAGTTATCACCTTCACATATTGAAGTAGTTGTCTTCAAAATATAATTATAACAGGCCATACTTGTCAGGTCATCATTTTCCTCCCTCTAATCTCCTATTAAGAGTGCAAGGATAGACATAGTCTCCATGCTCTAAAGCGCTCAGAAAATTTGCTTCTGCTGTGATGGAATTTCACATACTTATGACTTCAGAGATCTTGTCTCTTGGTACTTCCATGTCAGTCTCCTTGTTTTCTTGTCCATCCCTTTCATTTCAGCTTGATGTTTGTTCTTCTCTGTTACTTTAGATTCAGCATATCTCTTTCTCTCCTCAACTTTATATTTCTTCCACTTGAACTTGACCTCACATTGATAACTGAGCAGTAACTTCTCTCGGCATTATCTGCCTAGCCCCAGTTTCATCCAGGGCTGTTGGTATTAATCCCATACAGCCTGCTTCTCATCAACTAGGCTATGGTACTATCTCTCACATTATCTGCACCATTATCTCTAAAACCTCTCCGGCAATTGACAGAGATGAAGGAGTTTATATAGGATTGCTCTTTTCTATTGCTATTCTCTACTACTGACCCGGCAACTTAAAAACTAATGCTTTCACATTCAAGGATGTGGCCATTGGATCAAATGGCTGATACAGTGTTTTCATTTAGTGCATGACCACTAGATATTTATCATTCTGTGATATATTTATATGAAACTCTTTCTACTGTTACTCTTTCTAAGCATTTATATAACTTATACCTTAGAAGAATACTTAATTCTACCAAATATATGTTTTTAAAATTCAAAAGAACTTTTTTGTAAATCTGTACAGATTTGTAATTGGTCGTCATGAAGAACCCTATGTTCTGTGCCCCTCTCTCCCCTATTTTTGGGATAGTTTAAGGCCCTGTTATTTCATTAGGGTTGATGGGCTAACAAGATTGGATCAGAAGACAGTGAGCTAACTTTTATGTGGTATGAGGACAAAATAATAGGACTGATGTTTGAACAAGCACAAGAATTTAGATACTTATTTGGATAAAGAAACTCCTTCTACATACATAGGTCAATATCTTCTTTTTAACTAGGAGAGTTGGCTATATCAAACAGAGGTTAAATGACTAGATCAGGGTTATAGTTTGTTCTAGAGGCAGAAGTTAAATTCAGCTCTTAGGTCAACTCTTTATCCATTACTTACAAAAATAAATACCTATTTGTAAGTATTTGAACCCTTGTATCAGAATGATTTTTCTCCCCATTATTTCTTTTATATAATTTCTAATTCTTTTGAGAAGACATGGGGATAAATAATTCTCCTGAATTTTGAAGCTTGGGAATTTTTTTCTGATTAGAAGATACATGAAAGCAGGCAGGACTTGCTGTCTTATCTGAACTTTGCCAGATGCAGATATTTACACATACTAAATACCTTATAAATGTTTGCAAATTGAATAACTATATTTCTGTCCCTAGAATCTTGACACTGGTGACTTTTTATGTAATTTTTTTTTAATCTGACCCTTATCTGGTACCTTCCATCTCCTGCTGGGTGCAGCTTGTCCCCTAAGGAAAGGCTGTTAGGGGTGGAGAATCTTCCATCTGCCCCAAACCAGCTGCTTCCATCTGTACCAGAATAAGCCATCTTCTACCTCTTGCTACCATCCAAAACTCCCAACTGGGATGGGGAGAATCACAGGTGCAAAGAAGAACAACTCTCCCTGAATCTGTCCTTTAAAGGTAGAAGAGTGATGTCCTTCACTCAGTGATGAACATTCTCACACCTGGTCATACCCTTCTTATCCCAGTGACTCTGAACTCCTGTAGACCATCATGCAAATCCCATTGAATACCCCCTACCACCTAATTCTTAATTCTCATCTCTCTCAACACTCCTGCCCCAAAATTTCAACCTAACTCCACCCAGCACCTCCAGTATATCTTCTGGAGTTCTGGTTCCATAACTAATAACTTCATTTCATCCGAAGTCTTTTCCTCTCTGATTCCTTCCATCTACTAGTTCTTACTGAAATCTGGTTTCCCTGTTGATGACATAGCCTCCCTGGATGCCCTTTCCAGTACTAGCTGCGAGTTCATTCATTCTCCTTAGCTCACTGGTCAAGGCAGGGGGTATTGGAATACTCCTTATTTCTTATTGCTATTTCCATGCCCCCCCCTTCCTCTGTCACTCAGTTCACATTATTCCTATTTATTACCCAGTCAGAATCCTGGTAGCTATTTTTCATAGACTCCAAGGTCACTCTCCTTAATTCCTCAGTGAGTTTCATACCTTGGTCAAAATGTATCTCTCTTCCCAAACTCTCACTCTTATATTGAGGGAGTTAAACATAGGTATTGATTTACCTTCAGATACCCTAGTCATTCAGTTCCTCAACCTGTTCACTTCTCATAAGCTACTCCTCCATGCCACCTTAGTCACACACTAAGATGATCATATCCATGATCTTGCCATCATCCACAAAGATACCACTTCTTTGTTTAGGAATTCTGAAATCCCCTTATATATAATAATCTAGTGGCCTTTTGCCTCTCTCTTTACCTTTCCTTACAAAACTCTGCTCTTTACACATACATTACTTCCAGTCCCTTGACCCTTGTTCAGCTCTTGTGTGAGGGCTTGCCTAGTCTTTTTCAGGGTTTCTCATCCACTTTTGGTGTCCTCCTGATTTACACAACTCTCATTTGTGGCTTCAAGAAGCTATTGCATGCACAGTGACTACACCCTGGTAAACTGTCTTGGTACATAGGCTAAACCAGGTTGAGGGTAACCTACATGACTCACACCTATAGATGATTTAGGGGGATGTCTATCCCAAGCATGTGAAGACTTTTCCCAGGGGAATGGGCAGATGAAAACAATTTGTCCCAATGGCCATGAAGGTGATTGAAGCAGGTGCTGTGGAGTGCTGAAAGTGTGGTCAGACATGGAAGACATCAAGGTCATCCAGTGCATCCCAGACCATTGCCAGTCATCCTGACTTTTGTCTTGCCTCTGAAATTCTATGACTCATGGAGAGAGAGAGAGGCTGGTAACTTTGTGCAACTCTGTCTTGCTTAAATCAAATCCATGCTCATGTCAAGATGTTACCCATGATATCTTTGGTTCTCTTTGAAAATGAAGGACAAACAACAACAAAGATCTGGACAAATCCTGACCCAGAACACTGCTGCATATACATTTGAAAGGTTCTTCTCCTATAAGATGGGCATGGAGAGGAGAAGTCCGAGGATGAAGTCCAATTGCTCTCTTTTTTCTCCAAATGCTTCCCTTCCTTGAATATAGATCTGTGTTCTCCTTACAGATAGCTGCTTCCTCAACTATGAATCTCCCTGTGGTCTGATCTAGTTTCATATTTTCTAGATGAGTGGTATCAAACTCAAGTAGAAGTGAAAGTCACTGAACACTGCATAAGGCTCTTTGTAGAGCACATATTGACTTTAAAAAACTACATATTTGCATCGTCTGTATCTTAATATACTTTAATTTATTTTGTTGAGTATTTCCTAATTACATTTTAATATGGTTCTGGTTGAATTTCTGAGTGAATCCTCTGTTATAGATCATCCCTAGAGTGTCATCATAATTGTCCCCATATAATCTAAACATGCTGTGCAAAATCACTTTGATTTTATCCAGTGGCTCTTCATAGAGTTCTAAACTGATCACATTGGAATGCCTTTGACTGATTTGATTCAACTGTGATTTGTTCTTACCTACCTAAAGTACCAGAGCATAACATTTTATCACTGTAGTTGGGGTGGGATAATTAAATTTATTTATTTAATTGATCCTCTCCCCCTCCCCCCACACGCAACATATGGGGAGTACAAAGATGAAAAACAAAGCTGCCCTCCAAGAATTTATCATTTACATTTTTCTCTTTGTATGGCTGTATGAGAAATTTTTGTTTCAAAATAACATTTAATGAATTGATAAGAGGAATAGCTACAAACCACAAACCACTTCTCTCATATGCCTATCTAGCCTTTCCCACAAATATACACAGTGTCCAATGGATAAGTAAGCACAGAGTATATGTAGGGGTACACATCAACATATATAGCCAAGGCACCTCACACATCTGGTGATGTAAAACCTCGATGTCCTTTCTCTTCTTTCACAATTTATAAGGAGAAACAGAAGGTAGATATAGGTTTTAAAAATTAAATTTCATTTACTTCAATCAGCAAAATCCCATTTTCTCCATCTCCTATTTCCTTGCCCTCCCCCACTTTAAGAAAGAAATAAAAACAAAAATCCCTAATAGGATTTAATTTTAATAGGATAATAAAATATATTGTTAACAAAGGTAGACACATCTGGTAATCTGATACATTATTATCTATACCTTAATTTCTATGGTTACATTCTTAGATTCTTGGACTGGGGTCAGAGGCCAATTCTTATTTTAAAAAGACAGAGAAAACTAACTAATGCAAGTTAAAATGTCGTTAAATTTATGGGAAATGTCATAAAGAATGAACTTAGATTTTGAGAAGTTGAGGGATCACTGCTGGAAGTCCTAAGAGCAAGCTTCTTGGAGAAAGTGAGTCGTGCCATGAAAAGGATGGCAACAGTTCACATTTAGTCAGCATGGAGGTAGGAATGAGAAGGTCAGTATCTAAGTCCAATGAATATTCCAGTTTGACTGGAGTGTGAAGTCCATGAAGGGGAATAGTATGGAATAAAACTAGAACAGGAGATTGGAGCCAGATTGTGGAGGACCTTGAAAGTAATTTTTCAAACACAATCTACCATACCCTCTTTTATTCATTTTTACTGCAGAGTTATAGGCAATTTAAAGACAAAATTGTGTGTAATGAATAAGAACTTAGGGTATTAGCTGGCATAATTCCAGTTCTCATGACCTTTGTATATTACAAAGTAACCATTCAAAAGACATGCTTTGGAAAAGTAGTACCTTCTGTTCAACTTTTAACATTTCAATTGATTTTACTTCTTCATTTGAAAAGTTATTTATGGTTTTTGTATTTCTAAAAAATTTCTTGAGGAAAGTAATTTTTGGAAGTTATTTCCAACATAAAATATCACATTATAGAGGAAAGTTTTTCACATTTTTCCCTAATGTTTTCATCTATGAACTCTTGCTTTATTTTTACATCAATGGTTTAGGGATAGGTAGGACATGTATTATTATCCTTCTTTGAGAAGAGGGAACTGAAAAACACCACAGTGTTTGGTGATTGATCTAAATATAGTAAGACATGCTCCTAGTTGTAGAAGTAGAAGTCACTTCATTAGAGCTGAGCTAACCAGGTTTTCCTTTTACGGTAATAACAATAGCTCATTAGCAAATAAAAATGTAAAATAATTCATTATCAATATCCTGGGCTCCTAGAAGATTGGTGGAGACTATTTTTTAAGACTGTCCAGTTGATACCACTTTTGAGTTACAATAACACATTTCATTTCTAACAGTAAGTGATTGTTTCTTGAAAATTGCCTCTGTAGTGTATTTGTAGTGGAAGAGAGGTGAGGGAATACTGGATTAAGAGACGGGATCCCTAAATTACAGTATCAGCCTTGATGATAATTAGTTATGTGACCTTGGGTAAATTCCTTAACTTTTTTTGGTTGTTCTGCATTTTTTGGGGGGTTAGGGGGAGGCACAGCAGCATGGTGGTACAGTGGATAGAGCCTTGGGTTTAGAATTAAGACCTGAGTTCACATTTGGCCACAGATACTTAATAGTTTGTGTCTGCCTCAGTTTCCTCAACTGCAAAATAGGGGTAAAAACGGCACCTACCTTCCTAGATACTTGTGATAATCAAATGAAATAATATTTTTAAAGTGCCAGGTTGGTACTATATGAATGCTTGTTCCCTTCCCTTTCCATGTCTGCAAAGATACTAGACTCACAGATTCTATGAATTGGAAGGGCCTCACCTGCCATGAATAGCTGAATGAGAAAACCCTCTGTGATATCTGACATTTGGTCATATAGCCTTTTCTTGACCACCTGTATGGAGGAGGAACCCCTGCTCCCTGCCCCCTATTGAGGCAGCCCACTCACTTTTTGCATTTCTTCAACTTCCAAGGAAGAATTTCCTTTTATTAGACCTAAGTATGTTCTTCAAAATTGTGACTCCTAGTTGTGCTCAATCAAAAATTAAATCCCTCTTCCGTATGCCAGGTCTTGAAAACACTATCATGTCTATGCTAAATCTTCTTTTTTTCAAACAAAACCTGCCCAATTCCTTCAACTAGATTTCATATGGCATGACCTTGAGCATTCTGGTTGACCTTCTTTCTTTGCTTTTGAATTTATGAGTGACTATCCTGATCTGTAAGATTCCTTCCACTCAAGTGAACTTGCTCCCAAGTAATCTGTCATCTAAGCAATTATAATATTGGCCTCTTGTTAATTTATGCTCAAATTCATTACAATTCAGATTAAATCAGACAGAATGATGCTTTTTAGCAAAAAATCAAATCTTATAAACTCTCTTACCTATTAACACATTTTTCAGGTTTTTTTCCCAAATGCACTTTTTTGATGTTTAAATTTTAACTATAACTAGCTTGCAAACAAAATATATTACAGTTTATGTTTTTCAATTTGAAGTGTAAATATCAGTGACAGTTTAAATTTGATTTCAGAATGGGCTTTTAATCTGAACCAAAATTATGAAAAATGGGTATATAAAAATTCAGTATACGTGCTAATGTGTTTTGCTGAATTTCTTTTCTATCATGAAATTGGGAGTGTGAACAGTACACTGAATAGGATTCCATTGTAGGTTGAACTTTGTGCAAAGGTTTTTTTTTTCTTTTTAAAGGCAATCCATCAAAGGATAACACTTAGTAAAATGTGTATCATTATGATTAAGTTTTCAAAACTTCACCAGTGTTTAAAACATTTTGATAAACCTAATTTAAATAGATATAGTGAATAAAAAGATGGCCTCCAAGCCAGGAAGCCTGGACTTGCCAGGAAGCCAGAGTCCTCCCTCTTACACATACTGACTCTGTGATCAAGATAAATGACAATGTCTTAGTGTTCTAACCATCTCTCTAAGACTATAAAAGTGCAGTGGAGGACATTTCTTCACTTCAGAGTTTCTTATAACTTCGAAGGTCCCATCCCTAATGGATCTTAATTTAAATATTAAAAAAAAAACAACTGATGTTATTTCAAACAACGTACTTTGCCAAGATTATTAAAATCCACCCAAGACCAGGACTCCAGTAGATCAATGTGATTATTAGCCAATTTTCTAATTATCCTACAGTTGGGGAAAAGGCGTATGTGTAGAATTGCTTGCCAGCTCTTCGCAGTTATTTCAGGACCCCACAGTTTTCTATACTGGATTTCAACCTCAGCTTCATATTTACCCCTCAGATTTACCTAAGCAAGATATACTAAGGAATATTGTGACGAAGTGTGCTTAAATCTGGCTCTGGGCACAAATATCATGAAAGACAACATTTCATGGCTCTAAGCAGGATTCTGTAGTTGCCAGCAGAAGAAAAATGTACCCTTAAAGATAGAACTTTTGCAAAAATGATTTTTCAGTCTTGTGTCATTTTAGTTCCAAGTATTATTTGTGTGTGTGTATGTGTGTGTGTGTGCTGGAGAGAGAGACAGAGGAAGACAAGAGAGAGAAAGACAGACAATGTGTGCAAATAAAATGAAGAAATGATGGAAGGGAGGGGGCTTCTCCTGATAAGGTGATAAGGGTCACACACGAAAAATAGAAAAAAAATTAAAATGTTGTTAATAAGAAGTATCTTTTTACTAAACTAATATAGAGTGACAAAACCCTGTCATGTGATTGTCTGTAGTGGTTTATGTTAAAAGATTTGTGTATATGTATGTGTATGTGTATACACATATACATATATGTACACATATGCATATATAAACATGTATGCATATAGTAACATTCGCAGAAGAGCTATAGATTAGACTTTTTGTCCCTAGCATTAGTACGATAGTGTTGTGTTGCTTTTTGTTACTTGTACTTCTTTTAATAAATAAGGACATCATTGCCACATGGAAATTTTCAAGAAGTAGAAGTGAGGAACAAAAAGAATGATTTTTCCTGATAAAAGGACAGAAAGTGCTGAAAAAAGAATAATATGTGTGAACAATCTGGCTTAAACAGTTAAGTGGAAAGATTTCCAGGTAGTTTGTAGGGGTCTGCTTTCAGCCTGAATCACTTTTATTGAACATTAGGTCACAGATTATTGAATCTTAGAATTAAAGAGGAACATTTATACAAGTTTCATTGTTTTTAACCTACTTAAAGTCCAATTTTCAAAGGTGATGGTTGGAGTTGATTGGTGGTACTTAGAGCAGTGATACTTTGAAGAAATGAAGGACCATTTAATTATTTAATGAGACTACAAAACGCCACATGTAGCTGTAAAATGCTACAGCTTCAGAGCATAACAACATTTTGATAATATAATATTTTCATCAGTACCCTCACAACGGTACTGACATATGCCATATAATGCCAGGTCAGAAATTTCTTCACACTTGTTTTATGGTCCTTGACTGTCTCAGAAAAAGCCAAGTTCCTTCTATCTTCATTGCATTGATTCTTGTAATCAGTGGTAACTGTCCTGTGCCATATATGGGTGGAAGAAATGCCCTCACTTGACATTTACCAGACCTTTAAAAATGTCGGATTACTCCTAATGCCATAGAAATATATTTCTTAGAGTAAGAATTTTATTGCCAAAAATATTTTGTAGTTGTATGTTATTTTGCAGTCCAATGTTACTTGACAAAAAAATTATTACATAAGAAAATTACTTGCATAACCAGTCTTTATAACCAAAATTTTTTTTGCTTATGTATTCAGACAATGTAACCTAAATTTTGAGAAATCAGATCTTTAAATTTTATGGAGATGATGCATTTCTAAAGCCAGAAATTCATAAAAAGAATAAAATTTAAGAAGAATGGGAGGATCTAAAAGTGAAATTCCATCTGTACAATCATAATGAAAATGAGAAAGGGAAGACATTGAAAGAAACAAATGTGGCATTCATCTCCATGTTTAAAACAGCATTTACTAATAACAGAAGAACAGGTTTATAAAAGAACAAATACAAACCCACAAGAACATTAGAAAGGCCAAAGGCCTGAATTTGGAAAAACTTGAATTCAGTGTTTAGAAAAATTAATAAAAAGATTCGTTTCTCTTTCTGGAGCATTCTGTTCACCAGAAAAGGAATATAAGGTTGGAGAATTCAATTCAATTCAACGAGCACTGTTAAATACCTAGAATAGAGGATTGTACTCAGTGCTTGGAGAATTAAATAGTTTAAACACAAGACACGATTTCTGCCCTCATGACTGTAATGTGAGATAATATGTAATGAGTTCATAAGATATCTGAAAGCAGTGCTTAAGCGAAGTCTGAAGGGAAGAATCTCTACCAGTTGGGCAGGATGAGAGAAGGCTGCATGGAGAAAATGTCATTTATATCAGTTTTAAAGAATGGCCAGGATTTGAACAGAAGGCATTCATGGCATAGGGACCAGTGTGAGGCAAGGAACGGAGGTGGATGATTAAAAGAGGTATATCTGCAGTCAATGTTAAAGCTATTATTGCTTTTTTCAAACTGGACATACCATTGGAGACTACCTCAGTAGAATGTGAATTGCTTGAAGGTAGAGACTGCTTCATTTTTGTCTTTGTATTGCCAGCCCCTAGCATAACCCGGTAGATGCTAAGAAGTGAACAGTAGGATGCTAACAGTGGGATGACTGAATGCCACCAAATAAATGCAAAAATTTGCTCAACACTTACAGGTACAGATATATATTATAGATAGATAGATAGATAGATAGATAGATAGATAGATAGATAGATAGATGTGTATGTCTATTGATGTGTGATGTGTGTATTATTTGGTCAGTTAGAAGCCCTGTCTGTTGATCTGTAAGATATTATTTCTGCTTGTAATTTGTTTGTATTTTCTCTGAAGTTCAGGGTGCTGACATTTTACCCTGAACTAAGTAAATTATACGCGCACACACACACACACACACACACACACACACACACACACACACACGTTTGATTAAACTAAGATTGTTGACCCCTTTTGAGTTGCTTTCCTTTAGAAAAGCAGATCAAAGAACCTGTGCTAGCAGCTACCCTGTGTGCTGGTGTTACTAGCTGCAAGTAGCATTGCTGTTACAGCATGAGGGTTGATAAGAAACTAAATAGCGTCAAAAAGGAAATGAAATAAGATTGATTTTCAAGTTTCATCCCCAAGTGACTGAATGTTGTGGTAATCAACAAACATAAGTAACCCTGGAAGGCAAGCGTGTTTGGGGAGAAAGATAAGGTAAGATGTTTCATTTCAGATGCACACAGGACATATAGATGGAGATACCCATTATACAATTGAAAATTTACCCTTGGATGTCAGGAGAGATGTGAGAGAGAAACTCTTTTTGAATTGTTTTTTGTTTAAAGACTGTTTTGTATATATTTTGTAATGGGTTTTCAGGGATGGATGGCTTACATATTCCTTAAACTATCTTTTAACCTAAGACTTGTTGATTCCGATAGGCAGGCTCTTTTCTGCCCTTTCACTATCAGGGAAAATATGATTTCTCCATGTGAAAAAAGAGTAGAATCTGGAAAAGTCTAATAGGCTAAGCCTGGTGGTCTGTACATAACAAGATGTATTCCTTTTATGCATACTAGTTTAAATCATCTTAGCCTAACATAATGCCCAATCAGGACTTATGATTTAATTTATTAAATTTCATTGAAGTTTAATCCATTAGATGCCTTTTCATGTTCTGCCTGGTTTTTCACTGAGATACATGTTTGTGGGAGGCAGTAAGGTGGTGCAATGGATAGAGAGCCCTGTTCCTGGAACCAGGAAGACCGAAGTTCAAATCTGACCTGAGACACTTACTACCTGTGTGACCCTGAATATGTCAGTTAAATTCTGCATTAAACCACTGGAGAAGGAAATGGCAAACCACTCCAGTATCTTTGCCAAGAAAACCCAAACAGGGTCATGAAGAGTCAGATATGACTGAACAACAATTTGTTCCCAGTTTACCTTAGTAAAATGTATTCCTTTAAAGTTTTACTTACTGTTCATCCATTTGTTGAGTAGATGTAGTTAATAGTGTTTATTTTTCCTCTAGATTTCCAGCACCCACACATGTTACGTGACTATCTGTGCTTTTTTATAATCGTTTAGCAAACATCTTAAATATGGCCAATTTTACTAAAACTCATAAAGCACCACAAGAGACCTCTCATCTCTCCTAAGCAGAATCATCACTCCTTTTTATGTTTCATTTAGCTTTCAATAAATTTTTGCATTTTCATTCAAATTAAATTGGACTGACTTCTTAAGTATAATTTTGATAATCTGATGGTTTACTAAAAGGTTAATTACATTTTAAGGCAATTGGGCAGAATTCTGAACTTTATTTGCTGACCTGCATGGCTTTTTACACAGGACTGTTTATTTTTCCTTTACCTACTAAATTTAAAACGTTGAAAGGAAATATTGAAGGTATAAGGGTGTTCTATTAATGCTTTTTTAATTTTTATTTTTAAGCTTCATTAGCATAAAACTTCACTAAGAGTTTTGGGACATCCAGTATATCTAAGGTAGTCTCTTTAATGACTTAATATCTTCCTTCATTCTTCATGGTTTTATGAAATTTTTGTAATTGTATGAAATAATTTTATATGTATTCTCTTTTGATTGATGCCATAATTGTATTTTCTTTCTAACTTCATGCTCACCAACTTGGTAATTGTAGGATCTATATTGAGGTTTGGAGAATATTTTAATATTTCTTTTTATCATTTAAAAGATTGTCTTCCAAATTAATATACTAATTATTAAAAGGCATTAAATAGAAATTCCTGACAATTCAGTAGCGTAGTTACTTTATATGAAAGGGAAAGTTTTTTCTTACTTTTCAAATTATCTAAAGTATAGAGAAACCTTCTGGACCATTATCTAAGACATTAGGAAATTTATATAAGAATACAAGAATCATGTCTACCTAAGGCAGTTTGCTTCAGGGAAAAGGATACCCTGTTTGGAGCCTGAGAACCTGGGTGCAAATCCTAGTTCTGTTGTTTACTAACCACGTGCTTCTGTTATTGACTGGCCACATAGCACTTACCATTCTTGAATTTGTTACTTCATCTGTAAAATGAAGGGGCTGCTCAAGATGGCCTCTGAGGTCCCTTTCAGTTCCATGGATATGATCCTACTGTAAATAAGCCCAAGCACTGTAGGACTTTGTAGGGAAACTCTGTGGCTGCAGAAATTATTAGTTGTAAGGAACAAAAGTCCAATTCTATGATTTAACACATCTTTTTGACAGCGGTGTTCTTCCCCGAGTAGAAAAATATAGTCAACTTACTTTATTGCTGCTCTTAGAGACACAAAATTTTTTTTCTGATTTATGAAGGAGGCACAAAATGCCATTTCAAGGTTACTCATAGGTAACTTATTTGCAGATAGTTTTTAGACTAACGTGTTCAACTCAAATAATAAATACTGAATGAATCAGTCAAATAGAAAACTTTTTTAAAGCACTTGATATGTTTCCGGCCTTTTGCTAATCACTGGGGATTTTTAAAAAAAGGTTAAGAAATCTAGTCTCTGCCTTTAAAGAGTTAACATTTTAATCAGGGAGAAAATATGTAAATAACTGGGTACATATTCAATGTATGCAAAATATCTGGAAGGTAATTTCAAAGGGAAAATCACCAAAGCCCAAAGGCCTTCCGTAGAAAATGAAATTTGAGCTGAATCTTAAGGAAAGTCAGGGAAACAGAGGCAGAGGTGAGGAAGGAGAGCATCCTAAGCATTTGGACAGCCAGTGTCAAGGAAGACAAAGAAGATGGAGTGTCATATTAGAGCATAAGCAAGTAAGACAGGGTAGTTGGATTGCAAAATATGTATAGGAGAACACAGTATAAGAAGGCTGGAAAAGTTGAAACAGACCAGGTTGTACAAAGCTTTAAATACCAAATGACACTTTGTTTTTGGTCCTAGAAGTAATAGGGAATCATTGGAGTTAATTGAGTGGGAAGTGATGGAATTTAATCAGACTTAGACCTTAGAAAAATCACTTTGGGGGAATGAATTTTAGGATAGATCATATTATAGAGATCCTTGTGACAAGGAAACCAATAAGCAGACTTTTGTAATAGTCCAGAAGAGAGATAATGACAGTATTTACTAGTAAGCCTAAGTATTTGGGAGGATAGTGGTACCTTTGATAAGAATAAGAATAATAATCGCTAACATTGCTATAGCACTTATTATATGCCAGGCCCTACACTGAGTACGAAATAATTATTATCTCAGTTTATCCTTACAACAATACTAGGAGGTAGGTGCTATTATTATCCTCATTTTACAGTTGGGGAAACTGAGACAAATAGAAGTTTAAATGACTTGCCCAAGGTCACATAGCTAGTAAGTATCTGAGGCAGTATTTGAACTCTAGGTCAGCAGTTTTCAACCTGTGGGTTGCAACCCCTTTGGGGGTCGAATGACCTTTTCACAGGGGGTCACAGGGGTCACCTAAGGCCATCAGAAAACACATATTTCCAATGGTCTTAGGAATCGAACCGAGACACTGCTTCTCTATCCGATGTGCCCACATAAGAGTATTAAAGGGTCATGGCATTAGGAAGGTTGAGAACCACTGCTCTAGGTCTTCCTAACTCCAACCTAGCACTCTATCCACTGCACCACCTGGCTTCCCAGAAGGGGAAGGGAATAGGGAAATTGGGAAGAGGAGAATGTTTGAGGGTAAAGGTAATGAGTACTGTTTTGGACATGCTGAATTTGAGATGCTCAAAAGGCAGTTGATGATGTGGTTCTTTAGCTCTGGAGAGATAGGGCTGTATAAAAGGATAAGAATCATCTGCATAGGGATGATAATTGAACCCATGGGAACTGATAAGGTTACCAGATGATAAACTGCAGAGGGAAAAAAAGACAATGGCTTAGAACAGAGCCCTGGGGAACTCCTATGGTCAACAGGCATGGAACAGATGAAGGAATGGAGATAAAAGGATGGCTGAGTAGGAGCAGCTATTCAAATAGGAGAAGAATCAAAAGAGACCTTTGTTAGGAAAACCCAGAGAGGAAGTAATCTGCAGGAGGAAAGGGTGATCAACAGTGTCAGCTGCAGCAAAGGCAAAAAGAAGTGTTAGAACTGGGAAAAGACCATTCTGTTTGGTAATTAGGAGATCCCTGGTGATGTTGAAGAGGGACATTTCAGTTAAATGAAGATGTAGGAAGCCAGACTGAAGAAGTTTTAGAAATGCTTGAGAGGAGAGGAAGTGGAATGTAGATGGCTTTCTTAAAGAGTTTACTAGAGAAAGGGAGAAGAGAGATAGGATGATAGGATCCTGATTGGTGTCTTAAACATTTCAGTAAATAAAAAATAACCAATCACTAGGCAGTTGGGTTTTCCAAGTGTGGTAAATTATTTTCACTTCAATTGTTGCTGTGTTGATTGGAGTACCTCAGTACTTAAATGGATTTGTTATCACAGCCAAGTGCCCTAGTGGTGGGGTGCACATGACAACCTATCTACACAGCTCATCTGCACTGCTGTTTTCCTTCTACAGATCCTCCACAGGGTGTTCAGCCAACAAGCAAGAAGCTTTCCTCCAAGTCAATGGGAATCACAAATATTGTAAGGGAACACCAGTAGGATACAACACAGAAGGAAAGTCACTCATGAGCACTAGATTATTCCTACCTTACAGTGAGATCCAACCTCCTACTCTCACTTCTCTTAAGATTACAAATACATACAGCAGTATGATTTGGCCAGTCTTCAAAAAAAACATGATAAAAAAACAAACAAACCAGTGGGCTACCTGGCTTCTCTCTGATCTTATGTGTGGGCTGCATGTAGCCTCAGCATGTAAGAGAAGCTGATGAAAACTTCAGTCCCATTACTGACAGCTGTTTCCTGTCTATCCCCACAACTCAATTGCCTTGTTGTGGCAACAATCATCTCCCTTCCTCCTCTCCAAACCAGCTCCACTTTTAGACTTTTCAGTTCACCCAAGCTTAAAGCCTTGACTCTTTCATAATGCCATATCTAATCAGCTACATAGTAATCCTTCAATCTGTCCTTTCTTGTCCAATTGCCACTGCCAGCCACCTTATTTCAGGCCCATATCACTTCATGCCTGAACTATTTCAATAGCTTCCTAAGTCTTCTGTCTTCAGATTCATCCTGTGCTGGTTGCCAAATGAATTTTTCTAAGACTTAAGCTTTCTGAATCTCACTTTCTTGTTCAAAAAACTGACAGTTTCCTGCCTCCCTCTACCCTCAGCCCCAAACTGGTTTATTCACTATTTCTCAAATGCAATTTGTGGTATAATAGAAAGAATGCCTGAGGCCCTGGGTTCAAATCTACCCTTTGATGTTTACTACTTGTGTGACTTTAAGGGAGTCTTCTTTTTTCCTCAGTAAAATGTATGGTTTGGAGTACACAGTAGATGGCTTATGAGGTTCTCCATAGATTAATCTTATGACTTCCCTCTTTTTGTTGATGTCATTTCAGTTTTAGGAAATGTCTTTTCTGTCCATGCAAAATCTACCCTTTCTGCAAGGGATCCCTGCTTGAATGATGCTTCTGTTTCCTGAATTCCTGATGGATGCACTCAGTGCAATTACTATTCATGTAGCACCTAGTTATATAATGCTAACTGCAGTTTCCTTTTGTTGCCTCTAATTTTTGTATAAAACTTGGATTTTTATTTAAATTCTCCTATGTTTATGCTTTCTTATTCAGTTAGAATGTAAGCACTTTGAGGGCTGGCACTGTGTTTTATACTTCTTAGTATCCCCTTTCAACCCCAATTCTTCTTCATCATCACCACCATCATCATTATCATTATTATAGCTAGCCTTTGTATGGGACTTAAAGATTTGAAAAGTGCTTAACAAATATTATCTCATTTTAGCATGTTAACAACCCTGGGAGGTAGGTGCTATTATTACCCTCATTTGACAGATAAGGAAATTTAAATTTATGCAGACAGAAGTTAAGTGATTTGTATAGTCGTTATACAACCATAAAGATTCTGAGATAAGGGAGTAATGTTAATGGGATTTAAGATCTTCCCCTCCCTCTTCATAGGCCTCAGATGGAGCCCATTAAGGGAAGCTTGCTTAAGGGAGGCTTGCTTGTAGGAAGGCTTCACACCTTTTGTTAATTTCTAACCAGGCTCTGAATCAGAAGGGTTTCGATGCCTTCTGGCTCCTAGAAGTGTATTTATACTTGGAGTTGGTATTTTGTTTTGGGGGATCCCTTATGAAAAGGATCTTGTGATTCCTTGATTGAGATTCTGAGTGGACCTATGTTCAGATGTAAAGGTATTCTGGATCCAGTGATGTATGTAAAGTATATAGCAATATTACTTTGGTTCAGGCAGTCAGAGCCCTGTCTTTCGGTCTTTATTTCTCTGCTTGTATTTCCTCTGAAGTTCAGGATGCACACTGTTCCCCTGGACTAGTGAATGTAGTTTTAAAAAGACTGTTGACCCCTTAAATAGCTAGCTTTCTTAGTAAAGCAGGTATAAGAACCTGTGCTAGCAGCCATCCTGAGTATGTCAGTGTGGTTGTCGCTTACAAGGGGTATACTGCTGTCAGTTTGTATCATGCCAGGTCAGCTGATTGTTAAATTTTCAGTGTTAGCATTTATACCTCAGACACCAACAAAAGCTACAGATCAGAGCTTGAGTTATTATTGTGTTGACTATTTATACTGAAGAAAGTGATGGAGAAAATGTTAATAATACAGACATGTATATTTGGAAAGCCAGTTGTTAAACCTTTGCCAGCATACTCATGGTCTAACGATATATTTGAACTCACTCAGATCTATAAAATGCATATTATAATAATAGTACTCAACTCCCTGGGTTGTTGTATCAATAAAATTCAATGATATTTGTAAAATGTTTTGCAAACCTTAACACACTATAAAATGTTTTCTTTTTCCAAGGTATAGCTCTCTGCTGTACCACTTATGTTACTTTACTTTATTTTAATAATTACAGCAACATAAAGGTTCTAGAATAATCAGTTGAGACTGTCATCTGGAAAATCCAGTAATAATAGAATAAGCAGGTGCTTCCTGTGGAAGAAGTTGACATTGGATAGTGGAGGGGAAATGATACTTTAAAGAGTACCCTTCCCTTCCCCAAGTAGCCTTAGGTAGTCTGGCATAGTTGAGGAATATAGTTTTTTAGATTTGCCTAATTTACAGTTTTCTAGAAGAGAAACCATGAATTTAGGACCATCCCAATACAGGGTGGCTGAGTCACACAAATTTATGATCCCCATAATGGTTTAATCATTGTATGAGAAAGGAATCATCTTAATTGGATAAATGGTAAATACAATAAAACAAGAAAGATGAAAAAGTGTCCATTGAAATTATGATCCAGAATATCTGTGTTTTCTTTACTATTAACATTTCACAACATGGTATATGTTCAGAAAATCTGAAGAAAAGAAAAAAAATCCCATTAATCAAGTTCATGCCTCAAGTTGAGGGTCTCATCCTTAAGGGCCATAAAGTAGGCCTCTTCTGGTTGACATAAGGAGAAGGGTTCTCCAAGAGCGAGACAAAGCTGGGTCTGTTTGCAGTTTGTGATCTCTGGATGCCTGTGTTAAATCCTGCTCCCACTGTTATCTGGTCTCTGCAGTGGCTGAGACAGAAAAGGAGCCTTTTTTAAAATGAGGCAAGGTAGTCTGATTAATTCAGACTTTGGCCAAAATATGATATTTAATGATTATCACAGGTTATGTACTGACACTGAAATATGCCAGGAAACCATATAGCAAAAACAAATGAAAAGGAAAAATAATTGAAGACTTTCCCTTTTCCTTCTTAAAGAGAAGTATTGTCCAATGCCTTTCTAGGACTTTAGCCTTCTTGTCAACTTTAGTACTTCCTTTTCCCCATATTATTTCCCCATATGCCAAGGGTGCGGCGTTTATATTTGCTTAACAAGAAAGTCATGGGCAGATAATAAACACCTGTTATGTGATTAATTGAATGTAGCGAATTAATATGGGAGGTTCCCTTTTCTGAATAGCGTTTTATTTTCAAATGATAACTTGCAAATGTCAGTGTTGTAGTATTGGAGCCTATCAAGAATAGCTTATACAATAACTGTATAGGAAAGTGACATGTGAATTTCATACTGCTCCGTTCATACAAGAGGTCTCATCTCTAGCACAATGAATTGGTAACTATATTTTGTGCTCATTTTCCTGAAAAAGCATGAAAGATAAGTAAGCTTTGTATTCTATCTCACATTTTAGCATATAAACTTCTAGAAATCAAGCAGATGTATATCTGTTGTGTGGGAAGGTGGGAGTGTCTTGAATAGCATAATTATACCATATTAGCATCAAGATTGAAAGTAAGAACATATTTTCAAAGACATTATTTAAGTGTAATTAATTCATAGTGAAGAAAAATACAATGTAATTAGTACTGAAATTAAGTGATAGAGTAAGATTTTAGTCATTATAAACTGCTGCTGTTTCTTTTTAAAAGACATGTCCAATTACATTTTAAATATTTCTTTATCTAAAAGCGATAATATTTTCAAGGACAATTCTTATTTTTGCCAATATAAATGATATCATTCATGCACAAGAGAATGGTTCTACTGCATAATAAGCCAAGATATATATCCGTGAATGTTGATAGATTAATAAGCTAATTAATTTGAAATTTATGAACTACTGGTCACTTATGCCATCACACACTAAATGGGTTTGCAAGGATCTGCATTATTCAGGAGAAATATTTGTAGGACAGATTGTTAAGCATACAGAAAACAACTCCCTTGGTGTAAGCATAGCAACTAAAGGGAATCTTAATTTTATCTGTCCATTAATAAAATACTTTGTTTTGAATCTTTTTATTTCACAATTTTAAGTAAACACACTTTCTTTTGAGTTGCAATCCCT
>CM053580.1:356473466-356499239 GCA_028627135.1 Pseudochirops cupreus | reverse complement strand
AGTAAGGAGGGTTTCCCGCTTGGGGAAACTAGATGATTATTCTTTTGTTCTTTGTTCTAAATATTGTGCCCACTATAGTGAAAACTGTGTGGCCATTCTAATGTTAAGCTGTTGTGGACACTATATTGTGATTTTCTGTGATAAAATGTAATGTCGTAGATGTTATATTGTGGTTTATTGTGAATGTTTGCCTTGATTTGCAATGGGATAAATGGAGTGTTCACTAATCTGTGTAATCCAAACCTTAAAAGCTGTTCATAGTAGCATTCTTTTGGGATTCTGCTAGTCCATGGCATTACACAGCCTTATAACAGGTTGTTAACATTTACCAGCATACCCCATTCCTCTACAAACACAGAGCTCAGCAGGAGTGCAGTAGAAGGCTCAGAGAATGAAGTCATTGCCAGACTGGAGGCTAATAATAATATTAACTTATTTACAGAGTATTTTTAAGTTTTGCAAAGTGCTTTGTATCCATTATCACATTTGAACCTCAAAACAAACCACCTTACATATGGATTGCTGTTAGTTTTCTGTGTATCTTATACACTTTTTAGAGATACTTGATACAGTGATTTTATTTTCTCACTTGACCACTTCCTTCTTATCCCAGTTTTGTTCAGTTTTTTGTGCGCAAAACATTTTCAATTTCATGTGGTCGAAATGATATATTTTATGTTTGGGATCATCAATATTCTTTATTTTGTTAACAATTCACACTCTACCTATAGCTATAAAAGGCAACTAATCTGAGCTCTTATTTTTTTATGCATGATAATAATAATAGCTTGCATTTATATAGAACTTTGAGGTTTGCAAAACACCTTTCAAGCATTAATCTTTCATCTGAAATGCTCAGCTATCCAAGATATCTATGCTTTGTTGAGAAGATTTCTTATACTGTAAAAAATACCCCCAAACCTTACTACCTGTAGTATTGATTATCATATCATAGTTCTTTGTCATCCATGGTAATTACATCTCTCATATAATTGTGGAGAAATATCATGTGTGTTTGATATGAAGCATATTGCCATCCAATTGACCATCAAGGTGAAGAATGTGGTTATCACTAAGAAGCTTCAAAGTGATACTATTCTGCTTTACACTTCGACTTCATGTCTTTCCTCACTGTTATGTTCTCTATTATCAGCACCAGTGAGGAGAAATATGGCAGAGCTTCTTCCACTTTAATGAAAGTGTTGATGACAGCAAAGGATTGATATCAGAATTTTTAGATTTTATGAGTGCTAGGCAGTGAGCAAACGTTGAGTGAAATCAGCCATTGCTCCAGAGATTTAATGCCCTCTTTTAGTTTTAATATCCAGTTTTGTAATCACAGAACTGCTAAGCCAAACTCTGTTTTGACCACAGGCTTGGTTTGTAACTGAAAAAATAAACAGTTCCCCTAAAAAGTCTGGTACTTTATTTTGCCCAAATCCACATCATTCCTGGCCATTTCTAGAAAGTGTACCATGCTACCCTACCCCAGTCTCTTTCGGATTTTCTTTGTGTGTTGTCTTTTGTCTTCCTTCATTAGAACATAAGCTGTAGGGCTGTGTCTGACTTATTTGTACTTGTGGTATGGTGGCTGGCACCTGGTAAACATTTAACAAATGCTTTATCATTTATTTATTGATCTGATGCACCCACAAGGGCTGTAAATATTATGACAGTGCTTGAATCTAAATTTCATTTCACAAAAACAGGGTTCCAAAGAGAGGACAGATTTAGAAGAAATTAATAATATAACTGAGGAATTTGGACTCCAACAATGGACCTTTTTTTCTTTTTCCTTCTATCTAGCTTTGTTGGTGATTTCATCAAGTCTTATAGGTTCAATTGTCATTATGTACATGATCCTCATATTTCAATATCGAATCCTAATATCTCTTATGAACTACAGCACCACATCACCAATTGTGTTTTGGATATATCAAAATGGATTTACCTTAGGCAGTTCAAATTCAACATATTCAAAACAATTTTCATCATATTTTTCTCCAAACTTACCCCTCTCCCTTCCTTATAGTTGAAGGCACCACATTCCTTCTAGTAAACCCAGGCTCATACCTTTCATCCTTTATTCCTTGGTCACACTCATCCCAAGTATTCATTCTGTTGCCATATATTGCCTTTTCTACCTTCACAATATCTCCTCTTCTTTTCATTTAAATAGTCACCACTGTAGTACAAACTTTTAAACATCTTAACCTTAGTATGTCCAGAACTGAACTCATTATTCCCCCTGCCCCACCCCCAAGAAAACCTCTCCCCACTTCCAAGCTTCTTTATTACTGTCTAGGGCACCACCATCCTTCTGGTCACCTAGGCTCACAACCCAGGTGTCATCTTCAATTCAACTTCTTACTATTTCTCACCTACCAATATACAATCTGTTGTAGTTTTACCTTCTTAACGCGTCTCACACTTCTTTCTTTCCTCTGACATTGCTACCATCTTTGTACAGGCTCTCAATACCTCATTCTTAGATTGATACAATAGGATGTTAGCTGGTCTCCTTGCCCTAAATCTCTCCTTACTCTAGGGCTAGGCTATCCCCCACTTGACTCGAAATGACTGCCCTAAAGCACAGGTCTGACTGTGTGGGCCTCCCTATTCAATAGACTACAGTAGTTCATCACCTCCAGAATCAAATATAAAATCCTCTCTTTTGCTTTCAAAGCACTTCATAACCTGCCATTCTCCCCACCACATCCTACTTTCCAGTCTTTGTGAAACTTACTCCATTGCCCCATGTACTCTTCTGTCCGGTGATACCAACCTCGTTGATTTTACTTGTGCAAGTCCCTCCATCTCCAGACTGTGCATTTTCACTGGTCATCCTCCATGTCAGGTATACCCTCCCTCCTCATCTCTACCTCCTGGTTTCCCTGAATCCCTTCAAGTCTCAACAAAAATCTGATTGTTTATAGGAAGCCTTTCCCAATCCTTCTATTGATTCCTTCTGTTAATTATTCCCAATTTTTCCTGTGTATGGCTATTTTTTCATAGTTCTTGGTATGTTCTCTCCCCTTAGACTGTGAGCTCCTTGTGAGAGCAGGGACTGACTTAACTTTTACTTTTCTTTGTATCCCTATGTCTTAGCGCAGGGCCTGGCTCGGAATAGGTACTTAATAAGTGCTGGTTAGAGGGTGGGAAACCTGTAGGTCCCCAATAAGGGGATTTGCTCTGTAAAGTTTGGATTCAGTTAAAGGGCCACACCTGAGCACCTAGAGGGCCACATGTAGGCTTTTGGCCACAGGTTCCTCACGCTAGTAAGATTGGTACTCTCATCACCTATCTCTGTGACCATTACAATAGCTTTATGATTGGATCTCGTTTCTCTCCATTCCAATCTCTCACATATAACACTTCATCTCCCATTCCTCTGCCTTTGAACTGTATATCCTCATGCCTAGAATGTTCTCTTTCCTGGCCTCTACCTCTCTTTCCCTGACTGCCTGCAAGCTTCAGCTCAGACCTTACCTTATGTAGGAGATTGTTAGTGCCTTTCTCCCTGAGATTACCTCCTCTTTATTCTCTCTATGTCTCTCTATGTCTTTCTTCCTGTCTTTGTTTTTCTCTGCCTCTGTCCCTTTGTAAATAGATAGATAGATAGCTCTCTCTTACATATACCCAATTATTTACTTGTCGTCCCTCCCTCTCCCCCTCATTAGATTATTGGTTTGTTGAGGACAGGGACTATTTTTGTCTTTTATTGTATTCCCCCTGCCCCCCCCCCCCATTTTCTTACCAAGAGAAGTGACTGGCACTTAATCAGGTGCTTAATAAGTGCTTGTTAGTGTTGACTGACTAACTTTTGGTAGAAGTAAGAGGAAATGTAAATTACCCTAAGTGCTTCATAAATAGTTATCTTTCTGTGTCTCTCTCGTTCTCTTTTTTTGACAGATTCATGGATGGAGAGGTAGAAAAAACAGGAGCAGTAAGATTTAGAGGAGATTAAATTTGTTTTTTTCTCTTTCATGTCTTCCATATGCTAATAAGAAAAGCAACAAGGTTTAAAGAGCAAATAGTTGATATCTGCCCTTTCATTAGTTACAAACAGAAAATAACTTCCCTTGCTTGAGAGAAGAAAAAATAGTCTAAAACTTTCCATGAACTCTTGAGCAGTATGTCACATGACGTGTTACCACTAGAGAAAGATGTCTCTTTTCATATTTCAGTTTAATTATACTCATTGATCCACAGAGTTCATTATATAAATCATTTTAGGATTTTTAATATCTTACATTTGGGAGATTTTTGCTGACAGTAATGAGAAACTAGTTTCCTCATATTACATTTCTGGAGTTCTGCTGAACTCAAATCAAATAGTTCTGTCTGAACTCCAGAAATATGTGATTTCTTGTGTGTTACGTATAGGTAGATTTGAAAATGGTCAAGCTTCACTCTGTGTTACAAGGTTGTTGAGAATAGAATGCTACAGAGTGAAATATAACTTTGGTTTATTCTATGATAACGAGTTAAAAACCTGTGACCCCAAACTGTAAAGGAAATTGGCCTAATCTATATCTGTTTTAATACTACTTTTAAGAGATATCATCATGGTATAAATGGATATAGGGTTGGAATTACTGGCAGGAAGATCCAGGTTCAATTCCTGCCATTGATATTTAATAGCTGTGCTACCACGGACAAGTCTTTTAATAGCTTAGCCCTCTAGGCAATTCCATAAGACTTTAAGTTATAGAGGAACTGCCAGTCAGCATTGATGAGGGAGTCACCAAAATTGCCGGTAAAATCAGTTTCAAACTCCTGAAACTTTCATCTTCAATCTTAATTGTTTTTTTTTAATAAACAACTTTTTATCAACCTTCCAAGACTATTTCTTTTAACAACCATTTAGTAAAGAAGAATTCTGAGGAAGATATTAAAATGGACTTGGGAGTTCCCACCAAAGATGGCAGATCATCACCCATCCTTGGCCACTAATCCTCTAGGACTCATAATTGTTGCTTTTGCAAAAGTTCACCAGAGGAAGTCCACCTGATGTGCTAGAGGCTTTGTCTTCTTTTTCCTAATGTCCCAAGGATACCAGTGAAATACTCCTATTCTCTGCTTAGCATTCCTTTCTGTAGCCATTTAACCAGTCCATCTTTTTCCCCATACAGTTCTTTGATAACATCTTGTGCTAAAATTGAATCTTGTTCTCTTATATCAATCCTCTCCCCCCACCCCCACTCAGTATACTAAGTTTATAAGCAGCCAGTATAATGTAACAATAGCAGGAAATTAGAGTGAAAAGAGGAACCTAGAAGTCACATATAAACTATCCCAAAGATTAAAGAAGCATAATTTGCAAACTGTATCATGTGTTAACTAAAATCACACCTTGGTCATATGTGCGAAATCAGAGGAAGCCATTTAAGCTTTTCTATCAGGGCCTTTAGGCCCTGTGCTATGAAAATCTCACATAAGTTTCAGACATCCACAGTAAGGCCAGCAGAACCCTAAATACTGCTGAAAATCTTGAGATGATCTAGACCTGTTGCTTTAAAGGTTTACTGACAACTTTGAGATGATCTGAATATGTTAATGAACTAACCCCAAGATGGCACAGGTAGGAGTTAGTCTGTCTCCCCAAAAAAACCCTACAAAATAAGACCTCAAATTCCTGTTCCCTGATCAGTCTTCCATCTCCTTTGGGTCCATGCTTCTTAGTGTTCCCAATTCTAATCCATAGTTATGAGTTATCCGTTGTGCCTCTCACTTTTCCCGTACTCTTCCTCATGCTGCTTGCCCTTCTTCACCACCCCAGCCTCTGTTTCCATACCATCTGCCTGTGAACCCCTTTTCACTGCTTGTCTCTGGACTTTCTGTGCCCTTTGCTCCTATACACTCTGTGCCTTATTAAAGTGTGATTACAGCCTCACTTCTTGCTTATATTTTTGTCTTTCCTGGTGACTACTCAAAGAAACACTGTGCCCTACCCCATTACACAATTTCATAAATTCATTAGCAATTTACATCTTTCCTCTTCTTCTTCAGAGTTCCTCATTGGTAAAATGTATCATAGCCCACAAACACCATGCACCTTTCCCTTTCCTACTGTGCAATTATTAGCTCTAATTCTTAAAAAGTCCATGTCTTGATGTCATGAAGCAATAGTGGTAAAATATTTGTGTCATAAATATGGGCTTATTACTTTCATGGGAAGCAAGAGAACAGTGCAAGCTCCCAAGATAATTCATCCCGTTCTTTTCCTTCTTTTCAATGTCAGGTGAAGAAAAAATAAAAGTAGATATAAGATGTTGTCTCTGCCTTCATGGAGTTTGTAGTCAGGAATAAAACTCAAAATGAGAAAACATAATACAGCATATTACATGATAACTACATAAGTGAGTTGCAAAATAAAGTGCCATGTGTGGTCTAAAAGGGAAGAGTTTTGTGGAGGAGACTATGTCTGGGTGGAGCTTTAAAAATGATCTTCAGTTAATTGAAAAGTTGTTGAGAAAACTGACACTACAAAAGTTAATCAAGTATATAAAACTTTCTTTGAACTCTTGAGCAGTTTATATATGCATGTCATCTAAGTGCCATTATGGATAGATTTATCTTTTTTTTTTTTGGCTCTATCTGTCAAATCAAAATTTAGTGCCGACTTGAAAAACTGATCTAACACTTATTCTTCTTGCATATTGTTGGCATACAGTCAGCATTATAGAAATATTAAAATTTGTGGTGATTATTTTATTTTTTGACCTAAAAATATAACAATCTCACAATTCCTTTTTTAAGATATAAATTCATAAGCCAAAATTGAATAGTAATATTTGAAAACATTGATGAAAAATTAATCATCAATGGCAATATTAGAGCTAAGAGAAAATAAAACTAAAATCTTGCTTGCAGGTATAGTTTTCACGATCATTTTCTCTTAAGATGATAGAATAACTTAATACCTATCACTTTCATACATTGACTCTATGTTGCATCAAAACTGGCCTTCAGGGGAGTGGAGCCAAGATGGTGGACTAAAAGCAGGAACTTGCTTAAACTCCTGCTCCAACCACATCCAATACCTGTAAAAAAACAAATTTTGGAGCTACAGAACCCACAGAGTGACAGAGAGAAACAAATCTTCTGCTGAAGATAGCCTGGAAGGCCAACTGGAAGAGTCTGTCACACCATGCTGGGAGTCAAGCACAGTCCCATTTGAGCTGCGCCAACCCAGACCACCCAGAGCAGACTTCAGGAGAGGGAATCACCAGCAGCTGTGGTGGTCTCCACACTTCTCAATCCATAAAATTCAAAGAGAAAATAAAAAGTCAGTAGAGAAGTCTGTTGGAACTGGGTGAGAGATGAGTATGGTCTGGCCTCTGACCACAGGCAGTGGCAGAGGTGGCGATAGTTGCAGCTGCTGCTGCGTGGCTATATCCTGAGCTCCTGGCCAATAGCTCATGAGAGGACAAAGTGACCATTCAAAGGGTAATTGCTCTTGCTTTGACCTGCTTGTATCTGGGTTGCAGTCTTGGGTGGTGGTCCTGGAGTGAGGAATGCTAGCATACCAGAGCTTGTTCCACCTGTAGAGAGGGCATCCTCTTCATAGCTCTGACAACAGCTGTGCAAAGCCCCAGAAATTTGGGACACAGCACTCTCTACTCTGGAAGCAGAGTTCTCCCATGGCAAAGAGCTCAAATGTCAAGTAATTGGCTGGCAAGACGAGCAAACAGAGGAAGCACAATCAGACCATAGAATCTTTTTGGGAGGACAAAGAGGATCAAAACATAGAACCAGAAGACAACAAAGTCAAAAATCCTTCATCAAAAACCTTCAAGAAAAATATGAACTGGTCATATTTTTGGAAGAGCCCAAGAAGGATTTTGAAAATCAAGTAAGAGAAGTGGAGGAAAAATTAGGAAGAGAAATGAAAATGATACATGAAAATCATGAAAAGTGAGTCAACAGCATACCGAAGAAGGCCCCCCAAAAATACTGAAGAAAATAACACCTAAAAATAGACTAACTGAAATGGCAGAAGAGTTTCAAAAAGCCAGTGAGGAGAAGAATTCATTAAAAAGCTGAAAAGGAATTTCAAAAATTCACTAAAGAGAATAATTCCTTCAAAATTAGATTGGAAAAAATGGAAGCAATAACTTTATGAGAAATCAAGATACTATAAAACAGATCCAAACAAATAAAAAAAATAGAAGTCAAGGTGAAATATCTTATTGGAAAAACCACTGACCTGGAAAATAGATCAAGGAGAGATAATTTAAAAATTTTTGGACTGCCTGAAAGCCATGATCAAAAAAAAAAAAGAACCTAGAAATCATCCTTCAAGAAATTCTTGAAGAAAATTGCCCTGATATTTTAGAACCAGAGAGCAAAATAGAAATTCAAAGTATTCACTGATCACCTCTTGAAAAAGATCCGAAAAAGAAAACTCCTAGGAATATCATAGCCAAATTCCAGAGTTCCCAAGTGAAGGAGAAAATATTACAAGCTGTCAGGAAGAAACATTTTGAGTATTGTGGAAACACAATCAGAATAACACAAGATCTAGCAGCTTCTACATTAAAGAATTGAAGGGCTTGGAATATCATATTCTGGAGGTCATAGGAGCCAGGATTAAAACAAAGAATCATCTACCCAGCAAAACTGAGTATAATACTTAAGGTGAAAATGTGGATATTCAGTGAAATAGAGGACTTTCAAGCATTCTTGATGAAAAATAAAACAGCTGACCAGAAAATTTGACTTGCAAATATAAGAAGCAAGAGGAACATGAGAAGGCAAACAGGAAAAAGAAATCATAAGGAACTTATTAAAGTTGAACTCTTTACATTCCTACAAGGAAAAATGATAATAATAACTCATGAGACTTTTCTCAGTATGAGAATAATTGAAGGGAATATCTATGTATATATGTATACATACATACATACATACATACATACATAAATATATATGTAGGTATAGGAGGGTGTATGTGTTTGTGTGTGTGTGTGTACATGTATACATAGACAGAGGGCACAGGATGAGTCGAATATGAAGGGATGATATCTAAAAAATAAAACTAAGAGGTATGAGAGGAATATATTGGGAGAAGAGAAAGTGAGAGATAGAATAGAGTAAGTTTTCTCAAATAAAAGAGGCAAGAGAAAACTGTCACAATGGAGGGGAAGAGTAGGAAGATGAAAGGGAATGAGTCAACCTTACAATCACTGAATTTGGCTTAAGGAGGAATAAAATACTTACTCAATTGGGTATCTTACCTTACAGGAAAGTAGAGGGAGGGAAGGGAATAAGAGAGGGGATGATAAAAGAGAGGTCAGCTTGTGGGAGACGAGTCAGTAGTTAGAAGCAAACACTTTTGAAAAGGGACAGGGTCAAAGGAGAAAATAGAATAAGTGGGAGGTAGGATAGGATGGAGGGAAATATAGTTAGTCTTTCACAATATAACTACTTAGAAATATTTTGCATAACTACACATGTACAGCCTATATTGAATCGTTTATCTTCCCAGTAGGGGTGGGTGAGGAAGGAAGAAGGGCAAGAATCTGGAACTCAAAGTTTTAAAAACAAATATCAAAAATTGTGTTTTGCATGCAAGTGGGAAATAAGATATACAGGCAGTGGGGTATAGAAATCCATCTTGCCTTACAAGAAATTTGGGGGGAGGTATGAGGAAGGATATAAGAGAGAACAGATTGAGGGAGTGCTTAGTAGGCTAGCTATCTTGGGGTAGGGGTTAGAGGAGAGGCGGGGAAAAATTTGTAACTCAAAATCTTGTGGAAATAAATGTTGAAAATAAAAATAAATAAAATAAAATACTAAAAAAAACAATGGCCTTCATACTGCTCCTCACTTTCATCTCTGTGACTTAGGCCTTAATAAATGTCTGTTTACTGACTGACGACTTTGAAGTGGTTGCCCTTTTTGTCTGGAATGCACTTCATCTTTACCTCCATCTTTTACAATTCCTGATTTCCTTCAATATTCAGCTCAGGGAAAACTTCTGCATTAGGCCCTTCCTATTTCCACTAGTTCTTTTCTTCCCCCCACCATGGTTGCTGTATATATCTTTTGTATGTGTATGTTATTTCCTCCTATAGACTGTAAATTCCTTGAGGGCATAAACTCCTCTACTTTTGTCATTGTATCCCTAGGACTGTATACCTCAGTGCTTAGAAAATAGTAGGTGTTAATAAATGTTTGCTGCTTGATTAACAATAACACATATAAATTTGGGACATGCATTCTTTTATAGATGCTATAACATGCCAACTCAAGTTTCATTTGAGTTGTTTTTTTCAACTCTTTTGTTCAACTTTTGTTCAACTCTTTTGTGACCCCATTTGGAGTTTAAAAGATAATAGAGTAGTTTGCCTTTCCTTCTCCATTTCATTTTACAGATGAGGAAGCTGAGGCAAACAAATTATTAAGTCAGTTGTCCAGAGTCACACAGCTAGTTAAGTATTCAAGGTCAAATTTGAACTCAGGAAGATGCATCTTTCTGACTCTAGGCTCAGAACTCCATTCACTGCACCAACTAACTGTCCCAACCAACTCAAATTATCATTGTCAAATAAAAAAAAATTATTAATTAATTCTTTAGAAACTGCCTAAAGGAGAATATCACATCCTTTGTCCCATGACAGGCATAAATGCCACACTTTCTTTCAGACAAACAATAATCATTTATCATTTATTAAACATCTGCCATCTTCAAGGCACTATGTTAGGCCCTGGTAATTTAAAAATCAAAACAAAATTAAATTAAAAAACCATACTCTTTAAGGAACTGACATTTGGGGGAAATCACCTATTTAGTTGATATAGAATTAACCTAGTGGTTTATGCTTTCACCTATATCCTACATTATCTTTCCCTTAATAGACAGGAGGAAAATGACATAATTCAGATTCTTCTTTCTATTTCTGCAAGTACTTTTTTCATTGCTATAAATTATCATTGAAGTTGGGAAAATTATATGGTTGCACTAAACCCTGATTGCCAAAGCAGTTCTATTTTCTTCCAAAAGATAGGACATAAAAACAACACTTTGGCAAAGGAGATGTGACCTGCAAGTACTCTTCTATTGAAATCTACTTTATTGTCATAGTTGGTACCCTGGCTCACAATTTCCCAAGTTTAAGACTAGAGTTGCCATTAAAAAAAAAATTACTTAGAGAGCCTGGGCTGCTTTCTGCAGGCATATCACTACATACAGATGTTTGGTTTCTCTATCTCTTATTTCTTTTTTTCAAATTTCTATAGTTCAAAAGATAGATTTCTATGTTGAAATGACATCAAATCTGGGGTGGCTAGGTGGCGCAGTAAAAAACTAACAGTGGCCCTGTAATTGGGAGGACCTGAGTTCAAATCCAGCCTCTGACCATTAACACAAAAAACTAGCTGTGTGATCTTGGGCTAGTCATTTAACCCCAATTTCCCCCATCCTAAAAGGAAAAAAAAAAAGAAATGACATCAAATGTCAAAATAAGATCAGTTTATAAAATGTTTAAATTATTTATTAATGCCTTAAGGATATGAGGGAAAATAAATTTTACTATACTAGAGAGCATTTTTACTAATCCCTCCTATTATATCTGCTGTTTTAAATCCAGGATTTATTTTCAGTTCTACAGTAAAAATATTTTTGTTGTTGCTCTTTATTAATTACTAAATAGAACACGTACGTGTAGAGACAAGATTTCTTTGAAATTGCTTTAGCCACTTGAGGTTTTGCCTCACACCCGGGAAAGTTGCCAAAAGATGGGACTAGGTAATGTTGGAGAGATTGTGAAAAGACAAACACACTAACTATTGCACTGTTGGTCAAGCTACTGCTGTAGAGATTTTCCTTGGGCTGTATATATACCAGGAGATTTCAGGGAGAATCTCACTTTGCACCTAGATTGGCTGTCTGGGGGTCAAATAACTTAAGTAGAGAAAATGGCGGGGGGAGGGGGAGAGGGGGGAATCTGTTATTAGCATGGTATGGAAGACTGTCATCTGGTAGTAGATTCATCTTCTTAGGGTACAGATTTGGGTTTTTTTATACCTATTTAGGCTCACTCAGGACACAGCTTAACAGCATTAATCCTCAGTAGAAAGGAATGGGGCTGGGAGAGGGGAGCGTGAAAACCTGAGTCACAAAAGTTGATGGAGATCATTTTTGTTCTTGTAAGGAAAATACGGTGCACTGTGGTTGGTAATCTCTAAGCTAGTGGAAGAATCCTTCAAGATAGAATCAGTATGGCTCATCTTTTTGTTGCCTGCTAGACAACAAGAGAGGAATAAAGTACAGCCTGAGGGTTTCTCTTGATACACCCCATAGCTCTTGTTTCTTTGGCCTTGGGGATTTCTTTATTTGGAGTGATGTTTTCCCCAAGATCACAGTACTCATGTTCATCTACCTTCCCCTCATTGTGAATTAGTACAACTATTAGAAAAAAGCTATTTAGAATTATATAAAGTGTCATATGTGTATGTCTGTACATATATATACACACACACATATATATACACAAACATACACACATACATATATGTATATATTATATATACATATGTGTGTGTGTATATATGTATATATATACACACACACATAGATGCGTGTGTATATATATATATATATATATATATATATATATATATATATATATAATTTGATCTAGAGGTTCACCTGTTAAGTTTCTACCCCAACCAAGAAAGTAATTGGGAAAAAAGGGTTCCAAATAAACCCAAATATTTATAGAAGCATTTTTTTTTGTGGTAGCAAAGAATTGTAAATAAAGTAGATGTCCCTTGTTTGCGTATGACTAACCAAATCATAGTATGTGGATAGAATATTACTGTGCAATAAGAAATGAATATGACAAATGCAGAGAATCATGGAAACATTTATATGAAGTGATATGAATTGAAGTTGGCACTGCCAGGAAAACAATAAACAATGATTGCAACAATGAGAATGGAAACTGCAACTATGAATCCATTGACATTGAATGTTGTAAATTTACAAAAAATAGATTATATATGTGTGTGTGTGTGTATACTTTGTACATAATTTGTCTATACAAAATATATATTTTGTACTCTTTTTAGTCCCCCCAAAAAGAGGTACGGAAAGATGCTTTACCCCCTCCTTTGTGGAGGCCATTGATATAGAACATTCCTTGTAGTATTGGATTACTTTTGCTATATGCATCAGTTTTTCTGTTCTTTTTTTTCACACTTTGTTATAAGAGATGGCAATTTAAAAATATGCACAGAGCAATCAGGGCAATGTAAAAAGGTATCAATAAAAGTTTAAAAATTAGTATATGGAAGTTTAGAATATGTATGAACTCAATTCCAAGTTAGCATGGCTAGTACAAAAATATAAATTCCCATTTATGCTTATGATTGGAAAATATTGGGTTCAGTGATTAGGAATTCACAACTTGGAGCTATTTGGTGTTTGGGAGAAATTGAAATGCACTCTGCAGAATAAAATTCATTTTTCCCTTGAAATGAATTCCTTGCCATTTAATTAAAGTAGGAAAGTGCCAAATACATAACTTTATAAATTTTTCAAAGGATAAAACATTCCATACTGTCACTTTTTTTTTACTGTTGCTTCCTGATAAAGGATATTTGTACTTATATGCAATCTGGTGTTTGAGCATTTTAGATCACAAATACACAATCATCACCATGGGAAATGAATGAGTATATCTGGATGCACATTGAAAATCTGCAGCGTTCTGCCAATGTAAGATGGTATTGTTTTTATTGGTTTCTTTCCCATCAAGGAGGAGAGCATTTAAGAAAATTGAATGACTTTATCAAGCCTATGCTTAATTTCAGAGCAGTTGTTAAGGATGGAAAAGTTCAGGTAGTCAAGTTATCTTATTAGTAAAAATGGTTTAATGAATTGGGAATTGTTAGACTGGAGAAAAGAAGCTTTAGGGGTGAAGACACATCAGATGTCTTCAGGGCCTGTCATGTGAAAGAGGAATTAGATTTACTTTATTGAGATCTAGAGGGAAAAATTAGGAATAATAGGAGTAATAAGACTCTTAAAAATTAGGAGAAAGTTCAGAGAAGATAATTAAGGAAAAAGAAACAATTTAAGCTAACCAAAAAATGGAATGGGTTACCTTAAGAGATGATGACTTCAACCATACTTGAGATTTTTCAAGTAATGATTAGATAATTACTTGTCCATGGTGGTCCAGGTTCCCTCTGTCAGAATTTTCTACTCTGAGACTATGATTTTGTGACACTAACTTGCTTTCATTTTCGCTTAATATGTTCCTAATTGCTTGGCATCATTCTTTTAGTTAACTATAATTTTATAAAATTGAAGTTATATATCTTCGTTGTAAGTTCTATCACCTTTAGGATATTAGGCAATTTGACTCCAGGAGAAAAAAGAAAAAGGCAGGACATCTTTGCAACTATCCTGCTCTACAGTATTTACACAGTGCTTGATGGTGGTTCCTTGACTTTTAAAATGTCACTGTGAAGGGAGAAACCGACAGGTGCCATTATTCTCTTATGCTTGCCATGTTTAAACAAGTAACTGAGATGATAAAATGCTTTGTCTTGCCTTTTAAAGCTGCCAGAAAAAAAAGAAAAGAAACTACATGTGAATATGCTATGTGAAAGAGTCCTTTGTTCTGTAAAGAAATGGTGTCAAACTCAAATAGAAATGAGAAGAGGAAATAAAGGGGCACCAATCAGGATGCCCACAGGCTGCATATTGACTTAATTAAAAAAAATAATTTTATCTATGTTTTATTGTATTTTATTTAAAAAATATTTCTTAATGGCATTTTAATCTGTGTCAGGCAGCATTCCATAGTTTTGAGGCAAGGCCCATGAGCATGTTTGACACCTTTACTGTATACCAATGTTCTATGTTAGTCCTCTTCTAGAACAACAATATTCCCTACATTTGAGATGAAGAAAAGATTTTCTCCTTTGAAAACTGAAGTAGAGACTGCTACCTCCCATAGCTCTTTTTTCAAACTTTTGGCAAAAGTTAAAACACTCTTATGTAAATATTTTAGCAACACCACATGCCTTTTTATTAAGAAGATTGAAATTGTTCAAAAAGAGAATTGGCCAATTGGTTGCTTTTGTTGTTGTTTTTGTTAACTGTCCCAGCTGGAAAAGAACTTCATAGAGAAGTTTTGTTTTCATCCATATAAATATTCTGGCTCCATAAAAATAAATAGGAAATAGCAGTGATTTTTTTTCCAGTGTCTCTTGAAATGAAATATTGACTAGGAGTTTAAGGTCAACCTTTTTTGTTTTCTCTCCTTGCCTTACTTTCAGCTGAAAATTTTTATTATTCTTTTCCCACACTTCTGTGTGCCTAAGGATGATGCTTATCAACACCTGGTTGTAAAATGGAATGTTCAGAATTAATGTGTGAGTTCCAAGGAGATGGCTGTGTAGAGATGTCATTAGCACTTAAAAAGAAGTGTCAGAGGTGCCTGTTAAATGCTGTTTATTTGGTCTGAAGCCTATTTGAAAGCTTTTTAAAAGTTCAGGAAGTTTCTGGAAGCAAGTGTTCAGAGAGCTCTATTTTTATAGGTGAATGTGACAATCTGAGGTGATTCGTAGATTAATTTATCTATATTTTGACAGGACCCTTTTATTACTTATAGAAGCAAATGGTGGGTATATTTATCTTTCACATAGTATTAAAATACAGAAATATTAAAAATTTACTCTGGGGAAAGGTTTTTTATTTTTATATGTTAATATAAATTCTGCTACCTTTAGTGCGATGAAAAGCCCTATGAAGTCATGGTTTTCCCTTATTGTGATGTAATTTATTAAGTAAGAATAAGAACTTGACCTGTGATTTCACTGGCATTGGCCATTTACAGATGAAGAAACTCCCTTGGAGCCAGTGAGACATAGGTTCAAATACTGGACCAATACATATTATCTATGTGCCCCTGGCCAAGTCATTTTAACCTTCTTAATGTCATGGTAGGCAACTTTAATGCAATAAAAACAGTGCTAAAATACCAAGAAATTATTTGGGGTGGGGAGATTATTCTAGCTTACCCAAAATAGTTTGTAAATTTCAAGGAAACGAATTAATTCTGCAAAGTGAATGGGGGCAGACTAGATGCCTTCTTAGAACCTTTTCAACTTTACATCTGTGATCCTATAATGCTATCAAAGTCATATAAAACAGGATGATATGTACATCAAACTATACTGCATCAGGCCCTTTGGCATATTGCAACCTGTTGTTTCATAGACTTAACTTCCTTTTTTTTCCTATCATGTTTTTGGAACATGCCTCCTTACACCCCTCATTGGCTTTTTGACTGTCAACCTATCTTTTTTCTTTGATTGGCTTCCTACAACTTCCATCTTTGGAGTGAGAGAAGACATCCATTTTTTTTCTTCTTCCTTGTCTTCCTCTTTTCTTTAAAGATGTTTTACTATACTACACTAAAGGAAAAAATAGATCGGAAATACATTATACTATATTAAATTTTAAGGTTTATAAGTTACCAAGATTTTTATGTGTTATGTTTTCTAACCAGAGGGAAGTAGGCCTCAGTCTTACTTAGTCTTTACTACTGATTGACTGCTTTCAACTAGGTCATTGTTAGCTTTGTTCTAGCTCTTTAGCAAGTTTAATCAATTGACAGGCTGGCCAGATTGTTCAAATGCCCAGTATGTGTTTACCAGAATGCTGTTTTACAGGGAACTCTCACAAGGCAAATGCTCACACAGAGGTCAGAAGATGTGATACAAAGAAACTCTAAAGGTCTCTCTGAAGGACTTTGATATCGATTATGAGCCATGGGAGACACTGGTACAGGACTGTCCATCGTGACATGCCCACATCAGAGAAGGTGCTGTGCTCCATGAGCTAAGCAAAATTTCAGTAGCTCAAATGAAACATGAAACGTGCAAATTTAAAGACATGTCCATCCCAAATGAATAACAATTAAGGAGCCATTGACATGCCTCTTTGGTATTTCAGCCTTCTGGAAATATAATTCCTCACCTTTTAGTTTCAAGTATTATGGGAGACATGGGTCCCATCAAATATTTTTCTTTTACGTTCCTTGACTTTTCCCTCGTTCTCTTTTTTTGTTTTGTTTTTATTCTTCTTTGGTGGCTTTTCTTAACATGACAATGCCAATCTCATGCCATCTAAGGAATTTTAAAGATTATCTAATCTAATCCCCTTTATTACAGAGAAAGAAACTAAAGTCAGCAAATCAATCAGTCAGCATTTGTTTAGACCCTACTCTGTGCCAAACTCTGTACAAAGTGCTGGAGATGCAAAGAAAGGGGAAAACGTGTCCTGATCTCAAGGAATTTGGAGTCTAATGGGGAAGATAACATTCAAACAACTTTCTAAAAACAATATCTATGGGGCAGCTGGGTGGCACAGTGAATAGAGCACCAGCCCTAGAGTCAGGAGGACCTGAGTTCAAATTCGGCCTCAGACACTTAACACTTATTAGCCGTGTGACCTTGGGCAAGTCACTTAAACCCAATTACCTTGACTTCCCCCCTCCAAAATGCAAAAAACCCAAACACCAATATCTATATCTATAGAATAAATTGGAGATAATCTTGAGAAAAATACTAAGATTAAGGAAAAGTGGGAAAGACATCTTGCAGAAAGTAGGGCTTTGATTGATACTTAAAGGAAACCAGGAAAGCTAGGAGGTGGAAATGAGGAAGGAGAAACTGAATCCCAGAGAGGGTAAGTGATTTTTCCTATATTCAGACAGGAATTATTAGGCAGAATTATAATTCAGACTCAGGTCATTTGATTGCATAATCGGCATGCTGTCTCCACTATATCATGTTGCCTTAATTTGCTGGTCATGGGCCTGAGCAAGTAATGTCCATTTTTCTTCAACTTTACTTAGGAGAAAGGTTCTGCCTGCATTCTCATATTATCTGCTACTAGGTTTCAGTTCATGAATTATCTTCAAAGGAGGCCGACCGTTATCTTTGAGTCATTCTCTTAAATTCTGATTGGCCTGCCCGAAGCATCCTCAACCTTGATTATGTCTCCTCTGTCCTTGGTGGTGAAATTGCCATTCTGAAGTATTTGCCTTGACAAGAAATAAGCCTTGTGGGTCCTGCTCATGAAGCATTAGTCCTCCATGTTACCTTCCTATTACTCCTAGTACAAAGTTCTTTGAGAGGCAAGTTTTTTTTTTCCCTGTGTTGTACACTTCACCCTTATACCCTAGGAGAGTGACGTTTGACCTCAGTTCATTAACTGTTGAGATGACAGATCAACTAGTGCCACTGACCACTGAGATACCTGTTTCTGGCTTAACTTTGCCTCTTTATTAGGTCAGTATACTGCAGTTGGCTCAGATTCAGTTTCCCACATAAGTAGTTCTCAGTTTACAATTATCAACATTGTTAACAGAAAGTATATATTAACTGTTTCCTCTCTATACATTTAAGGATGTACCTTAGAAGGATAAGAATATATGAGGTTAATAGAAGATCTTTAAAACTGCTCTTGACACAATAAGTGATCAAGTGTGTAGAAGCGGACAAAGAAATCTTCAGAGAACTCTTTCAGTGTTACATATTATACTATAATCATAATAGATGCATATTACAATGTAAAGCAATTTCAGTGATAGACATTTATATAACTATTTCATTTATTCTGCCATAGTATCTATTGATTTCTGCTGTTTGTTTGTTTTTCACAATGTTAAAGGTTGTTGTTTTGTATAGAAAGTTAAAAATGCAAAAATATTGTTCTTTTTCAGTGAGGATTGTTTTTAGCTCTCATTGCCATATGTGGTACAGTATTTAGAAACTATATAATGCTATAATATATAAAACATTTTTTCTTTCTTCTGTGTCAGCAGTGACCTTGGCATTTTGTTAAACAAGCTAATTTTAAAACAAAATAAATGAAATGTTTAGATTTTGAACAGAGCCAAACAAATGATGCTTTTGGACCAATTATGTGTACTTCAATTTCCCATAGTTTACAATTGTACTTGCTACTCAGTAGAAGGGCTTTTGAAGTGCATAGCTTTGTAGGAACCTGGAGAGATTTTAGAGACAAGGAACTTCTAACACATTAGCAGCATTTTAACCTTATCAAAGACAGCCTAGACATACCCTGGAGATTTTGGATTAAAGAAGAGTATGAAGTCATTAGACAAAAATAGCTTGGGTCAAAAATCATTTGGCAGAGAATGTTCATATCTTTACTCCCTGAAAATGACAAAAGATAGCTAGGGCCAAGCTCTCACTGTGTAACCAGTATTTTTCCATTATGTTTAAATACATGTTAAAATATCCACTCTGAATCATTTTAATTGCAGTAAAGGATACTATGCTCCAGAAACCTAAAATTAGTGTCACTTCTCATGATGGGAGCATGCTTAACCATGAGCCTTTTTAGTTTGCATGAATCTGTTCTTATTTAGCTAAAAATTTCTAATGATTTCTGTTTCTTTCCTGATAGAGATGACAGAGAGGAGGAATAAAATACTTACAACTTTTTTGAAATTAATAAATTTGCCTAAAAAATGTACATAGTCCTTTTCTTCTACCTAAGGCTATGCAAAGGGAAAACCCCAACATATATAAAATATGATTCTAATTATGAAGGATTTTAAAGTATAGGATACTGTTATGTCCATGACCTTATTGCCATGATATTTTGAATAAAAAAGGGAAGTGGGCAGTAAAAAAGAGGATAAAGGGGGAAGGGAAACAAGAGAAGGAAAGACAGACAATTATTACTGATTTTTCATTGTTAAATCTTGTCATATAAAAGGGTATATCACTTAATTCTGTGGCATTGATGCTTAGTAGACTGTATATAGTGTTCAAAATCACAAGTTTATAATGACTCAGAAAAATTGATCATTTTTTTCACCTATACTATAATGCCTTTCTTAACAAAGGGGATGAATTGCAGTGATGTACTTCATTGCCAGAAATATTTTTTAACCAGATAATAATTGTGTATTTCAGAGTGTTAGAAAGTGGAATTCTGATGTGAAAAGATAACTGAGAATCCAACTAGTCAGTAGGTCAGTAAACATTTTTAGGAAAGCTCTACATGCCAGGTTGTATGCTGAAGGCTGGAATAACAAAGAAGGGTAAAAGATAATAGCTGTTCTAGGGGTACTTGCTGTCTAATGGAAGAGACAACACGCAAAGAATTATGTGCAAGCAAGCTGTGAACAGGAAAAGTAGGAAATAACCAGCAGAGATTAGACACTAGAATTGAGAAGGATTGGGAAAGACTTTCTGTAGAAGAAAGTGGCATTTGACCTGGGACTTGAAGGTACTGAGGATGCAGAGATGTAGTGGGAGAGCATTCTTAGGCAGGGGGATAACTGATAAAAATGGCTGAATGTCTTGTTTGAAGAGCAGCAAGGATGTCAGTGTCACTAGATCAAAGAATAAAGGAATACATGATAGGTATGGTATAAGGGTAAGGAATAAAGAGAACGGAAAGTTCAGGGTGGGTGTGGGAGGGAAGTTATGAAGGGCTTTGAATGCCAAACAGTATTTTCTATTTGATCCTGGAAGTAACAGGCAGTCACTGGAGTTTTTTGAGCGTGTGTGGCAGTGGGGGGAATTGGGGGGAGGGGATAGTGTGACATGCTGAGACTTGAACTATAGGAGAATAACTTTGACAATTAAATGGTAGATAGGCTTGAATAGGGAGAGACTTGTAGTGTAGAGCTCAACCATTAGGCTATTGGAATAGTTGAGGAGTGAGGTAATAAAGGTCTTATACCAGGGTGGTGGCAGTATCTGAGGAGAGAAGGGGAAGTATTTGAGAGCTGTTTATAAAGGTGAGGTCAACAGGCCTTGGCAACAATATAAATGTAACTGACTCAAATGGTCCTTAATCTTGAAGGTAAAATCTGCCTTGCATTTAATGTACTGATCGTTCCTCATTTATTAACCCCATAGCACACACTTTAGATCCTGCAGGTCAGAGAAGTTTCCTTTGCTTAATACCTCAGAACAGGTTAAATTAGATTTTAATTCAACAAAAATTTATTATGTACTTAGCATTTGTAATGTGCCATAAAATAAGACATGGTCCTTCCAATCATGGAACTTACAATACAAGATTCAATTCTCAATCAAAACATCAATTGATTTGTCTTTTTCTTGTGTCTTCCTGATTGTGTCTTCTGGAGGCCCTAAAGGGGAAAATATTCAGTGGACGCAGAGGAAGGAAATAATGATATTGTCAACTGTCTTCTTCCTTTATAAATGATGTAGACTATAGATTCCCTTCTTCCCAGCCTTTCCAGCTTGAAGTGGAAGTGTTCCAATAGACTCCTCTCTAAAGTCAAAACCATACTTACCTATCAAATTGAGACCTTAACCACCAGCCCTGTGGATGTGATTGGCACTGGAACTCCCTACTACTCATTTATATGGCCATCCTACCCAGTCTTCATTAATTGTGAAGCTTCTAAAAAACAAAATATTACTGACAGCCTTACAAAGGAGTTACTTTTTGATGGAAAGTAAATGTAAATTCCTTGATAGCAGATTTGGTTTCATTTTTATCTTTGCATCCTCATTGGCTGGCACAAATGCATAGCCCATTTTAGGTACTTAATGAATAGTTTATTGACTAAATGACTTAATTGAATGGATTAATTAATATCATTATATAACATGAATAATAAAGCTGAGCCATCGTAAAAAGGTTTGGGATAAAAGGAACTAATTATCACAAATAGATGCTATTATTAAAAAAAGAAATGGCTATTTTATTCTTTCAAGTTTTTCCCCTTTAAAAGCAGTAGGTAGATCACTATATTTACATTCCTTTTTTTCTAGTCAAACTAAAATATCATCTATACCTAACTTGTTTTTTTTCCTCCCCATTTTCTTTTACCCAGAATATATCTATAGCTGAAGTATCTCCCTCTAACTTCTGTAGTAAGTCATGACCTCCATATACTTCTAAGCAAAACTATTGTACATCTCCCTGGGCAGAGCCTCCCTAGGCTTTTACATTTATTTGGACTGCATTAATTTACAGTTGTGACTCCACTATTTTGTAAAAGTGTTCTTTACTCATTTCATTTGACATGTTCACTCTTTTCTTCTTAGAAGATTTATTACCTTGGAAGAAAAGGCATTAAGATTAGATATTTCCTTATACTCAAAAGAAAATAAAGTACTTGATATATTTAATTCAAACAAATTGCTTACTTATACACTCAGATGTTCAGAAGACAGCATATATATCACATATTGTATCAGAGTTTCTAAATGTTAGATTTTGAGATTCTAAAGAAGCCTTTTGTTAAGTTTTACTCCTGCTCTTTCTCCAGAATTCAGTTTAGTTCAACAACAAATAATTTTATTCAGTACAACAAACATTTATTAGGTGCCTGCACTTGGTAACAAATTGTGCTGGCTAGGCCTGGACTTATAGTGACAGAGGGATTGGACATTGAATGACTGGAGGAGAATACAAATCAATAGGGAAAAAGGATATATAGCTCTAATGTAAGAGAAGGAAAGTAAAGCCGAGGATATGTCCAGGTAAAATGTTATGATTAATTTTTGGAAGGATGACTTTAATCTAAGGTAGAGTGGGGGAGGAGATGAGAAGATTTCACATAAAAGTTAATATCTGAATTGAATCTTGAAGGAAGAGTTGTGTGAGGATTAAATAAGATAGCATATGTGGGAGGGAACAAAAATTAAGGTGCTATTCTATAAATGCACAACATTGTGAGGATTTATTATTATAGTCCTCTTTTGACTCATATTATAATTTTATCTTTATTTATGTTGATGATTATCCTACCACTTAACAGTATCTTTTCTGTTCCTCCTGGCTTCTTTTAATTCATAAATGATTTAGAAATAGTTAAATGTACTATTAAAGGAATCCTATGAGCAATTTATTTTTTTCAATGATGCGTTCTTTTGAAATGTGAATAGTCATTAGCTAATTAATCTAAAGTGGCAGTTGTTTTTTAATGACATACCTGTATTACTTGTGTTAAAAAGGAGGTCCTTAGTTAGTTTGTCAAATCATACTTTGACTTTAAAAAATGTAAACGTGTGTGTATATATATATATATACACACACATGTATACATACATAATTTGTGTTTATTTGTAGTATCTGCCGTATCTACCATCTTATACATATAGTTCCCCCGACAGAGTTATCCTAGGAACAAAATATCATGTGAGTGTGAATCTCTCAATGTCCCTCTCCTTTTCCCCCAAGAGAAAACAATATATTTCATGAGACATTAGTCACATGTTAACTTTTACTAATTGGCCAGAGAATAAAACAAAGACATGTGATTAAATAGCATAAGAGTAACTCCACCTTGGGGTGGTTAGGTGGTGCAGTGATAGAGCACTGGCCTCGGAGTCAGGAGGACCTGAATTCAAATGCGACCACAGACATTTAACACTTACTAGCTGTGTGACCTTGGGCAAGTCACTTAACCCCAATTGCCCTGCCTTCCCCTCTCCAAAAAAGCAAAAAAATAACAGTAACTCCACCCACCCTGAAACCCCACATTCCTAGGGAATACACAAGGGGGCAGATACACGTAAGAAACTTATGTGACCATAAGCATCTCATGCTTCTTATTCTTCAGAATGGCAGACTTCTAGTGATGTCATTGCACTGCTTTTCTCAAGCCTCTCCCACTAGTTTTACTAGTTTACTGCTGGACTGTACTGGCTTTATGTGTCTCTGGTGAGCTTATGACTTCTGAATTTATCTTTGCTACCATCTTCTAGACTTCATTTTTAAAGACATCTATCAGTCATCTGGGCTCAAGGCTTTCAGGGTGCAACAACTAGAAAGTCTCTCTGATAAAATCAGTTGAACATCACTTTAATCAAAGCAAAAGTTTATAAGCTGGTACTTCCAGCGAAGGGCCAAAAGCAGGCCAGGATGTCTTTAAACTGTTTTTTCAACTGCCTATGTCTAAAACTTAATCCAAGTTTAATTAATTCCCAAATCATTCTGAACTTGACGTGCAAATGAATTTAAGTTAGAACAAAGCTAAAGAGTGTAGGTCGTTTACTTAAATTGCATTTATTCCTTTATTCAGGGACAATATTATTATATATAGCCACCAATGCACCTCCCAGGCTTTGAACACCCCCCCTCCTATAATTTAAAATTTAAAACCGATTAACTAATTAGTTAACATTTTAAAACATTACTTAGATTCTCTTTAAAATATTTATACACATAGAAAATAGGGGAAAGTTTTCTTTATCTGTTTTATGAAATTTCTATGACTTTTGGCATAGTTTAATGAAGATCTAAAACATAATACAATTAACTGACAAAGGAAAGCTATTTAGAATTTTGAGTTCGTGAGGAAAAAAATCCTGAAAGATAACATGATACCAAATCTAATGAAAACATACTGAATAAAATACATTCTTGTCTAAGATTTTTATAACTACATTTTTATTTACTGTTCCTTCCTACCTCTGTTTGTACCAACCTTATTATTCCTTTTAAAATCATTTTCTATTTCTTCTGTAATTTTCAAAGGAATCAACACTGATTTACTTAGTTATGCTTAAGAATTACTGATGTGATCTAACATCTGAATCATCTTTAAAATGAAGATTTGATGTGAATTTGTAGGCTCACCTTCTACACACACACACACACACACACACACACACACACACACACACACACACACACACACACACACACACACCCCCACACACACACACACCCATTCCAATTCTGAAATTAGAAACAAAGGAAAATTGCTATTCAAATTGCTGCTATTCATCAGTTGCAGGAAACTTTTCATATTTATAGATACCACCTTGTGTTGTACTATTATATGTGGTAGGATAGGTCAAGAGATTGGGATAATAAATATAATTTTCCTGCAAAGTTATGTAACCTTTTAGTTTGATATGGGCAGCGAGATGGCACAGTAGATAGAGCACCAGGTCTGGAACCAGGAAGACCTGAATTCAAATGCAGCCTCAGGCACTTCCTAGCTATATGACCCTGGACAAGTCGCTTAAGCCTGTTTGTCTCAGTTTCTTCTTCTGTAAATTGAACGGAGAAGGAAATAGCAAACCACTCCAGTATCTTTGCCAAGAAAATCCCAAATGAAGTCATAAAGAAGGAGACTTACTTGAACAACAACAAATAGCAAGTTTGAGACAGATGACAGATTACTGAATTGTGATTCAGAAGGATGTGGCTTCTAAATACACTTCATTCACTAAGTAGCTTTATGACTCTAGATAAGTCATTTTTCTCAATCTCAATTTCCTTATACACAGAATAGTGACAATTATAGCTATAGATATTTTGAATATCAAATGAAATGATACATGTGAAGCATGAAATATTAAAGTACTACATTGATATCCATTATTATTACACTAAATTTTCTATATTTTAACTATACTTCTTATTTCTAGTTTAGCTATTGAAGTTACTTCAGGAACTGTCATTTCTAAAGTGCCTAGCAGAAATCAGGAATTCATTGTTAGGAAGTAAGAACACTTTTTCAGGAAGACAAACTTAGGAACATGTTATAAAAGATGTAGCTGGAAGACTAAATTAGGCACTTTGAAGTTCTTTGACTTTCTTTCCTTTCTCCCACATTTAGTTTTTTTTCTACTTCATTCCCAGTTGTTTAACTTTAAAAAATAAACCCTTAATATATCATATTACATTTCAGTGATTTTGTGGGTGTCAAAAATCAGATAAATTAAACTCTTGTTCTCTTAATAAACATTAATTACAAAAGTGTT
>CM053580.1:356435912-356472966 GCA_028627135.1 Pseudochirops cupreus | reverse complement strand
GGGAAAATGGCCTACTATGAAATGAGAGCTGAACACAGTGTAGATATTGATGTTTGAACGATTCATGATTCTGTTATTGACTTCATTACTGACTGTCTCTATGTCTAAAACGTTCTCACTCCGTATCTGAGCCCCTTAGTTACTCTCTCTTCCTTAATAACTCAGCTCATATCCCATCTTTTGTAGGAGATCCTCCTCCTTCTCCCCATTACCTTCTACCTACACTGTATATATCCTTTATCTACATAGTTACTTGTATGTTGTCTTCCACATTTGGAATATGGTCTTCTTTAGGTTAGGAGGATTTTTTTTAACTTTGTATGCACAGCACTTATCCCAGTACGTGGCACATGCTAAGTACCTAATAAATGCTTGTCACTGACTGCTCATTTAATATTTGTTGAAATAAGTGCAATTGTTAATCAAAGAATTAGAAGGGAATCTTAGATTAAGATACTGAAAGATCTGGAGTCATTGATGATTTTTAAATTGCTGGAATTCACTGATTCCAGAATTTGTGTGGCTTCATATTTTTTCATTTCTTTTGGAAAAAAAAAGATTAGTTAATAGATTAAAGCCAGAATTCCTATAAAAAAAGAGAGTTTTGTCAATATTCTGAACTGGGAACTGGTGAGATTTTCTGAAAATTTCAGTGGATGCTTTTGCCAGAAGGAACACAAAATAACTAATAATATAAGAAAGATTGGTGACAAAACTTACTGCCAATATAACCAAAACTTAGGTTATAAAAAGTACATGTATTTAGGACTATATGTCTGTAAGTGTATATTTAATTTTTATTTCTATGTAAATTTTGTTTATTTCTATCTGTTTGCTTCATTTCCCCGCTTAGGTCCTAAATTCTTAAAGCCTCTTGACAGTGTCTTCTCTATGTTACATGTACTTGTAATTAAATTTCTCTACACTATGACTTAATTTCAGCTGAAGAAGGAGACAGATAATACCAGTACCACAAGGGAGAGACAGGACTTCTTAAAACTTGGAGTCATTCTGGATTATTTTAGAGGTAGCTAGGTGGCACAATGTGCTGAACCTTCAGCCAGGAAGGCTTGAGACAAATCTGGCCTTAGAGTCTAAGTGTCTAAGGCTTAGAAACTTACTAGCTATATGACCCTGGAAAAGTCATCTAATCTCTTTTTGGCTTCAGTTTCCTCATCTGTAAAATGGGGATAATAACAGCACCTACCTTCCAGGGTTGTTGCAATGATCAAATAACATAATAATTGTAAAGTGCATGGCACAGTCTGGGACACACCAAGTACTATATAAATATTAGCTATTATTTTTGTTTTAGTATAATCAAAGTTGAAATGGAAAAAATATTAAGTATTTTCAGGCTCCATGTTTGAAAAGTGACATGAGTGTCAATACTGTATTAATAGAATATATCAGAGAGCCTGATCAATCTTCTAACATAATTTCCCAAAAGCATTATTTAAAAAAAAAATTCAAATTACTTCCTTTCATATCTGAAACTTTGAACCTACTGAAGCATTTTTTATAGTACTTTGTTGGCTCATGTGAACTACAAGAAAGATTTATGAAATAACATATAATGATAAGACAAGATAATGAGATACTTTTACCTCCAATTGCTAGGCAGCAGGCTTTGTTTCCAAGAGAATTATCATTGAATTTTTTACAAAACATCACAACAGAATTTCCCATCAAATCAGTAAATGAAGTAAATGACTTATATTATGCCATGTTAAGGCCATTTCCTATGACTGTTCATTCACTCAAAGCCTCTCAAGTCATAATTTCCATTCATATGAAAATTTTCCTCCCAGTTGACATGGTGATGCCCACTGCTATGATAAATACCAGGCATCACTGAAACAAATGCTTATTCTCCCAATCACTCAATCTGGAAAGCTTGATCATTTTTTTATTTCTCCTTTCACTTGACCTTCTTGTCCAATAAATCACCAAATCTTCTTGATTCTGCTTGAAAAATTTCACAATAAACACTCTATTGCTTTTGATTTTTCACTGCCAACTCTCTGGTTACTACCTTTATTGCCTGTAATGTATATTAATATCTCCCTGATCATCCACTAATTCATTTAAACTATTATTTACTGAGTTGTCTATTATGTTCCAGGCACTACTCTAGGCACCAGAGGTTAAGAAAAAAATCTATGTAAAATAGTCTTTGCCCTCAAAAAGCTTACTTATTTAACCCCTCCTTCCTGTCTCTTCTACCTCCAATATATCCTGTATATGCGTATGAGACTAATCTACTAAGCAGAGCTCTGGTAATTTGATTTTTTGGCCCCCAAATTTCTAATTTTCACCTTTCTCTAAAGTTCAAATTCCTTAATCTTTTAATCAAGGCTCTCTATGATGTAACTTCTACCTGGATCAATATCAGATGGATACATTCTCTCTATAATTCCTTGTATTCACTCCCCTTCAAAGATATTCATGCAACAAATTTTCATCAAGTGATTACTACCTAAAAGGTAGTAATTTTCATCACTTGATGAAAATTTGTTGCATGAATATCTAATACCTAAAAGGTTGCATGAATATCTAATACCTAAAAGGTACTGGACTAACAACAGAGAATATGGACAAAAAACAAGAGTCCTTTTCTTCAAGTAACTTATAAAACATGGAGAAAATGAAGTACTCCAGCCAAGTTCTCCCAAGTTTCCCCTCCAAACAACTTTAAAATAACACCTCAGATTGAATTCTGGAGCAGCAGAGCCAAAATAAGGCTAAGGTGAGACATTTTTTCCATCTGAACACACCTTAGGAAGTTAGAAGGAGAGATTTGTGATGCTGATGTGGGGGCTATGGTGGAGTCCATCTGGCAGCAACACCAGGTGTGGACCTTTAAAGTGGCAACAGTAGCACCCACAAACTTCAGTAGTTCTCAAGCCAAAGATGGTAAGGAGATATGGCTACCAATTAAAAAGAAATTACAAGTGACCTCTGATCTAGTACTGGGTGTAGGACTGGGCCCTACTTGGCAAATCTATTATTTAATTCCAGAGTAGAGAGGAATGCTTTTTGTCATAAAGGAGCAGGGACCCTAAAGATTGGCAGTTAGTGCTTGTAGCTATAAGTTGATCAGGGTTCCTTCTTGGGAAAGGACCATAGCACAGACCAGAAGAGTGGTAACCACACCTCTCCATGAATCATGTCTCCTTGGAAACACCAAAAACTTTCAAATCCCCAGAACTAGATCTGAAAACAGCAACTTGAAAAAGCCTGAAACGTGTGACAGAGTCCCCCACACCTGTGCACCTCTGCTCTCCCCCAATGCTGGAAATAGAGTCCAATTTTAACATAATGTCCAAAGTCAAGAAATAGGTAGGGAAAATAAGCAAGAAATAACAAAAACAAAAACCTGATCACAAAAAGTTACCATGGTGACCAGGAAGATCAAGATACAAACTCAGGAGACAACAATATCAAAACAGTTAAAAGCAAAGCCTCAAAGGAAAACAAATATAAGTGAATCAGAGAGAAGTCCAACAAGAATTCCTGGAATACCTAAAAATGATTTTAAAAATAACATAAGAATGATATGGGAAAATTTAAAAACAAAAAGATATGGAAAGCAATTATGACCCCAGACAAAGCAAAAACAGAATTTTGGTTAAAGGAGATAAGCAGATACGCTACATCTTGTTAAAAGTTACCGAAGAAGACAATGAAGTAATGTCAATACTAAAAATGTTCAAAATGCCATACCATCCAAATTCTTAAAGGAAAATTTAAATATGTTACAGGAGGAAATGTATAGTAAAACTATCCCAGTGGAGGACCTCACCTTTTCCTTCTTAGAGCTAGATAAATTTACCCATAAAATAAGAAAGAAGGTAAGGAGATGAATGGAATTTTAGAAACGTTAGATAAGACTGACTTCTGGAGAAAACTGAATGGGAATAAACTTTTTTTTTCTCAGCTACGCATGGTACCTTCACAAAAACTGAACAAGAGTTATGGCATAAAAACCTCACAAATGCAGAAAAACTGAAATATTAAACGGACCCTTTTCATATAATAATGCAATAAAGTTACATTCAATGGAAGCATAGGTTAAGATTTTATTGGAAACTAAATAGTCTATTCCTGAAGAACAAATGAATTAAAGAATAAATCACAGAAACAATCAACAATTTCATTAAAGGAATGACAATGAGGCAACATAACAAAAATTATAGGATGTATCCAAAACAGCACTTTGGTGAGGGAGGGGGGATTTTTTATCTCTATAAAAATAAAACAATAAAAAATAAAATGAGTAGATCAATGAATTGGTTATGTAACTTTAAAAAAAGCTAAGAAGAAAGAACAAATTAAAATTTCCTAATTCATCACAAAAATGGAAATCATAAAAACTGAAGGAGGGACTAGTAAAATTTAATGTAAAAAATCTAATAAAATAGGAGTTGGTTTTACGGAAAAAAACAAATAAAATGGATATACCATTGGTTAATTTGATTTTTTTTTTAAAGAAAGAAGAAAACCAAATTATCAGAATCAAAAAAGGAAAGAGTGAATGTATCACCAATGAAGATGAAATTAAGACAATTATTAACAGTTTTCTTGCCCAATTATATGCCACTAAAACTGATAATTTAAGTGAAATGGATGAATATTTACAGAAATATAAATTGCCCAGATTAACAGAAGTGGAAGTAGAATACTTAAATAACCCTTCCTTAGAAACAGAAACTGAATAAGTCATCAGTCAGTTCCCTAAGAAACCACATACATTTACAGGTAAATTCTATCAAACATTTAAGGAACAATTAATCCTGACACTAAATAAACAATTTGAAAAAATGAATAAAGGAGCCCTACAAAACTCCTTTTATGACACAAATTTGGGTCTGAAACCTAAGCCAGGGAGAGTAAAAATAGAAAAAAAAAAATAAGAGGCCAATTTCCCTAATGCATATTGATGAAAAATTTTAAATAAAATGCTAACATGGAGATTATAACAATATATCACAAAGACCATACATTATGACCAGATGGGATTTATACCAGGAATGCAGGACTAGTTCAATATTAGCTAAACTATAAGCATAACTGACCTTACCAATAAGAACAACCACCAAAAAAAAAGCTAAGTAAATCACGAGCATTTCTATGTATTACCACCAAAATACAATATGAAGAGACAGAAAGAGAAATTGCATTTAAAATAGCTGCAGACATTATACAATACTTGGAAGTCTGAATGCAAAGACAAACCCAGGAATTACATGAACAAAATTACTAAACAATTTGCACAAAGACAGATCATAATAACTGGAGAAATTTTAATTTATCATAGTTAAACTGAGTCAATCTAACAAAAATGACAATTCTCCCTAAATTTGTTTACTTAGTGTCATGCCAAACTTCCAAAGACTTATTTTGTAGATCAAGAAAAAAGTAATAAAATTCACCTGGAAGACAAAAGGCCAAGAATATCAAGGGGATCGATGGAAAACAAATGTGATGGAAGGCATCCTAGTGGTAGCAGATTTCATCATCAAAACAATGTGGCACTGGCTAATAAACAAAGTTTTCAGTGGAACAGACTAGATAAACAATACACTGTAGTAAATTACAACAGTAATTTATTGTTTGATAAACCCAAAGATCCAAGCTTTTTGGCAAGAATTCATCATTTGATAAAAAATGCTGGGGAAATTACAGAGCAGGTTGGCAGAAAATAATCCTAGATCAACATCTCACACCATATGCCAATATAAGATCAAAATGGGTACATGATTAAGGCATAAAAGATGACTTCCTAAGCATATTAGGGGAGCATGGAAAATTTCATCTGTCAAAACTATGAATAAGGGAAGAATTTATGAACAAACAGGAGATTAAAAGGATCAAGGGAGGTAAAATTATTTAGCTTATATCAAATATTGAAAAAAAAATACACAAACAAAACCAATGCAGCCAAAAGAAAGGAACCTGTGGACATTTTTTACAGCAAGCTTATCTAGTAAAGGCCTCATTTCTCAAATATATAGACAACTGAGGCAAAGTTATAAAAATGGAAGTCATTCCACCAAATGATAAATGGTTAAAGGATATGAACAGGAGGTTTCCCGACAAAGAAATTAAAGCTATCTATAGTCACATAAAAATGCTCTAAATCACTATTTATTTGAGAAATGCAAATCAAAATATCTCTTAGGAACCCCCTCACACCTTTCAGATTGACTAACATGATAGAAAAGGACAACGATAAATGCTGGAGGAGATATGGAAAAATAGAAAAATTAATGCATTGTTGGTGGAGTTATAAGCTGGTCCAACCATTCTAGGAGCAATTCGGAAATATTCTCAAAGGGCTATCAAACTGTGCGTACTCTTTGACCAAGTAATACAACTAGTAAGTCTATATCCCAAAGACATCAAAGAAAAAGGGAAAAGATCTACTTGTACAAAAATGTTTATAGAAGCCTTTTTTGTGGTAGTATAAGTTGTGATATGTGATTGTAATAGAATACCATTGTGTTATAAGAAATGATGAGCAGGAAGGTTTCAGACAAACCTGTGAAAACTTATATAAACTCATTAAAAATGAAGGAAGCAGAACTAGGAGAATATTGTATACTGTAACTGTAATATTATAAGATTGATCAACCAAAAGACATAGTCATCCTGACCAAGAAAATGATCCAAGACAATTCCAAAGGATCCATGAGGAAAAAAATGGTGTGTACCTCCCCAAAAAGAACTGATGAACTATGAATGCACACTGAAGTATACTTTTTTCTCTTTCTTAATTTTTCTTGGAACATGGAAAATATGGAAATGTTTTGCATTATTTCACATGTAAAATTGATATCATACTGATTACCTTCTTAACAGGTAGGAGATGAATGAGGGGGGAAGAGAATTTGGAACTAAAAATTTAAAAATTGAATGTTAAAAATAGTTCTTTAAAAAGGATGGAAATCTATAAGCTAAGAGTTCCCAATGATGCAAATGCTGTAAGACATCAAGGGAGCAAATATCAATTTTTCACTATGAATTAAGTGAAATGATAAGTTTCACGTTGTTTCTAATCCCCTTGCCCACATCATACAGAATAGTCTAAAAAAAGGGTAAACACAAATGCCTGTTTATTTTTTACTTTGAGAAGTGTAATAACAATTTTTAAGAAGACACAGATTTTTTGTACACTGAAATCACAGATGTTCCAGCTTCTTTTAGTTTATACTTCATACGGCTTCAATTATGAAAACCATTAAGATTTATATACTACAACCCACCATATGATTTATGCCTTCATTCATTTTACTACTTTAATTTGATCTCTCACCCTTGTCATCACTATCTTGACCCAGATTTGATTATATTCATGAATAATAACTATAAATCTCATGCTATTTAGGTTAAGTTACAGAAATAGTGTTGTTGTTGTTTTCATTAAAAAATATATATATTTTCTCCTGTTTTTACTTCAATAGTTCAAGGCAGTCTTCATAAATTATGGCCAAAAAGTTAATGACCTGAGGACCAAACTTACAATACAGAACCTCTCTAAATAAGACATAAACTTCAAGAAATCAGTGTCATTTCTATATTATGCAGATACCAGAGTATAGCTTTTATACTAACCTAAATGTATAAATCACACAGATTAATAATAACAATACTAGCACTTGTATAATTCATTCAAGTTTATGAAACACTATACAAATATTATCTCCTTGCTCATTTGCTCCACACAACAACTCTGGAAAGTAAGTACCGTATCATCCCCATTTCATAAATGAAGAAACTGAGACAGATATAGTTTAAGTTATTGGTCCAGAGTCACACAGCTAGTTATGGTGCCATGTATGAACTTAGTTCTTCCTGAGCTTGGGTCCCAAAATTAGTTGCTGTAAGGATCATTAGGAGTATAAGCACAGCGTAATCAGATAAATGAAAAATGCCCTTGCATCAACAAATGAAGAATATTTCTATAAAACCATCAAAGATCAATTGACAAGCATTGATCAAGTCCCTGCAGTATGTATAAAGTATTATACGGTTCGCTGTGTCCATGACTATTAGAAGTGTAATTAGTTATGTGTAGTTTACCATACATCACCTGTGGGCATTCTACTGCTAGGAGGCAGAGTAGTTCAATGGATTCAGCAGAGGACTGGGAAACAAATGTTCTAATTTTGGCTTCAGTTCTTACTTTCCGTATCTGCAAAATAATAATAATAATAATAATGCCTCTCATTCATCCTCTTCTGATAGGATGTCTTGAGTACTAAAAGTTAATCTGCAACACATTTAGCAAACACAAAGGACTATTAAAAGGCTAACCTGCTGCGTAAGAATTTTTCTTGAAACTGCTGTATCTTGCTTACAACAGAACTCTCTGGTCCATGGATCACTCCTTTTATATGTTTTATTGATTTTCTGATATAAGATTTTAACAACAAATGAAAAGCTTAAACCAAACAATTAGAGAAAGATTATGAACTAAAGTACCATTACAAAGCAGACTTTCCTAATGAGATCTATTTTTAAAAGCAGTCAGTAGTGCACAGTTAGATAAGTTAGACTACTTACATGACCAAAGCACACCTTTTTTCCAGTCTCAAAAAGAGGTTTGTTTACTTTGATATCATTTATATCTATAGTAAACTCTATTTCCTCCTCCTCCTACTAGGATATATAATTTGATTCAATGTTAAGTCAACATGACATCCATTCCTCACACTGTCCATTTTGCAACAGTGGGAAAATAGGGAAAGTAAGTAAACTGGATTATATTAGCAGGCATTTTTCTCAACTTAAAACAATAATTTTTATAAATGAATACTTTAGTTGGACATTTTCCTCTTAGCTGTAGGATTAAAATGATCTTCTACTTCGTACTAGGTCAGTAATGCCATTTAATTTATACATTCAATTTCCTAGTGCTGGTGAAATCCCACAGTATTTTTTTTCCATGTTAGTACATGTGACATATAATGATTCTAACCCTCTTAAGAAGGAAGGTATAGCAATACTACTAGTAGGAAGAGGAAGAAAAGGAAGAGAACAACAGAAAGAGGAGGTAGAGAAAAAGGATGTGGAGGAGGAAAGGAAAAGAAGAGAGTGAGGAGAAAGAGAAGGAAGAAGAGAAGGTGTTTCAAACAGTGCCTTAAAGACTGCTAAGAATTCTGTACCCAGTATCTTATTTGAGGCCTACTCCCCAAATGTCATCATCAACAACAACAACACTTCGAGGGAGGTATACCAGTTCCTTTTATCCTAGTCTTATAGATAAGGAAATAAAGGCTCAGAGAAGTAATTAAATTCCATCCTAGGAAGTTACAACAAATAACTGCCTACTTGATGGAGATGGTAGAGTTGAGACCTTAAATATTTATCATATACTTTATAAAGCTTAGACATTGCTGAGTATGCAATAGAAAAAAAAGGGGTATCTGATTCTCCTTGCTATGTATCTACTGCGTATTTAAAAGACTGCCTTCAATGTCTTCACATGCTTGTGTCACTTGGCAACACCCTATATGTGCTCAGGGTCATGCAATATTTTTAAGGGATATGGTTGGAGATGAGCCATAAGCAAAATTAAAGCCACAGACAGCTCAGGAAAAGTAATTATGTAAGAAAGATGAATCGTCTTAGAACAGAGGAAAGGTAGAGTGGGAGGAAAAGGCACCTGTACAATGAGTGTCACTTTGGCACCTCTCACCCTCCAACTAATGCAGCAACAGTCACCACTCTGCTAATGATATTAGTTTTAAGAGCAATGCTGTGCATGCCGAGCTAATGCAACAAAGAGTTGAGTTGCATCGGCTTGAATCCACTGGGAAAAGGGTTCAATTCAATTTAACTCACTTAAACAAATATTTCTGCTAGTTGTTGCAAGAAAACTGAGGATACACACAGAAAAAACATTCCCTGTTTTTAAGGTACTTAACATTTGGGAGGGAGGGGTGTGTCAATTTCCCAGTCATGTTGCTTTCCAGAATAGCTGTGCCCATTTACTAACAGGGCCCTAACGTACTTATTTTCTCATAGCCATTCCAACATTTGTCACGTTCCTTTTTTGTCATCTTTGCCAACCTGATGAGTACAAGGTGGAAATCCCAGAATTGCTTTAACTTGTATTTTTTTTTCTAATTAGTAGTTATTTTGAAGCTTTTTTCTGAATGGCTAAAATAGGATTTCTTCTCTTGGGAATTACTTTTTTATACCCTTAAGTCACTTAGCTCTTGAATCAGTCTACCAAATCATAGACAAATCTGTGAAATGAAAAGTAGGTAAAGTTGATTTCAAAGTCCTCTCCTACTTGGAGATGTATTTTCTCCTCCACCCTCCCTTTAAGTGCCTCCTCCCCAAGCCTCAGTTTCCACACACTTCTCCCACAGTTGCTTGAGATCTGTCACTTCAGTCCTTCAGTGCAGACGTATCCTCTCTAGGCACCAGCACGCATTCAATTGATACAAACCCTACTGCCCTATGAACCCTCACTAAAATGTACCTGTCCTATCCCCTATTCTTTCAAGGCCCTTCATTTTCATGCATGTCACAACTATCAGACCTGCTAAGTTAGTTTATGCTAAACATGTGAATTAGTTCTTCAAACTAACAGATTGCATTTTAACAAGGCACACAATAGGAGACAATTCCTTAAACCAAAGAAAAGAATACTATTATAACAATTATAGGACAGTAGCAACAGATTTAGGACAAGTTTTTGTGATCTGAATAGAAGGTCCTAGACAAACATAATTTTTTTGTTGCTATTAATAAAAAAGTTAGAATTTTTCAGGAAGTAGATTCTTAACATAAATAATTATATGATTTATCTCAGTAAAAGTAAATCATAGCTGGCTCTCTACTGGTTTACAAGATTGCTCTGTCATCAGATAAAGTGCTTAGCTAAGTTCAGGCAGGTTCATTAGTGAAAGGTTAGCCAATAATTGTTGTCATCATCATTGCTGTTTCTGAATGGCTATTCAAGGTAGCATTTGTTAAAGAATTGACTGGATGCACCCTGTTTCAGGTAAGAGGATACATAAATGCTGATGAAATCTTGGGTTATTTTTAAAGTAATAGAATTTAATATCATCTCCCAAGATGATATTCAAAAGCTGTGTTAACATTGTTTATAGATAAGTAGTTCTCTTCTGAGAAAAGGTTTACATTTTCAAATTATTCACTGTTAAAAGTGAGGGAATATATTTCTTCTAATACATCCCATTATGCTGTAATACTTAATATAGCCTCCCAAAGTGACACTATAATCCATGGTAATACTTATATATTTTATATATTGTATGGTTGTATTGTGCATAAGTATTTAGTCCAACATAATTAAATAAAAATGGAGAATTAAGGTGTTCATTTTAGATGCAAATAAAAATTTTACCACTTCAGACTAAAATAAATGGAATATTGCCTGTTAAGTACCATAAGGCTCTAGGCATTTGGTTTACATTTAAAGCTACTTTATTATTATTATAAGAAGAAATGTTTTATCTATTTCTTACAGTACAGCCACTCACCTTTAGATCTATATATAAATGGTTTCCAAAATGGATCTCTAACACTTCATTTCTTCAGTGTATTTAGTTCACAAGGATATAAGGTTAATGTAAGAAATGGTTTTTTAATGCTGATTCAGTATAAGCCAGCAAGAGAGGAGCATTAGATTATGAAAATTGTGTGCCTGAGTATGTTTGCCCTTTTAAAACCATTTCTTTGGCATTTTAAGCTCTTCAAAACCTGGCCCCTTCTTACCTTTCTGATCTACTTACAGTTAACTTGCCTTAATTTTCTCTGTGATCTATCCACAATGGCCTCCTTGCTCTTTCTCACATACCAGGCTCCATATCTCTCATCTCTAGGTCTTTGCACTGGCTACCTCCCACCCTGAAATTATCTCTCACTAGATATTCTCTTTTCAGGATTCCCTAGTTTATCTCAAGAGTCTACTAACGACCACCTACTTAGGGAGACCTTTTCTGATAAAAGCCCCTTGTTATCCCCAGTCTTCTAATGTCTTCCCTTCTGAGGTCACCTTGTATTTGATTTATATATGTCATGTACAGGCCTATTTGTATTTGTACACAAACATATACATACACATATCCACACGTATGTGTGAGTATATACATATATACACACATATATACATATGCATATATGTATGTAAGTATCTATACACGCATATTTATATATGTTGCCTCTCCATTTGAACGGGAACTCTTTAAGACAAGAAACTGTTTCGATTTTATCTCTGTTTCTTCAGTACTTGACACAATCTCTGGCTCATGCTGGGCACCTGAAAAATGCTTGCTGATTTATCAGTTGATTCAATGAATATCTATACTCTTTTCCTTAAAACTGAGACGTTGTGGCATAATTTCAAGAACCCACTGGCTGTGTAACCCTGGGCAAATCCCTTACCCTCTCATTGGTCTAGGTGACTCTCTTAAGAGTGTAAGTTGCAGTGAAGTTACAGATCTGCATTAGCAGAGAAAGTTTCCTCATTCATGGGATCTCCATTTCAATGAAAGGCCAGATCTGGCACCTATCATTATTCTAATTTATTCTTTATCATAAAACAGTGAGGTTGTATTTCAGATTGAGATTTTCCTGGAGAAAATGATGACATTTGAAGTGTACTGTGAAATGATAAAACTGAAATAAACGGTTTCATAAACCAATAAAATATCTCAACTGCTTACTCTGCATAAGATACTGTGTGATATACAAAGATGATAAGACCCCACGGTCTCCACCTTTAAAGAATTTATATAACCTGTTAGAAGAGTCTGAACATGGACACAAATAGTAATAATAAAAATTAGTATAAAATCTTTCTAGGGGAGGAACAAAGAGCAATAGGTTCTAATGGGAGAATGATTATGAAGAGCTTATAGAAATCATTTGTTTTTCAGTCATTTTGGTCATGTCCCACACTGCCACATTTAGGGTTTCTTTGGCAAAGATACTGCGGTGGTTTGCTATTTCCTTCTCCAGATCATTTTACAGTCCAGGGAGGAAACTGAGGCAAATGAATGACTCGACTAGTCATGAAGCTAGGACATATCTGAGGTCACATTTAAACTTAGGTCTCCCTGACTCCAGGCATAGTACTCTTTCCACTCAGCCACCTAGCTGCATGGAAATCAGGACATATGGCATTTGAATTTAACTTTGTAATATAGGAACTATTTCAAGAATAAGAAACAGGGGAAAATATTTTCCAACTCTGTGGGAGGAAAAAAAGCATGAGTGAAGGCATAGAGAATGGAAAGGACACAAAAAGTTCAGTTTGACTTGAGCATGTTATATATGAAGGGACATAGTTGGAACTAAAGCTGAGGTTGTGCAGGGCCTTAAACAACAGAAAAAAGACTTTGAAGACATTTGATAAAGGCTCTCAAAATAAGTGGAATGGATAGTGGTATAGACAAGTAAAAACAGAGCTACTAACCAGACCCAATGATATATTAATTAATATTCACTGTCAACCATAAAGAAAGTCTTCAGGGAATGATGCAGGGTTCCATCCTTGATCTGGTTCTTTTCAATATCTTTGTTTATGATTTAGACACAAGCATAAGTGACATGCTTATCAAAACTGGATGAAGGATGTTTAGAGAGATAGATAATTCACTAGATATAAAAAGTATTTCAAAAACCTGAAGTCAAAACAACCTGTTTAATAAGGGATAAATATAAAACCTTAAAATTGGCTGCCAAAATGAATTTTACACAAATAACACAGGGGAGATATGGCTAGGAAACATCACATTTGGAAAAAAAAAGATCCAGAAGTTTTCATGGAATTACAGTTCAATATGAATCAAGGGTATTTATTAAAGAGCAGTCAAAACAGTTAATACTAATTTAGTAGGTATGTGTGAGGGTCCCATTGTGTTCTGCTCTTGTCTAGCCACCAAAGGGAAACTGTGTCCAGTTCCACATAAAACATTTCAGAAGGAACAGTGATAAGCTGAAACATATGAAAAAGAAAGGTGATAAGAAATGAGTGGGGATTTGAAACTATGCCATATAAGGATTCTTTAATTTTATTAGATATTGCACATTAATGAGAAAGTATGCCAAAAGTTTATGGACATAATATTTTGTTACTACTATATACAATACAGAACAATACGATTGACCCTGGGGTAGCTTCCCAAACTAGATACCCAATCTTTGAATGTTAATTGTGATGAGGATTGTACACCCATTTGGTCTATTACGCATGCAATTTGAATAAGAGCAGACAAATAACAAGCAGGTGAACAGGAACTTGAAGCCATCTATTCTGAAATTAAAACTAATACCTTTTCTACTGTACTATTAAACTGTTTTATATACATTACTTTAGGAAGATGATTTTCTTAAGTTGGTCTACATTATACTTAAATATAGAATGAGAAACTTTATAAATACTCATGTGTTAATTTAATTTTAAGAGTTTTATTTTAAAAACTCAATTTATTAAATATCCATCCTCCTTTTTCTTTGCTCTCCCTCCTCACCCTAGTTTATATTGTGTGATTCTTAAGAAATCTGAAAGACAGCCATACTCGGCCTTGTATTTTTGTGAAAAATTTGATGAAAATTTCCAGGTAGTAGGAAATTAGAGACATTATGACAGTTGTAGTCTATAAAACTAGTGACTGATTTTCTAAGATGCTCTATGTTTCATGGCAGTGTGTGAAAGAAAAATAAGAAAAGAAATACTGCATCATTTAAATGCATATATGAATATGTCTGTGTAAAGACATATGTACACATATGCAATATATTCATGCTCAACTCTTATTGCTCAGTTTCTTTAGTTTTTAATTTTCCTAATGACTGACTTATTCTCTATTTCTTTTGATTAAATTTTGATTAAATTCTAAATTATTTATTTTAATGAAGCTATAGAAATACAAAAGCCTATGAGGAAAATTTCATTATCACAGCAAACAGTGTTGGGACCTGGAGTTAGGAAAACCTCAGACACTGACGGAATGATCCTGGGCAAGTCACTTAAATTCTCTCAGTCTTAGTCTCCAAGCTATAAAATGGGGATAAAAATAGCACCTATTTCACATGGTGGTTGTGAGGCTCAATTAGCAGACTTTTGCCACATTGCAGATGCTATACAAATGTTATTTTCTTCCCTGTGAATGAGATTTATGCCATTGAACAATGTTTAAGAATTATGGATAATGTGATTAAAACACTAAAATTAATCTTTCAACATGCTTGAAAGAGCCAGAAACATATATAAGAAATGAATTTATAGATAAAAGTTTCCATTTTAAATGTTATTTGTTTTATTTTTATATTGCAAACTTTTACAGATTATCCTCACTCCAAGAGAAATCTCTTGTAACAAAGTCAAATAAAATTAATAATACAGTAACCTCATATGTAAATGCATGTAGTATTTCAAATCCACAGCCCCACCTCTATTTTAAAAAATAACAAATGTATTTTTTTTGCTCCCCAAACCAACTACTTTGAAAAAGAAAAGAAAAACAAATTTCTTATCGGAAATATACATAATATTTGCATCATTCTGTACACTCAATGGTCACCTCTTTGTAACGAATGGCATTAGGAATGGTTATTATATTATACTTCTTTAAACTTTCAAAAAACTCGTTTTCACAATGTTGTTATTGTGTAAGTTGTTCTCCTGATTTTGCTTATTTCATTCCTCATCAAACTTCTGACAAAAGTTTTATTTTGTAATATTGATGTTATGTTCTTGTTCCACTTCACTTGGTATTATTTCATTCATCATCAGTCACATTGATACACCGTTGGTGGATCTGTGAATGGATACAGACATTCTGACTGGCAATTTGGAATTATACACAGAAAGTTACTTAACAATAACTGACTGCATTATAGCATCCAAGAGGTCCAAGAGGAAAAAGTCTTTTATGTAGAAAATATATATGTAATAGTTCTTTTGGTTGTGGCAAACAAAAACCAAATAAAAATCTAAAAATCAAAGGGATGTCCATCAGCTGAAGAATGGTTCTCTAAGTCAATAGATCTGCTGAATAATATTACTTTGTTTTCATTCTGTTAACAAGTGAGGAAAGAGACAAACACAAATGAACTGATACAGAGTGAAGTGAGCAAAAACATAAGAATAATTTGTGACAGAATGTTTAAGTTCAATCCTAGCTTTCTATCTCTTGTAATGGAATCATACCTTCCTTGAGTCTCAGATTTATTGCTGCCTGCTCCCCCTTCTAAATACCAATTTTTCTACAAGTCTATAGAAAAATAAATCTGATGTGACCTTTGGCAGATTTCCTGCAATTCTTAGGCCCTATAAACAGAATGCTTTTAAAGTTGGAGACTCCAGCGGTAGAAAAGGGCACAGATCACCTAAATTCTCAACATAGTGTACTGATTCTGGAAGGCAGCAAATCTTTCCAAACCAAAACCAGCTACCATGAGTTCTTGTTCTACTGCTCCTTTAGACCTAATGAACCAATTACAGAGTCTACCTGGGTAAAGTTTAACTACTGGACACTTAAGAGGATGGGTTAACATTTCAAATGACTATGTATGGCCAGAGAGATTTCATTGTAGTAAAAGAAATTTAGTAACATAATATTGTAGAGCTGGAAAAGATGTTCAACTCCTGCATTTTACAAAAGCAGAAACTGATTTCAAGTGACTTCTCCAAACATCATACTGTTAGTAAATGTTGGGATTAAGACTAGAATTTAGACTCTAGACTACTAGTCTAGTTTGTTTTCTATTATAACAACAGTAACAAAAACAACAGTTAGCTTTTATATAACATTGCAAAACACTTTACAAATATTATTTCATTTTATTTTCACAACAACCTAACAAGGTATGTGGTGTTATTATTATTCTCATTTTACAAATGACAAAACTGAAGCAGACAATAGTTAAGTGACTTGCCTGGGGTGACACAGATATTAAGGCTGGATTTGATCCCTTGTTATTCTTGACTCCAGGTCTGGTACTCTATCCAGTTTTCCACTCAGCAGTTTACTAATCATACTAATTCAATTTCTACCAAAGTAAACTTAAACAATTGCCAAAGTTGACGTAAATCTTTTTCCTTCATCAGAATGCCGAATCATACATGAAAACATTTTTAATATCACAAAAGGAATTATACAAGCATTTGCAATTTCTATCTTTATGCTCCAATTTAAATAGACAAATTACTTGATTAGTCATCTACATATAGTAAAAAGAAATCTATATTAGCAAATAGGAGCAGCAATAACATTTTTAAAGCATCATACCAGTCCCCTTTTAAAGTATAAAAGTTATATCACTATTCATTATGGCAAAATCATCTGTATTTTACTTTAAAATTCTTATTGGCATTGCTATCTCCTCTAATTAAATAATTTATAAACATATCTAGATAGATAGATAGATAGTATTTAGGCAGAGTAGATGGCAATGCTAGTGTGTGAGTGCATATATATATATATATATATACATAAAAGTATATAAATATGTATATACACATTTATTTGATGTACATATGTATGATCTTGTATAATATTGCCTTGCAGGAACTATAAGAAATTTGGAACCCAATCTTTCTTTAAAAAACTTGTTCACATCCAATATTACTAATTCTTGTGATTAAAGCAAAGTATTATGTATATAATTACTCATTTCCATTATAAAATTTTCTGTACCACATTACTCACTGAGTATATTGTAACAAATTCAGCCTATAACTGTAACAACCAGATTTTGAGTGGCATTCAGTAATCTAATGGTTATGCACTTCAGAAGCAGTAAGCAAGAAGATGAATGAGAAGGGAGGGGAGGAAAAGGAAGGGAGAGGGAGAGAGAGGGAAAGAGAGAGAGAATGTAATGATTATAATGATTTTCCCTGGGCTTAATTTGGAGTACCTATTATTGCTAGTACAAAGTAAGCCACTCAACAAAATGGTTTTAAGTACTTTCACTAATATTTAATGCACTTAATTAAGAACGAAACATATGTACAACTTCCTTAGTTTGGATGCCATTTGATTTCAACTGCCTTTAAGGCCATGAGTACATGCTTCTATAGTTTTGGTATAATTCTCTGCACAGTAGAGATTAAGTCAAACTGTTTCTATTGTGTAGGCTAAGGAATCATTAAATATAAAATGAAGGATAACAATTATTCAGGTTATAAAATTAATTTCCCCCAGGTCACCCTGCAAACTAACTTCCCATGAACTCAGACTAATGACCTAAATCTGTATTCTCTAGGTAGTCTAAAATGAAATCACAGCATGAAAAAAGCCAAAAAGTGTAGTTGGGGGGTGGGAGAGATTGATTGATCTGGAGACTCCTGAACAAACTGATTTCCTTTCAGCTCAGTTGATAAAAGTATAGAAATTAAGCAGTAACAGAGACAAGAAAGTGTTAAATTTGGACCTTAAATGAGATCCAAATTGGTGTCTACACTTTGTTACCCTTTAACAAGGAATGAAGAAATGTTAGAAAAATAGAGGTAGAAGCATAGTGTATACATAGTCTCATCCAGTAGTTCTGGTAGGTTAGCACAAAAAGAATGCAAAGACCTCTCAAAAACATGGCCCTTGGAGAGAATGGAGCCACTTGACCCAACCTCCTCAACAGAAAAGAGGGGATGTCCTAGAAAATGCCAAATTCTTAGAGCATGCTGGGCTTTAGTCTTTCAGAAAGAAGAACTGAAGTTTCTTAGCAGCACCAGTTTCATGTAGGGAAGAGTGTTATGCAGGAGTTGGAGAACCAATAAGGGACTAACACTCAGTTTGCAGAAGTAAGACTGGAATATGTCCTCTGCTATTACAGTGAATTATTCAGCAAGTATACATTGAATGAAAAGGGGTTCACCTCACTTAGTAGCACCAAGTTCGTTTGCTTCTGGGTAGAGTCCAAGCCCAAATGAGTCAATATACATAAAGAACTTTATAAACCTTGAAATACTGCATACATGTTAGTTATTGTTATGAGGGCAATAGCAGAAAACTAGAGACCTGCATATATCCCTGGGGAGATAGTTGGGACTTGGTATAATATAAAGAGGGTTGTCCTCTAGCAACTCCACACTATTTCCTTTACTTAAGTTATGGTTTTGAATCTGTAGGACTTTTCTCCCTGGGGTGAAAGTAAGACTCAGGAGAGGGAGAAACTAAATTGATTATTTATGGATGACTGTGATGTCCTTACGTTGATCTTTGTTTTCTGTAGGGTAAATCAAGGGCTGTCCTATACTTGTTATCCATTATTATTTTGAATGCTTGCATGGGAATTGAGGACTCTTTCTATTTACATCTGTGAAGACTTAAAATTGAGTTATATTCCAAGGTTCCCAGAAAACTAAAAAACAACAACTGTGGATGGAGACAAAATGAACCACAGAGATTTGATTTGGGAGCCACTCTCAAGATGACAGACAGAATCACAGACACAGATAGTGAGGAAATCAGGTAGACAGAGGACAGTGACAGAGACCGGCAGAGCACTTCAGGTCTATGGGTATCCAATAGGCAAGAGGTTATTCAATATGTTAGATGGAGGAGATCTATAGGCTAACACAAACATCTAGAGGCCTCTTTCCTTCTATCTCCTTTGAGATTGAGATCTCTTGGTGGTACGTGAACCATTGCTTCAGACATACTTGAATTCTATGACACAGACTGAAATAGCAATGTGGACTGTGGAAGCCATATGTGGCTATGACCCCAGCTCTGTCAATGAACAAAACAATAAAAGCAGACTAAGACTATGACCAAAATTACCCTGAATCCATGGTACCCAGAGAATTAGTTAGTAGTGGTTAGCACTACTAGAAAAAGACAGGAACTGGTCAGCCTGACACTTAGTTGGCCTTTTTTTGGGTTGGCAAGCTGGAAGTAGAAGACTCCTTCTCTTAACTGCATTTTTCTTGATCTTCTTTTATAATCTGAGAACCAAAAATCAGTTCCCAGATATATACTCCTATACCTATTATGTGGTAATCAGTGGTTCAAGAACTTCACCTGCCACCCCCATAGACCTAAAAGAGTGAGATGGGAAAATGTTTGTGAGATAAGTTAAACTAGAAGATTTCTTGAAGGAATAACTAATCTTTCCTTCTCATTTTTTCTATGTACATTAAATTACAGGACCACATTATTTTGAGTATGTATGTCCTGGAAATTTGAAGAGTTATTGATTAACCAGATTCCAGCTGAATTATGAGAGTTCTAGAATCACAGACTTTAACTTTTCAAAAAGTACTATTCTTTTCCATCCCCTAGCTAAGATAAAAAAAAAGTCAATGTGGGCTTTACCTATTCAGCTCTGCTGCTTCAAGATGAATGTCATAGTAGTAAAGACAACAGGCTAGGCATTTGTGGACTGTATATTCTCTGGTACCCAGGAGGAATGGTATAATGGTAATGTAATTTGAATTTGAAGACCTCTTTGTATTGGCAAGGAAGCAGATACTTAGCACTTAGTAATTAATCAAAGCCTCTGTGAATGAAACAGAAGGTATGAACCTCTGTTCCTGATGTAACAGGCTGGTTGAAACAGGAAGCAGCTTATGCTGTGTGTATATAAGGAAAAGCTCCAGAGAGGGATGGTCAGAATTTCCTGGGACAAGAATCTGGTGGCAGAAAAATTGGAAATTAAGGGGATGCCCATCAATTGGGGAATGGCTAAACAAGTTGTGGTATATGAATATAATGGAATACTATTTTGCTATAAGAAATGAGAAGCAGATGGACTTCATATTTACTTGGAGAAGCTTATGCAAACTAATGCTAAGTGAGAAGAGCAGAACCAGGAGAAATTTGTACACAATGACAGATACAACGTATGTATGTGTGATGACCAACTTTGATAAAGTGGACTCAGCAACGCAAGCTTAAAAGACAACTCTAAAAGACTGAGGATGAAAGGAGATGTCTACATTCAGAGAAAGATCTAGAAAGAACAGTTTAAATGGAGACTGAAGCAAGCTACTTGCTCTCTTTTCCATGTTTGGTTTTGTTTCCTCTTTCCCATTGTTCATTCCATTGGTTACAACCCTTCTATACAACCAGACTAATGTCTAATGTGAAAGTATTTGGAGATCCTATACTCGACTGCAAACTGCCGTGAGGAGGGAGAGAGGGGAGAAAATTTGAAACTCAAGGGATTGTGGAACTGAATCTTATAAACTAAAAGTAAATAAACAAATCAATTTAATAAAAAAAAAGAATCTGGTGGCAGAAGCTGTTCTGCTAGAGAAACAGAGAGAGAGAGAGAAAGGGAGAGAAAGAGAGAGAGAGAGAGAGAGAGGGAGAGAAAGAGAGAGAGAGAGGGAGAGAAAGAGAGAGAGAGAGAGAGAGAGACAGGGAGAGAGAGAGAGAGAATTTCTCAGCAGCATCTGGAGGCTGGGCTGCTACTGCTCCACTGAGAATTGAGAATAGAAATGGGAATTGAGAACTGAGTCAGAATTTCTTGGAGCACTATGGAGGCAGAAGCAGCTGCTAGGAGGAGGCTGAAGAGGAAAGCCCACCCCCACCCCCACCCCGAAGCTGAAGAGAATCATTTTGATTTTGAAAACCTACATGGAGTGATTTTTCATTCTGGGAGCCAGCTGAGACTTCTTCTGGGTCTGAGGGCCAGCTGGAGTTGCCAAGGGACTGAGGAAGCATGACTATGATGCTGAGACTTTATCTGTTTGTAGCTTTGTTGGGCCTTGACTTCCTGGGAGCATAAACTGTGAGGGATTTGAGATGGATTGGACACTGTGAGCTCCGATGTGGAGAGGGAACTGCATGGAGAACGGGACTAGGACCTGGGAGCTGTCTGCCTGTGAACCCAGGTGACAGTTTAGTGAATCCAGGTAGGATCTGGGACCATGGAAGGGGATCCAGGGAATCCAAGGGATCACCTTGAATCAAACTGAAAGAAGACTTTACTTGGATGCTGTTTAGTGACTAAGAAGATTATAATTTACTACTGACCAAGGTAGGGGTGGAGGGTCTGTGTATTTTCTAATAATGAAGGATGACTGATTGACTAAATGATTGTACTTAGTGACTGATGACTGAATAAGTAATTGATTTGTAACCTAGTATGCTCCATGAGTGGAAAACTTTGACTACTGTACTTTGTGACTGAATTAAGGATTTCGTGAATGCTTGAGTTACTAAATGATTGTTCTTTGTTCAAAACATTGTGGCCACTGTAGTGGAAACTATGTGGCCATTTTCTGTGATAAGTTGTTGTGAATGCTATATTTTGATTATCTGTGATAAGTTGTAAAATTGTGAATGCTGTACTTTGATTTACTGCGAATGCTTTGCTTTGATTTGTTATGGAATAAATAATTCTTCTGGAAAGCTGCTAGTGTGTGGCTTTACAAATGGTTTACACCAGGGACGGGAAACCTGCAACCTTGAGGCCATGTATAGCCTTCAGGGTCTCTGAATGTGACTTTCTGACTGAGTCCATGCTTTACACAACAAATCCTTTTATTAAGAGGATTTGTTCTCTGGAGTTTGGATTCAGTCAAAAGGCTGAACTTGAGGACCTAGAGGGTCACATGTGACCTCAAGGTCGCAGGTTCCCCACTCCTTGGGTTTAGGCTTTTGAAAAACATTACCTACTTATATGCCAAAGAGCCTCTAAGGAGACCACTTGACAGCTGCCTTGAGTAGAGAACTACATGGTAGACTCTTCATACACTATACTCTATTTCCGGAGGCTTTAGGAAGGTTGCATACTTGGTTTGCTTATGCTACCATGTTGCTATTACAGTTCTTCAAATGTAATATGGTATCAAATGAGCATTATAAAACATACACATATAAGTATATGTGTTATAAAATGACATATACAAGTGTCACATTAGCATTACTTACAAAATTTACTATATATTAAATGGCAAATTTAAAATCTTCCAAGTTAAGGTTTTCTTTCCCCCAAAACATGTTCCCCCTTATTTTTTTTTCCAATTTTTAAAAACATTTTAATTTAAAGTTTTGTGCACCAAATTCTATTCCTCCCTCCCTTACTGAAGGTAATTTAGGCTATAATTATATATTACATCATTAGTATATAATTATACATAATAACCTACATAACTGACATGTCTAATTATATAAAAAATTCATATTAGTCATTTTATACAAGAAGACTTGAATGAAAGAAAGTGAAAAATAACATGTCTATATTCACCCAGTATCAGTTCTTTCTCTGGAGGTGGATATTATACCTTATCTTCAGTCTTCTGGGATTGTCTTGGATCATTGTATTGCTGAGAATAATCTAAGTTGTTCACAGTTCTTCATCAAACAGTATTGCTGTTACTGTGTACAAAGTTCTCCTGGTGCTGTTCACTTCATTATGCATCAGTTCATGTAAGTCTTTCCAGGTTTTTCTGAAATTATCCTGCTTGTCATTTTTTTTATAGGCCAATAGTATTCCATTACAATTATATACCACAGATTGTTTAGGCATTCCCCAACTGACAGGCATTTATTTGTTTTCCAGTTCTTAGTCACCATAAAAAGAACTGCTATAAATATTTTTGTACAAATAGGTCCTTTTCCATTTTTTTTTTTTTTAGCTATCTTTGGGATATAGAACTAGCTGTTTCTCCTTATTTTAACCACTTCAGTCTGTGGTACCATCATGTCAAAACCTTGAGTCATTTTTTTTTTACTATTATTTTCCTTTATTTCTTATGGACAATCCTTTATCAAGGTCTTTCAATTTTATCTCTACAGCATACCTCGCATTCATTTCTTTTCTGCTAAGCCAGTGGTTCTCAACCTTCCTAATGCCACGACCCTTTAATTCTCGTATGTGGGCATATCTACATGTAGGCAGACATGCCAGGAGACAGATAGAGGAGCGGTGTCTCAGTTCCTAAGACCATCGCAAATATGTGCTTTCCCATGGTCTTAGGTAACCCTTGTGACTCCTGTGAAAGGGTCACTTGACCCCCAACGGGGTCGTAACCCACAGATTGAGAACCGCTGCTCTAAGCTCTCTATTACTTTACCAATACAGGCCTTCATTTCCATCTACTTACATCACTGTAACAGCTTCATAACAAGTCTTTTTGTCTACACTATATCACCTCTTCAATCCTTGCTCTGAAAAACCGTATCACTTTATTCCCTTTGCAGATTAACATATTACTTTTTATTATGGCTATGTGTGCTTATCTTATATAGATTAAAGACTGTTTTAAAAACTAAAAATTAATTTTATTTTTTAATGTATAATAAAGCAACAAGTATTGCTATAACACAGCATAATAAAAATATGATTGTATGTGAAACTACAAATCTATTATATACAACTTGCTATTCCTTTTAAATATATAATAAAATTATCATGTAAATTTCTTTTCTTTGTATTTTCCCATACCCCCTCACCTAAAGATGGCTATCACTAGGCACAAATATGTATACATATGTAAAATCATTCTCTACATACTTTCACACATCAGTTCTTTCTCTGGAAACAGCATTTGTTTCAAAAGTATGATTACCAGTTGATCAAGGAAGTTCCTTGATAGATTTGATGATCTTAGCAAGAAATGAAACTTATTTGGGAATTTCTGATTACCTAAGCTTTTCCACATATTCCAAGCACATTTGCCCATTATTAGGAGGACAAAAGACTACTTACCAGCTTAAGAATTAGTAACTAGGGCTAGAAATCTCCCAAGATTGCAATGCCAAAATAATCTTGTGGATGGATTTAGTCACATCATTCCTCTGCTCAAGAATTTTCTACTGCTTACCAAATAAAATTCAAGCATCTTTGCTTGGAATTTAGAGCCTTAATAATCTGAAATTATCCCATCTATTTAGCCTTACCTCATAGTATTATCTTTCATGGATTGCTTGTTCCAGTCAAAATGTTTACTCTGTGGTCCTTAATCACGGTCTAAACATTCTTCATTCTGTTTCCTTGCTTTCACTGTTTCACATACCTAAATGTCCTCTCTCACCCTTTTTGTCTCCTGAATTCCTACCTATTCCTTAAAGTCTAAATTTAATCAGTATTACCTTTCCTTTTTTTTTCCCTACTGACTGGTCACTACTCTAAGTTGTATTTCTCTAAAATGACTAATCATATATTATAGTTATCCACACATTTCTTAACACCCCTAATAGATTATAAGCAACATGAAGGTAGGGCTGGAGATGCAAAGAAAGGCAAAAATGCATTTGAAGCTCTTGAGGAGTTCACATTCTAAAGGAAAAGACCATCTGCAAAGACCTATGTACATACAAGAGATATACATTATAAATTGAAGGTAATCTCAGAAGGAAGGCTGGTATGAGTAGAGACTGGGAAGGATCTCATGCAGAAGGTAGGATTTGAGCTAACTTATGAAGGAGATCAAGTAAGTCAGGAGGCAATATTCAAGAAAGAGTATCCTAGGGATAGACATAAGTTAGTGAAAATGCCTGGAGTTAGAATATGGAGTGTGTGTAGGGAATAGCCATAAAGCTGGTGTCTCTGGAATTTTAGTCTATGGAAGGGAATAAAGAATAAGACTAGAAAGGTATGAAAGGACTTTTCTTGGTCAACATTCTTCCTATTTTCCTTTCCTATTAGAATATGCCCTTTTTACCAGCAACAAGTGATTCACTTTTGTATTCATATCCCCAACACAGAACAGTGCCTGTCACATAATGCATCATAAATGCTTTTTCACTTATTCCTTCATTATTCTTTGATCCTCCTTCCCATTGAACCAAGTATACAGGCTTATTCAAAACAGGTAATCAAATAATATTAGCTGAATGAATATGATGAAGAAATGAATCAATATGAATTTTGTCTGAATAGATATTTAGACATTGGATCAATCTCTGGTACATATGTGAAAATATTTTTTAAGTTGTGAAGTGATATATAATAAAGAATAATTATCTTTGGTTGGCTTGAGACCTATGATTTTATCAGTCTAGGAAACTCCATGTATGTAAACTCCTTACATCAATGTAAATCAACCTAAACTTAGTCTTGAGTTACCAAGAGCACTGAAAAACTGAATTATTTGTCCAAGGTCAGAAGTTATGTGTCAGAGGCAGAACTTGAATAAAACTCTTCCTGAATCCAAGGCAAGCCTTCTAGTCCCTATGCTATTATGCCCTACATCACTCTCATAATGACTATCTTTATAATAAAATCAACCCTCAGAAATTATGTAATAATTAAACTTTGATAAACAATTCCAGAGTTTTGGTTCTTTTCTGTTAATAATGATTAAAACAGAATCCTGAACGGATAGGGTTAACCTAAATTAAATGTGTCTCTTAAGAAGGGAAGGCATTGTTTTATACTTTTACAAATATTACCCCCCAAATCCTTGCAATTAAAAAATAATGTTTAAAACAAGAAAAGGTTAAGTTTTCTGGAAATGCTCTTTCTCTGATAATGGTAGATAAATGAAGTGTTGCTGTAAAATGCTTGTTGACTTTGACTACAGCACAATCAGATGTGGAGCACTGGGCTCTAACTAACCATGCTGGTATAGATTTTCATTATGTCATTTGTTTATCACTGAGTAATCTTTTTTAGCAGAGTGTAGCTTCACTTTGATTTCTACTCTAAAAATCAATGTATTAGAAAAGAGAAGTGGTTTAAATGTAGACATCTGAAAATGACAATATATCTAAGCATTAAATCTGATATGTATAAACTGACTAACAGAAACATCAGTTTTATTTGCTATTTTTTTCTTATTTGTTAGATGGAGTTAAATAAGTAAACATCAGGATTTCTCTAATTCTTCTTGAAGTTCAAATGGACAAACACCCCAAATTCAGTCATCCTACTGAATGAAACGAAGAAATTATGTGTTATTAATGATTTTGTAAATTATAAAGATCTCAAAGATAAAATTAAGGTGTGTTTTAAATCAGAATCAAAAAAGTAATAGGACTACATTTTAATAGCTGAGAATCTTTGACGATACACAATGATGTGTGTCAGTTGAGAATAATTTTAAAAACTGGCTCCTTTTTAGATTATATATTTTATGGGAAAATACATGATTAAAAACTCTTGCATGAAGTCACAAAAGATATTTACTCTCAATAGTTTTATGCTATTAACAAGATGTATTCATAACAAAATGAAATATTGAGACTGTCAATATATGGCATTTTTGTAGGCCTTTGGCAATGCAGATAAGCTTTATTCTCACTGAGAATATTGGATATATCTCCCTTCTTGAACTTTGAAAAGCAAATAGAGTACATACATTTATCAATCCTGACATTAATACCTCTGTATAAGAAATCATAGTCTAGCTCAGCAAAGTGTCATCCACAGCAATAACAAAACAAACCACGTAGGCCAATCAGAAATCTTCCAAAGATGTGATGAGAGGGTTGCTATGACTAAACTCAATAATTTTATGTTGATCTGAAATACGTCTTTCTCTCATATTTCCAATCCTAAGAAGGAGCAGACACAATATGGGATGCTTACACAACATATTCCCTTCTATGAATGTAAAAAAAAAAGGAAATTAATGATGAATGATCTAAATGGTCAATATCTCCCATAGTTGATTCATTGAAAAACATGCAAGTTTGGGTCAGTTAACTTCTTGACACTTTCTGGAAGCTCCCAGTTTTGTCTACTTTAGTTATTAATATGGATTTCTGGTCTTAGAATGCTTTATTTTCAGAGGAATGTGACCATATACAGTTTAAATTTTATTGTTTGTAAGTCTACTTGCCATAGCAAGATAGGAGCTTAAGAGAAGAATTTGTTTCCTTTTCAATTTTCAGGGAATGGCAATTTGTACCAATGTCTCACAGAGTTAAGTTCAATAGCAAACATATATTAGGAACTATCATGTAAATGATATTGCTAAGCAAAGGCATAATTTAAAAGACACATACCATACCTGTTCTTCTTATAGAGCACATTGCTACAAGAAGAAAATCCCAGAAATTATTTTTGCTTGTTTATTTAAGATCACATAGTAAGAAAGCCAGTCTCTTAGGTAACAGAGTCACTGTTATCTAGAATACCTGTGGGCTTTCAGCATTATGATATTTGTCTCTTCTCACAAGCAGTGCAGGACCATCAGGTAATAAAGAAATCCGTTTACAACCTTTGTCCTCAGAGTTCTGTCACCACATTAACAGAGTAGAAGCAAAAATATCTCCATTTATAATCTCTGATAACATATATTGAAGCTGAATGTTTATATGATTTCTAAATATTCATTTTAATATTAAATCCGAGGGCAACAAGGGAAATCATAGCCTAGTGAACAGAAAGGTTTCTCTTAGATTCAGAAAGAATTTTTGTCCAGTCCTTCTGATGCATAACTTGCAATCAAGTGCAATTATTGTAAATTTTTGGTACCATAAGCAACTTAGGCTAATTTATAGACTAATTTATATTAGTGGAAGGGTTTTCCCTCCTAAAAGTTCCTTAGACTGATGAAATAATAGGTCTCAGTAAAAAGAAAAAAAAATAAAAGTCTGTAAAAAGGTTCTTGATAACTCAGGCCATTATTATAACAAATGACTTTTATACTATGAAGTAATGCCTATAAGAGCCATTGAGGTGTATGAGGTAGGTATGGATATTTAGCTCTAAAGTAATGACACCAGACAACTTCACTTTTTGTGTTTTTATTTCTGCTACGGACTTGTTTAAAGTATTTTAAGGAACTCAATTGTCAATACTAGAGGTTGAGAAGCAGGTAATGCAAATTAGAATTTTCATAAGAGTTAATGGGCTCCAAATGTAAGCAATCCCAATATTTAATCAAAATGGATCTGTTAAGTGCCCTCAAAGTGCCCTCACTGTGAATACCAATACGAAGGTGGAAGAATTCTAAGTCTCAAGGGAATTATATTTTAATGGGGGATATAAAGAGTATACATATAAATATATATATTTACTACAGAGTGGTTTGGGAGAAAGGACACTAGCACTGGGGGATTAGGAAAGATTTCCTGTAGAAGGTAGTACTTAAGCTACATCTTGAAGGAAGAGTGGGAGTCTGTGAGATAGAGGTGAAGAATGAATTACAGACACAAGGAATGAACATTGCAAAGGGACAGAGACAGGACAAGGTGTGTTATTTGTAAAAAAAAAAAAAAACAAAACACCAAAAAAAGTTTGGCTACATTACATAGTTATGAAGGGGAGAGCAATGACCAGCAGGAAGAAAAGTTTGACTTGCGCCTGGCCATGAAGGATTTTAAAAGCTAAACAGAAGAGTTTATATTTGATCCTAAAGTAAATAGGGACTTATCAGAGTTCATTGAATAGGAGAGTGACATACTATGATATGTACTTAAGAAAAAACAATTTTAGTAGCTATGTAGAAGACTGACTGACATGGGAGAGATTCTGTTCTGGAAGGCCATTTAGAAGGTTCTTGTAACAATATAGGTGAGGGATGATAAGATCCTGGACTAAGGTGATATCTGTGTAAATAGAGAGTAGGGGTTAAATAGAAAAGATACTATAGAAGGGGTTAAATAGAAAAGATACTACAGAAGTATAAGATTTGACAACTAATTGCATATGTGGGGTAGGGAGCTGAGGGTAACACTGAGGTTATGAATGTGGGAGACTAAAAGAATAGTGGTATCTTTGGCAGAACAGTGAAGTTTTAAAGAGCAATATTTGTGGTGGGCAGTGAGTCCAGTTTTAGACAGGTTGAGTTTGAGATATCTCCAGGACGCACAATTCGAACTGCCCAGTAGGCAACTGCTGAAAATCAGAGAAGAGAATAAGACTAGATAAACAAGATCTATATAAACAATGATCAAAATCTATGCGACTGGAAGAGGTCACCAGAGAAAACGGAGACAGAAATCAGGAAGTCCTAGGACACAGCCATGGGGAGCAAATGCAAAAGCTACAGAGTACCTATGACATAACACCATTTCTGCTTACTTCTAGGTTTCTCAAAGTTGTTTTCCATAGTCAAGATTATTTACCTCATAATTTTTTGTTAAATAATTACTGAAGGATTACGATGATGATGAACAGCTCACATTTACTTGGTGATTTCTTTCTTTTTTTTTTTAAACTTTATACAAAGGAGAAGATGAATTTTTTAGAAAAGAATTCTTCTGAGATGATTTCTAAAACAGTTTATATTCTTATTTGAAAAAACTTCAAAAAATATCATTAAAATGCTCAACAAGGTATTTAAATACATTTCAAGTTATTTCATTACACTCATAAGTATTACTTAATGTACTCGTGTCTATACAAATACTCTATTAAAACATCTTTTTATTTAAATATTTCTTGAAGATGTTAGCTGTTTGATAATTTTAGAAAACTCATTAAGCTAAAAGAGTAGAAGTAGGGACAAAAGATGGAATTTACTAAGAGACAGATTGCAACTCAATCTTAGGAAGAACTTTCTAACAATTAGAGATGTTTAAAACTAGAATTGATTGCCTAATGAGATAGTGAATTTCCTGTGCAAAAGTGTTCAAGCACAATATGGATGGCCACTCATCAAGGATATTATAAATGAGATTTCTCCACTGTTAAGGATCTGACTAGATAACCTCTATACTACAGTCTCTTCTAGTTCAAAGATCTGATGAGTCTATTTGATAAACCATAATTCTACCTGTATACATATTTTCCAAACAACCTTCCCATTGATTATTTTTCCTGATCATACTATATCAATTATCCCCAAGTCCAGCTTTTTTTATCCCAACATGGACACTAATTCAGTGCTGAATACATGTTAAATTATTTTTAAAATGGTTATCAGTACATCAACTAACCTCAATACTCCTAATTCCAAAGACTGCAGTTTAACTATATTTTCTTGCTATTTTTCAATGTGGTATTTTTTTAGGTAGAAATAAAACTGAACAAATACTATCCCCTTAAAGCACTGTACTTCTGCTATACAATCTAGGACTCAGTTATCATTTTTACTTATGCTTATGTGATACTTCTCCATAACATTTTCTGGTGCACATAGGCACTTAATGCATGCTTATTGAATGCCTGCCTGCCTGCCTGAATGATTCCATGACTGACTTCATAGTGCTCCTACAGAAGCAGAAGAGAACATCCCAGAAGCAGGTAGAGAGTAGTAATTGTTGGATAAGGGGAGGAGAGAGTGTCAATAGTTGTTTCAATGCTTCTCGTCCACATATTCATTCTTTCTGTTTATGACTCAAAGTAATATATATGTGATCCTGTACCATCCTCTGAAATACTTCTGTAGTAGCAAACACCCTAGCATACCTAGGATGGCTGCTAGCACAGGTTCTTTATATCTGCTTTTCTAAAGGAAAGCAACTCAACATGGGTTAACAATCTTACTTTAATCAATGAAACATCTATCATTTACCTAGTTCAGGGGGGAAAGTCAGCACCCTGAACTCAGAGAATACAAACAGAAATCACAACAGAAAATAACACAATTCAGCAGATAGGGCTTTCAGCTGTCTAACCATTACATCCATAAGTAGTTAGTTACCAGAGAAGGAAACACCAAAGCACTGGGTTTTCAAAGCCAGGGGGCTCAACGTCTGCCTAGAGTCTCATCTGGCCAAATCACACAACTCTTTCCAAAGTGAGCCCCAAAGCAAAACCTCACATCAAGGTATACATAGCCTTCTCCTGGCTCAAAGAACATAACAACCCTCTTGACCCACTGCCCAATTACAAAGTAATAAGGTGTGGGCATTCCTGAAAAAAGAAGCGTCCTGCCACAGGCTCCATATGACCACATTCAGCCTATTAGGGGGCAGAGTATATTTTCAAATCAGGGAAGATTCTCAGAGTCACTTAAGCCTATCAAGGGGCCAAGGGGCAGGGAAGTTCTTCATATTCCCATTACAACTTCTAAGTTCCATTTAATTCACTGTACCCAGTTCTCAGAGACAGGAAGGGAATATGACTTCCTTATCTGCGATGGGAAAAGCATCACAAACGTCTTGGATTTGGAAACACCCCAAAGTAAAAAAAGAGCTTCACACCAAAACTGTGGTACTTCCTCATTCATCAGCCATTTTCTTTTAACATTCCATGAAAACAGGAAGATAGTATATTAAATTAACTTTACTTCAATAATTATTAAGCTAAAGTTATATTGTGTTCTAACAACTATACTAGTCATAAGAGAGCTACAAATGTTGAAATATGGCCCCTGACTTCATGGAGTTACAGTTTAGTTGAGGAAAGTGATACCTATTTGAATAACTAACCTATAATACATGATAAGTGCATAAGAAAGGTACAGAGTAGAATATGAGATCTGAAGGTGGATTATCATTGACTTAAGAGAATGTAGCAAGCTTCAAGGAGGAGGTAGGTTTTAACAGATTACTGAGGTTGAACACTACAGAAATGGTACTGGGGCACGGAAGTGCTGTGTATGCACTGGAGATGAAAACAAACAGCACAGTTGGTCTGTAATAGAAAGAACATGGACAAAATGAAACACAGGTACAAAAATACTATGGCATCAGATTGTGGAAGACTTTGAATGCTAGGCTATCTATTCAATAGGTAATTTGGAGCCACTACAGGGTTTTGAACAGAGAAATGACACGATTGCGTCCCCTGATAAGGAAGATTAGTTTGGCCCTGGAATGAAGATATCATAGGAGATGGAAAAAAGGAGAGGCAGACAAGCCTCCTAGATAACTGTCCAGGAGGGTAGTAATGCTGGTCTATACTAGAGTTGTGACAGTAGGAATAGAGAGGCAGAGGTGTGCTTATTTGGGAAGGCAGAATATATGGGACTTAGTAAGTTGATATTTGAGCCAGGCAGGAAAGACTCAGACTTAATGCTAAGGTGTTGAACGTAGGAAACTGATAGAATAATAAATAGAGGAGTGTGTGTTTTGAGCTGTGATTATGATCTCTTCCAGCTCTGCTTAGCTTGTCTCCTGTTCTAAAGACTATATAAACTACATATTACAATGTAGATTCTGGAGTGAATAAGCAGGAGGGGAATGTAGGGAATATATTTGCTTCTTCATGCTCTACTCCTACCATACTACATTTTTAAGTTCAAAAGGAATACTGATTTTAAATCTTTCACCTCCCTTCCAATTTGGGCAGCCCCTTGTTCTACCTAGTTTCCTATGAACTGACATTGATTTCTGTCCAGCTACATAGTCAAAGAACCGCAATGTATAAATCCAGAGACAAAATCTTGGAACTTGAACATCAGAGGGAACTTCAGCAACCATCTAATCTAAGCCACACATAAAAAGAATCCCCATTATAACACACTTACCTAGTAGTCATGCAACCAGTGTCTGCAAACATCAAATTAAGGGTAACCTATCACTTCTCAAAGCAGTTCATTCGACTTCTGACAACTCTAATTGTCTAATTAAGACTTAAATTATGTGCTCAGATTTTTATAAGTGTGTAGTTTTTCTTTATTTGCATTTTCTCACAGGAATGATGACCTTCTCCCTAATATTATTTTCAGGGTCAAATGATATGATGTATACAAAAGATCTTTGGGAAAGGTATGAAGAACTACACAAATACAAGCCATTATCATCATGTTTTATTCCTGAATGGAAACCCTTTACTAAAAAAATGTGGACACTTTAAGGTACCCTATTATCTACCTAAAACACCCATTCAGTATTCTTCCAAATATAGAGTTTCATTGTCATCTTCTTTACTCTCAACTCAAAGGTTATTTTTTCTAGTGTTATGATAGATTTTAAAGAAAAAGCTGATAGTGAAACTTTATGAAAAGGCTCATGGCTTTAAAATGTGAGCACCTCTATTAACTACTGCTCTACCACATACAGTTTGTGCCTGAGAGAGAGAGAGAGAAAGAGAGAGAGAGAGAAAGAAGGTGGACAGATAGATAGACACAGAGACAAGGAAAGAAAAAGAAAGAGAAAAGAAGGAAGGAAGGAAGGAAAGAAAAAATAAGGACATTGTCAATTTGATAAAGTACAACTCACAACTCATTAGTGTTGGGCACAGAGGTAATATTCCACATCAAAAATGACTGCTGAAATATTCACAATTACCAGCTGTTCAGAAACCATTTTATATGGATAAAAAACATGTCACATTTAATTTATCAGATGCTTTCTACTGTCATACTTCTCTTTCGTTCAATGTACTGAAAAGTTATAAAACTATTTCAGTCTCACTATCTCCATGTATAGACATTAAGAATAACACATATCCATTATCTACTCAGATATAATTGTATCTACACGGGTGAATAATCTTCTGTAGCACTGAGTTCTGAATTAACTCTTCCTTTAAAGATGTCTGAATGTGTAACATTTAGTAGCTTTATTAGAAAGCTACCATTTCTAATAGAAAAAAAATACAACACATTAATTTTGAAAGCCACGTTCCTTGAATGAGATATTCTTATTAGACCTATTTCTGTGTTGATTACAATGGAAAACATCATTAAAAACATAACACAGTATTAATCTCTGGGCACAAAACATAAATGGTGTACTCAAATCCTTGTGAAGGTGTAGTAACAATAGCCTAGAGTTGCAATCTATGTCATTCTACTGGGGTTTTGTGACTGAATATATACCTTGCTTTGTGCTACTGCAACTGTACAGATACTGTCAGCATTACTATATATAGCATACTTATTCCTAACCATTAAATAAAAATGGCCATGTGCTGATTACTGCTTCTCTTGTTTTCTTTCATCCATTATTGAATGCAACTGCATTCAGACAGTGAGAGAGTAGATGGGAGCAGCCCTTTTCCCTTCGGGACTCATAAGTTTAGTGAACTCCATTTCTTTCTCATTACATTGCATCTCATAGCCGCTGGTTTGGAGACTGACCTCCTGATGAGTTGCCCTCGCTTTCTACCTTCGCTCTCACAGCCGTTGTTGCAGTGGCTGCTGTTTTAACTGCTCATGGAATGCAGGGTGCTGTTTTAAAATATAAAAAAGAAATGATACTTGTTCTCTTAGAGCTTACCACTTAAGAAAATAAAAGTTAGACAACAGCCAAAATTCAATTTTTACCTGTGGATTTTAGTATGTGATACTCCAATTGCTGTAGAATAATGAATAAAGCTACCCAAGGCCTTCTGAATCAATCAAATAAGTGAGGGTCATTTATTAAGCACCTACTATATACAAAGGTAGAGAAGGAAATATAAACCACTTCAGTATCTTTGTCAAGAAAACCCCAAATAAGATCATGAAGAGTAGGACACCAGTGAAACAAATGAACAACATGCACCATGCACTATGCCAGGTTCTGAACACTCCTGAATGCTCATCTATTTGTCATTAGGGAAAACAATTGCCTGTTCTTTCATGAGTTTTTGCCTACTCCAAAGACTCTATGAGTTCATTGGAAGAATCACACAGAGTCCAGTTAGACCCATAGGTCAGGTGAAAAATCAATATTAGACCACATAAATATGGCATGATATTATTTGGTGACAGATAGGTCTAAAAGTAGAAGCAAATAGGAACATTAATTATTGCACAAAGAGATGGGCAAGCAGGACAAAAGTACTTAGGCATTTAGTCAAAGGTCTGGTCCAGAATCTGATGGATTTACAAGTATTTATTTAAGTAGGGGGTGGGACAAGTAAAACAGAGGTTCAAATAAACAGGCAAGATCACAACTCCTTAACTGGAATGGTTCTGAGGAATCTAGTTCAACTCCTTTTATATTTGAAGAAACTGAGGTGCAATGAAGATAAGTAACCTGATTAAGTTTCCATTAATTGTGGGATTTGATCTGATTCCCAAATCAGTGTTCTCTCCACTTTATAGTCTCATCTAGCAAGAGTTAACAAGGAGATGTAGAAGATTTCAGGGACCTGTGGCCGATTTGGATGCAGGGAATAAGAGAGAATGCCTAGTGTGGTAACTTATTGGTAAACAGATAGAAGACAATAGGTACCCAGGTAACTACTGTCACCTTGTCAGTCACAAGGCTGTCACAATATTGAAATGGTGAGCTTCCTATAGTCTCTCTGCCTGTCTTGGAACTGAATTTACACATGGGAGTTAAGTCATTCCAAGCTACAAGTTATATGCTTAAAAAGGCAAGGGACCAAGATACAGCATGAAACAAAGCTTACAGTAAAAAGAAAGCCATTGTAAATGAAATACCCTCAAAACCCTGAGTTAAATGAGGGATACCTTAGGGAGAAAATTGTATAATCAGGAATAACAGAACTAGAAGCCTTAAGTCAATGGAAAATAAGGAACTGCAAATGATGAGCCTTTAACATTAAAGACAATATTTAAATACAAAATAGTTTGATAAAATTTTCCCAAAATCTTTATTTACAAATTAGGAAACCAGAATTAAGAGGAATAGAAAGAAGTGAGATTACAGTATCATAGAATTTAGAGACAGAAGGGAGCTTAGAAATCATCCAATTCAAACGCCTAAGTTTACAGATAAAGAAACTGAACCTGACAGGGTCAGTTAACTTGCCTAGTGTTCCAGACACAGCAAAACCAGGATTTGTACCAAGATATTTCACTCCAAATATATTGCCCATATCTGCCCCTATCCCCTGCCCCACCACAACTGTACCAACTCTGCCATTTCCCATTGGCATCACCTGCCCCTACCCTAGGTACTAATATCAATATGACACCAAAGGAGGTGAAATATAAGAATTCATGTATCTAGTGCTAAAGCAGATCAGCATAACGGCAGACTTGATAATGGTCTCACTCTGATTTAATGTCTCTAACATCAATAACTGGGTCCTCATCTTCCACCTTTAGATCAGCTCCTATCTTTGACCTTTTTGACCAACTCCTTATCTAATATTTCAATTCTTCAAGTTCTAGGCATCTTTCCTATTCTCCTATTTTTAAGTCCCTACCTTCAGTCTTGTATCTAGTACCTTTATTACTCTAGAATTACATGCCTGTTTTAAACTCATCCAGTCTTCTCAGTCATGTCCCTTGTCTGTGAACCCCAATCCTTCTTTTGGTGATCTAATTTATGGCACTTTTTTTTTATATTCTTTTTTTTTAAATTAAATTCTTTATTAAATTTTTTTGAGTTACATCTTTTCTCCCCGTCTTTCCCCCGCCCACCACCCC
>CM053580.1:356424853-356435412 GCA_028627135.1 Pseudochirops cupreus | reverse complement strand
CCGAGCTGACTTTAGTGGGAAGTATCTTTGTGTGCGTTTTGGAGTTCCAGGATTGGTTTAGAGTCCTATTTTATGGGTATTTTGGGGTGGCTATGTGAGAGCTGCGATGTGTTGCTGCTTCTAGGCCGCCATCTTGGCTCCGCCCCCCTATGGCACTTTTTTGTAAACAATTTTTCATTGGCCATATCCTCCAGCTTTTTAAGGCCAACTATTTGTCTTCTCATTGATCTTCGGATGAAATTATTCTAATTTAGATTATATTTGTTTAGGCATAGTTCAGGTCATCTCTTATTGTAAGGCTTCTGAGGACACAGGCACTTAGTAAATTTTTGTTGTATGAATTAATTAATATTTAATAGCAATATTCAATTATTTATATATTTTATATAATTGATTAATTACACTATGGTCATTTGGGTTCTTATTAAAGCAATACCTAATATTATGGAATTACAGTCTTATAACTTCAAAGGATCCTAAAGATTATACAATCTCATATCCTCATTTTATAGGTGAGAAATTTAAGGGCCATAAAAAGTGATGTGACTTCCCCAAGGTCACACAATTTGGTAACAGACCTATGATTTGAACCTATCCTCTTTACTTTAAATCAAGTGATCTTTCCACAATGCCATCTCATGTCTCTAATGAGTAGTCACAATCTTATTTATAAGATAAGATTATTTTGCAATCATAAAACTTATGTTTCAATAGCACTTTAGGTTTATAATGTACTTTTCTTATATAGCAACAGGAGATAGATATTGGACAATACAATAGTATTACCCATTTGACAAAACAGAAAATCAAAACTCATAGAATGTATGTGGTTTGCCCAGGGTTACACAACTTGTAAGTGTTCAAACTGAAACTCAAAACCAAATGCAGTAGTGTAACTCTGAAGTCCTGTGCTATTTCCACCATGATCATACTGTCTTAGTATATCAGTGACTAAAGCTGGGACCCAAGAAAGAACCATGCTGAAACTAAATGCCAATGACAAACATAACCATATTATAATTCATTCACAAATATACTCAAACAAGTCGATGACAGAAGCTGTGTATTAATAGTAAAGGCCCAGAAATCTTGGTGCAATTTTAAACTATTAAAGTTTAAATAATTTTAATAGTTTAAGAATGCACTAAAACTTTTGGTTTTTTTATCAACCACAACCCCTAGCATTGTGCTTAGCACAAAATAGATACTCAGCAAATTTTTCTCCATTATTAGGAAATATTTTTTAAATGCACAAATAATTAAAAACAAAATCTCACAGATATTCTCTTGCTTTCATTTACTATTAATGACTAGAAGGATCTTATTCTCTTCGACAAGCAGGACTTCATTTTTCTTCTATGTAAAGAGCTCCTATTGATATCAAACAAAAAAGATAATTTTTACACCTGTGGGGTCCCTTAGGCATTGAGTATTAAGGGACCTCATAGAAAGCTACTGTAACATATTAGACAAATAAAACTCTTATCTCTGAAGACGTTATCTTTCAAGCACACATTTGCTAATGGTGGACTTTTCTCCATCTACAATTATCATATTGAAAAGTGATTATTGTTGACACATATAATTAATGCTTACACTAGGACAAAGGTATTAAAGTAGGCAGTGATTATGTGAAGTACAATGTCTTCCAGATTAATGTGAGGAGCAGGGAATGCTAATTCTGTATTGCCACTATATAAGAAGAGCCCTTCAAAAACTGGATTTGAGAAAATGTGAGGTGATTCATTTTTCAGAAAAGACACTGTGAAAGACGACTAGGCTCTAAGATTGGCTGTATGGTCCTGGCTTAAGTGCCCTCTTTAATAGTAAGGCATTCAACATGACCCTCAGAGGAGAAAATTACTTAACTGTAACAGCTCCCATAGTATTAGTATGTCAATGATTAAGTGAAAGAACATTCCAAATAATTAGCATTACTGTGATAAATATTGGTTGAAAGTCATTATCAAGATTTGACTAAAATGATTACAATTAAAATCAATCTGTTCTCTAACTTTTTATGCTGTTTTCCTCCCTTGGATACATTCTGAAATACCTTCTGTATAGCTTACTTTTTCCAGATGGCTGTAAATTGTTTTAGAGCATTCATTAGCTTAAATCTATAATTTCTGCTTTAATTCCCATGTGGCATATGCTATTTTGATTTGGCCCTGTATTTTTACTTAAGCTAAAATTTTTAGTATATTTTCATATATAAAAATTTGATCAAGATAGTCAAGAAAGGTTTGATGGCCCTCTTGTATCTTGTATTTAATTGCTAATATTAATAGCTAACATTTATAAAGTGCTTACTATGTGCCAGTCACTGTGCTAAACACATTACAATTATTGTCTCATTTGATCCTCACCCCAACCCTGGAGGTAGGTGCTATTATTATTCTCATTTTACAGATGAGGAAACCGAGGCAGAGTTTAAGTGAGTTTCCCAGGGTCAAATAGCTAATAAGTGTCTGAGGGAAGATTTAAACTCAGTTCTTCCTTACTACAGACCCAACACTGTGTGCACTACTCCACCTAGCTGTCCTTATTGATTATGAAAATGAGTACATAATAATATTAAAGTACAGTATAATTAACTTATATGAGATGTAAAGGAATACATATATGTAATAATCTGAACGACTCAACTATGGAATTAAATGATCTATCAATCTCATCACCTGTAATTCTTTCAAAGATTTACAAGAAAAACTGACTCAGAGGCTACCAAATCTAAGCTTCTCATTTATTGAGGAGAAAATCAAAGAAAATCAAAGCCTGGAGATCACTTGTTCAAACTGTAGCTTTGTATCATATCATATTATATAGCATAGTTTTGTATCTACTAGACTGGATGATTTTATAATTTGCTCATACTTTATTTAATGATTAGTTTATATCAAGTGTGGTATTAAATAAGGTAATAACAAATATTTATATTTGTTTATATAACTGTCAAGTTTATGTAACATGCCCTAAAACATCTTAGCGGGGAAAAAGGAATTCTTTATTGGTTGGTAAGCTTTGCAAAATGGTCCAAATGAGTAACATTCTGCTAACTGAATAGCACCACAGAACACTTAGAATCCACAAGAAGTTAAAAGCAATTTTTCCAAAGTCTAACCATCCACAAAGGTGAGCAACATGCATTTCACAGACTACAGAGGATGCATCTGAACAGACAGAGACAACCACCTGGGTTTTGAATCATAAAGGACGAGGATAGTTGGATTACATTTCCAAAATTGTGTTGTACTTTCAAAGATTCCAAACTGATTGCTGCAAATTGGAAAACTGTCTTTTTGACACCAGTTTTCTACCTGTGATGAAAGGCAACATGTTACAGTGGATAGGAAGCTATCTTTGAAGCCAAGAAGACTTGGGTTCAGGATGTGTTTATCACAAGTACAGCTATGTGACTCTGGGCAAAGTAGGTAAACTCTCAGTGCTCTGAGCAACTCTAAGAATGTGAATTGAAGAGGTGCTAATTTGCATTGGTAGAGGGAATCATACAGGAGCTACCTCTACCAATGTAACCAAAGGTCAAGTTCCTATTCCTTTGCCGCATGTGATGACACAAATCATAGCTACTATGATTTTGGAAGAATTTAAATTATGATTCAACTCAAAGGAAAATCAAAGTTGCATGGCAAGTTTAAATAGCTGCAACATAACAACAAAACGATACAAAACAATAATTTTAAAATCACATTTAATGGCACATGAGAAATGCAGTTAAAGACCTTACTGAGGACGTGTATAATTGAGAAAGATGGAGTGTGATCATGTATTTAGAATGAGAGAAAAGAGAGGAAACCACTTAAGTACTTCACTGGTATTCCAAGATATTAAAAGAGTTTTCCTCCATGGAAGATTGATGGACTGGAAAAAAAGTGACAAAACCAAATATTCCCGTCAAACTGAGCTTCCTTTAAAAGTACCTCAGGAAAAATGAAAACCAGCACCAGATGATGCAAAGGAGCAACAAATAGGAGATTATGGTAGGGAAGGTGGAGAGATGAGGATGGGGATGAAGGAAGCAGAAAATGCCTAAAATGATCTCCTTACCTCCATTACATTGAGTTCCTATGTATCTTTAAGATCTCAGCTCCATCTTCTATAATTCAAGGCTTAAACTTTTTCTACTCATGATCCCTTCAGCACTTTTTAAACTGTAGGTCACAACCCCACAGTTTAAGAAGTGCTCTGGCCTTTCCTAATCCCCTAATTGCTAATGTCCTCCATCTCAAACTACCTAATATCTAACTACTTTGCATATATTTGTTCAGTATCTACATGCTTTTCTAAGTATTTGCCTCCCTCATTTGAATTTCAACTCTCTACACATAAGGATTGTTTCATTCTTTGTAATTGTATCCCTAACAGTTAGCAGAGGTCTTGGCACATAGCAGGTTGATTTCTTGCTTTACTGATTTTTTTCCCCTTTTTTTGGAGCAGGAAGGTAGGGCAATTGGGATTAAGTGACTTGCTCAAGGTCACACAGGTAGTTTTTTTGTGTTAAGTGTCTGAGGCTGGATCTGAACTCAGGTCCTCCTGACTCCAGGGTCAGTGCTCTATTCACTGAACCACCTAGCCGCCTCTAACTGATTTACTGAAAATTTTTTCTACATTAGAAGGTAAAAATTCAATTTGGGGAGAAATGTATCAAACAATGCTGATAAGAGTCCAATATCCAAGATATTTAGTCAATTAATAGAACCATATAACAAGTCATCCGAAGGATCGATCATAGACAGAAATAGAAAGGATCTTCTATGATATTTGGTTCAAATACCTCTTTGTACAGTTGAAAAGACTTAGATAACTATCCAAAGGCAATACATAAACTATTTTCACAAAAAGAAATACACCTTCTCAATAATACATACAGGAATGGTCTAAATCACTAGCAGTAAGAGAAATGAAAATGAAAACAACCATGAAGTTTCCCCTAATGCCCAACAAAATGAAAAATATGACTAAAGAAAGAAATGGTCAAAATTTGAGGAGATGAGGAAATATAGATACATTATTATATGGTTTGTGAAACTGTGAAATGATACAAATATTCTGGAAAGCAATTTAGAATTATGTTTAAAAAAACCAATTCAAATATTCAACCCCTTTCAACCAGAGATTTCACTGGCAGATCTATGCTCACAAAGAGATAAATAACAAAAATAAAGATCCTGTCCCTGTATCCACCAAAATGTTTACGCTAATGCTTTTTATGTTTGCAAATTATGGAGAGCGAAGTATATAAAATGAGATGATGTATATAAAGAATTTTGCAAAACTTAAAGTACTATATAAATATTAGCTATTATTATTCCCATTGATCAGGGAATAGCTAAAGAAATTGTGGTATATAAACTGCAACGAAATAATTTTGTACTTTAAGAAATCATAGATATGATGGATAGAAAATGAGAAAGACATACAAAATGAGGCAGAATAAAATAAGGAAAACCAGAAAACTGATATACACAAAGACTAAGATAAGATAAATGGAAACAGCAACGACAATAAAACAATGGAAAATAATGCAGAATTATAATGACCAAGACTGGTCACAAACTGGGGTGTAAAATATATTTAAAATGACAGTCAAGAAAAATTATTTTACTATTATATTAATACCAGAATTATTAATTTGGGATCCAGGCTTTTCTCCTTTATTTCTTCTTTGAAACCCAGCTGTTATAAAAAATTAACCTCTGAAGGAAGTGACTAATCCCTGAGACTGTCCTAGCCCTGAAGGAACATGCCTGACCCCACCCAACTAGGAGACTACTATTGTTTGGATTGTAAACAGAATCTGTCTGAGCAAGTTCTTATCCAGGTGAAAAGGAACCCTGTCCTTGTACGACTCTATTAGAATTTAGTCTGACCCAGCTCAGGAAGAAGATAACCAACCAAAGTAGACTGGATAGAGATGGATTCCTCTATGCAGAGCGCTGGCTGTGGCTGAGTCTCATGATCAAGCCACACTGTCAGCAGAAGTAACTGAAGATTTCAAGCCCATCGCCTCATTAAATGTCCACCAATCAGTTTATTTTCACTTGTCATGGTAATTCCCTTTTACAAAAGTATTTAAGGCTCTTAGTCTCTACATGATTTTGTCTTTGGTTATTGAGAGAAATCAGTGACCATCAATTTACTGATTATTAGCTAGCCTAATTAATAATTGGTTATTAATTATCCAGAAACTCTGTATCTCAGGTTTTTATAGTTCATCACACAGCAAAAAAAAAAAAAGGAAAGGTCACTGATATATATATATTTTTTTTCAACCCAAGTAGTCATATACTATAAGAAGGTTATGAAAGTCAGAGAAAATGGTCCCATAAATAGATAGATACTTAAGAATAGCAATTCTTGTAGTAATAACAAACTAGAAGAAAAGTCAGTATGTGTCAATTGTAGTATATGAAGGTAATGGAATATTGTTGTACTGTAAGAAATTATAAATGTGAAAAATTTGGAGAAACTAACATGAACTAATACAGAGCAAAATAAGCAAACCTGGAGAACAATTGTCCCAATGATCACAATAACGTAATACAAAATAATAGCAAAAGACTTTAGAATTCAGGTTAACAAGTGACATATTGAAACTTCAGAAAACTTGATAGTGAAGCATGGACCCTGTTCATCTGAAAAGGGATAGTGAACAGGAAAAGAAGCATATCTTTTTAGATATAATGAATATAATAATTTATTTTGTTTAACCATGTTTATTTATTACAATGTAAGGTTCTATGAAGATGGAGGAAGAACCTAGCAAGTCACAGGATTTTTTTTTTAACATCAATAACATACAGGAAGATTTATGGGAACCAATAGATAAGAATCACAAAGGACAACAAAATAAGAAAGGATTGCATAGGTGTAGAGAATATCCATATAGATAAAATTGGGTAGCCACCAAAAGTATCAATGAAAGTTAATTATATTGCTTTTAAGAATTAATTGTGTTTTCAGTGTAGGAGGTTTGCTAATTTCTCATCATGATGTAATGAATGAATGACATGGTGAAGTATCACCCATTCCAATCTTTACTAGACCAATTTCTTCTTTTTGCTTTTTGTAGGGTAGAAGGCAGTGCAACTGGGGTTAAGTGACTTGCCCAAAGTCACACGGCTAGTAAGTTTTAAGTGTCTGAGGTCACATTTGAACTCAGGTCCTCTTGACTCCAGGGCCAGTGCTCTATTCACTGTGCCACTTAGCTGCCCGATTTTATTAGATTTTATTTTTATTTAAAAAAAAAAAAACCTCAAGTCTCTATTTCCTCCTTCTGCCCTCCACAGACGAAGCAATTCAGAAAGAAAGGGAGAGATGAGGCAAGAGACATAGAACACAGGAAGAAGGAGAAAGTTTTTTTTAGATATTTATGATTTTTAGAAGTAAATACTTTGAGTAGGAAAACATTTTGTTATGCTCAAAACATAGCTAACGAACTTTCTGTCAGATGAGAAAATGACTAGTTCAGACATGTCCAGAGCAAAACAGGCTTCCTGAGGTACTCATGTATACCAGAAAGCTTCTTTGGCTAAGCAGAAAAGTGTCCTGAAGTCCAAGAAGTTATATTCACCTCTTGGGAGATGGAAGTTAGAACAGAAAAGCTGCTCAGCCTGAAAAGTTTCAGCCTTTTTATTCTCTACTTAGATGAAAGGAATTAGCTTTGTTAAGGGAAAGTAGTTTAGAGTTGTAGCTGGGGAGTAGAGAGAAAATACTTTGATTTATCTCCTAGATTAAGAATGAACAGCTTAATTAGAGTATCAGAAATCCACTACAAGAGAAACAACCAAGAATATTAGTTTAAAGTAGACTACAAGAGAGTCATTATCTAAGATTACACTAAAAAGTCTCTACAGTATAGCAGTGAGCTAGGAACATAAATGTATATTTTTGGCCAAGTTTATAAATTCTATTCTTCAATAATGCTTTTGTAAATACTTACAAAATCATAGTCCAGGAAAGGTGATACTAACAAATTACACTGAAAACAATAAGTAGTTACTTACCAGGATTAAGTTTTGTTATCTATAAAATTAAGCATTTAGGGCAAATTATCTCTAAGATTCCTAGGAACCAAGGTAAGGATAGGCATAGGTTTAAGAGCAGGGATATAGATAGAGATAAGGATAAGGATAACTTTAAGGGTAAGGATAAGGATAAATAGGGGATAGGGATAAGGAAGGGATAGGGACTGGAATAAGGATAAGGATAGGGAAGAGAGTGGGATAAAGATGGGAATCACAAGTAGATCAGAATAGTTAGGATGTTTCAGTTGTTAGAGATTTGGAAATGAGGTCCTAAATGAGGGTGTTGACAAGAGAATAAAAAAAGAAGGTAAGGATATGAAAGATATGGTAAAGATAATAATAAAACAATAATGACACATCAATATACCACTTTACAAAATGTTTTTATCACAACTATATGATTTTGTTTTACAGAGGTTCAAAATGCCTATAATTCATTTTTTTACTGCTAAAGTCTGATAAAGTTAATGTTTACTGGCTGTGTCTAAAATGTGGTAGGAATACAAATTCTGGATAATACTGATATTAAACATGATAAAATAAAAAAAGAGGGATGTATGCTCTATAAAATAACTCACTCTCACAGAATATTCCCTGTGATTCAAATGCAAAAGGAGCTCCCTACATGCTTCTTTTGTTGGATGCCATTATTCTGACTATATCAAATCCCAGGATACTACAAGGCTTCTTCAAAGAGATTCATGACCACCTAAAAGAAATTGGCTTATTTATCCACATAAGAAAAGCAAAATAGGTAAGAAAGGAATTTTTCAGGAAACGACATTGAATTGGATGGACAGGTATTAATTTAGTCCCTCAGCACATATATCCTGGATAGCTACTACAGGTGAGCAATTTGACATCCATATAAAAATAAATGTGTGCAACCACATGATACCAAAGTAATGCACTGATCAAATAATCAATCTAAGAATTCATTCTTTAAAAGTAACAAATTAAACCATCAATTCTGTATCATAAAATTCAGTTTCCTCTTTGGAAAAGGTTGGGAGAAATTTGTATAAATATCTCTTTCCTCATCTCTACCTACCAAAGGAAGCAAAGCTTCCTTTGCTTCCTTCAAGTGTCTGATAAAGTCTCACCTTGTGAGAAACCTTTCCTGATCACCATCAATCCCAGTGTATCTTCTTGCTGATGATCTCTGATTTATTTTATGTGTGTGTGTGTGTGTATGTGTATATATATATATATATATATATATGTGTGTGTGTATATCTTATACATAGTTGTTTGTATGTTTGCTCCACCATTAGATAGTACGCTCTTTGAAAGCTAGAAAAAAAATTGGCCTTTACTTTCTAACCTCACCACTTAGCACAGAACCTAATACATAGCTGGGGATTAATACGTGCTAGTTGACTGATCTAAGTTGTTATTTTATATCACGGTTCCCCATTTCACTAGTTCCACAGACACATTCACATACAATCACACACATACACACACACACACACACACACACACACACACACACACACACACACACACACACACACACCCTAAAACCCATCCCAGTAGGATTAAATATACAACTAAAATTATTATATCCTGCTAGATATCACAAAATATCCCCAATATAATATATGATACCATAATTGCTTGTAATATTATAAGCTTTAAAAAAAATTCTAGCACTTTAAGATTACTTGAATAATTATATCACCCATCATAAAGCACACATTTAATGATGATTGATCAAAATCTGAATGCCCAAGTAAAAATTTCATATCATAACAAAACTGTAGCTGTATTATTTCCAACATAAGCATCTTTTATTTTAGACAATGGGGGGAAAAGGTATGGATATGAAATAGAACTTGAATCACAATTCCAACTCTGTCACTTAAATGATTGTAATGCCAAGCAAAGGCAACTTCCAAGGTTCAGATTACCAACATAGTAAACCCCACTTATTCAGCAAACATTCACAGAACAGAGAAAGTCAAAATACAGTGTAACTTGTTCCTTTAGCAAGTAAGTTCTCAAATTCAATACAGATACTACTCAACTCCTAGACAGTACATTCATTTAGTCAGTCAAAAATCTCTTCTCAAAAGGAGATCAGTCTCCAACCATAAACAAAGTACATTCATTAGGTCAATCACAGAGCACAAAAAACTCAAAGGCTTCCCACCCCTGAATCTCAAAAGGGGCAGGAGCACACAAAAGGCCATCCACCCTTAAGTTACAACAAAGTTAAGATAACATCTCAGCATTGAATACCCAAAGGAAAGGGCCTTCTTTCATCTTCACTAGAGGCAAGCCCTCAGCAATCTCAGTTCCTAGGGAGACAAGGCTCAACAAAGCCATAGCCAGTGTCCTCATCAAGTCATTTTCTGCCTGTAGAACAGTCCCAGAACCCCTGAAAACATCAGCAAGGCCCTCTTCCAGGATTTCTGTGCAGGTACCACAAGAAAATCCTCCTTCAGGGCTTCTGAACCAACAGCCAGGTTCCAGGACCTGTACAACAGCAGCACTGTCTTTCACCAT
>CM053580.1:356408644-356424753 GCA_028627135.1 Pseudochirops cupreus | reverse complement strand
AATACCGCCATCACAGCCATGCCTCCACAGTCCTTGGCAGTTCTGGGTGGCAGTTCTCAAAAGTCCTGGGCAGTTCCAGTGGGCTCTCAGCGGTCTTTCTCTCAGCAACTCAGGCTCCATGATACTGGATACTGCTCTCCCAAAGTCCTTCTGACCTTCTCTGGGCTTGGGCCTCTCTCCCAATTCACAGCTCCTCCCAGTTCAGCCTTTCTCTTCACATCAGCAAGTCCATCCCACAAGTGGGATTCACAAGCTCTGGGTTTTAACACTCAGCCCAAAAACCAAGCCAATACAGGGGCATCTCCAAATTCCATTACCAGTACAATGATATGTGTTACATGGGATCTCACATTGAGGATGTCTTTCTAAATCCCAAAATTTAACTTCTGGAGAAGCAATGGAGTATTTGTAAAAGTACTTTGGGAGAGGCAAGTCATGCAAATTTTAAATATTATTTAAACTTAGACATTTCTCTCCACTACATTTACTTACTATTTACTGGTTTACCAATGCAGAATACGGTCAAAGAAGAGAACTGTGGGGATTTATAAAAAAAAAAAATTCTAGAATCACTAACAGATTTCAAAGACCTCTGTTTACTACAGGGATGTATATTAAGACAAAAAAAAGGAATCTCTCAACTTACATACATTTTAAAAAGGCCAAATGATTTATTCCTAAAATTCTTTCATATTCCAATGTCAGGTAAAATTATGGTTAATTCATTGCTTCATGTTTGCTCTAACTAGACCATAAATTTTTAGTCATTTATAACAGCTTCAGATTTTATCTTGTTCATGATTTTTGTGTGGTTAGAATACTCTATACATTGGAGGCTCTTTATTGCCCACACAAAAGTACATTTATTAGCATTCTATAAGACCTGGAACAAAATGGTATTATTTTAATATAATGAATGTGTAGTATCATATCTTTACTTTTTTAACACACACTCAGGATATTTGTTTTAAATACTGGTGGTGATGAGAGATGAAAGATGAAATCCATGTGCTCCAGAGATATCCTTATGATACCAGGAGAAACTAGGGGAAGGCTCAAGCATGACAGAAAGAACTCCTGTTGCAAACTTATGAGAAAATATGGAGGTATGGAAGGGCTGTGGAATGCATCCCGGGAGGCAGCACTCAAATAAATCAGGTTAACATCTTAACAATTCAGGATTTGAATAGATGATATGCAAGACTACCTGGAGCTGAGTTAGCAACACTACGCCAAACTTTAATACTATTTCTGTAAGAAAACACAATCTGTTTTTATTATAAGAATTCAGGAACACATGTGGGAAAAGTGAGGACTAACTTTTTAATCATATGAAAGTGGTATATCCTTTAATATATTAAGGATTTGGGCCATGGGGATGAAGTAATGCTAAAAATAGCATCATGAACAAGTTCCATAGGGGCAGAATATTCTTGCCATCAGTGACACTAAAGAAATGGCATTTTGACCGTGTGCTTTCTTTACATCTCATTCTCCTTTCTAGAGAGTCAGTCAATAAACATTTTTTTTTAGGTTCCACCTAGGTGCCAAGCACTTTGCTACAAAAAGAGTCAAAAACACCGTCCTTATCCTGAAGGATCTCAGAGTCTCTTGGAAGGGACAACAAGCAATCAAATATGTTTAAATAAGTTAAGTATAGGATAAATATTAAAAAAAGTAATAGAAGGAAGGCTGTGGAATTAAGAGGTGTTGGGAAAGACTTCTTAGGGAAGGCAAGATTTTGGCTGGGACTTAAAAGAAGCCAGGGACATCAGTAGTTAGAACAGAGGAGGGAGAGCATTCCAAGAATGGGGGACAGCCAGAGAACACTCTCAGAGCTAAGAGATGAAATATCTTGTGAGTGGCAGAGAGGAAGGACCAGTGTCTTTTGATCAAAGAGAATATGGCAGGGAGAAAGAAAACTGGGAAAGTAGGCTGTAAAGGGTTTTGAATGCCAGGGAATTTTATACTTGATCCTAGAGGCATTTGGGAGTCATTGGAGTTTATTGAGTATATGATGACGTAGTCTAACCTGTGCTCTAGGAAAATCACATTGGTGGCTTAATAGAAGATGAACTGGAGTGGGAAGAGACATACAGGAGACAGATTCATGAGGAAACTATTGTGGTAATCTCACATGAGATGCTGAGGGACAGTACCAGAGTGGCAGCAGGGTCAGGGGAGAAAAGGGAGCCTATACAAGGGATGTCGCAAAGGTGAAATTGACAGGCCTTGGCAACAGTTTGGATGTGAAGAAAGAGAAATAGTGAGCAATCCACAATAATTTATAGGTTGTGAATTTTGAGGGAATCAGAGTACGGTGTTGTCCATCATAGTACCAGGGAAGGTTGGCGGGAGGGTTTAAGAGGGATGTTCTGGTTCAGATATGATCTACCCAGATGTTTGTGTGAATATACCACCAGCAGCAACATCCCTGCCCACATACACACTTGACAATAGGACCTAGATGACCTATTATTAGGATTCTAATTTATCTTTGTCATATTTATGTTTGTATTTTAGTGCATATAACAGATAATGACAAAAATCTACCTGAATTGATTTTTTGAATTGAACTGCTATTTTTTCATGGAGATTTAGGGATCCAAAATTCAACCTTCTATAACAGATTAAGAGTTGAAAAGGAGCCTAGAGGTTAATCTCTTCCTTAAGCATGAGCCCCATTTATGATGATAACTTGAGAAAGGGTCACCCAGATTTTGCTCTATTATCTCTAGGGAGCACATTACCCCATGAGTCCCTCTATCCTGAAAATTATCATTTATAGGATCCTTTTATCTACCATGATCAGTAAAATTCTTTGAAGATGAGAAAGCTAAAGGAATGTTTCTTTTCTCTCTAGTTTTTTGTTTTTGTTTTTTCATGTGGGGAAGGAAAAGTAATATTCTTTGAAAGAATGGGGGAAAATATCATTCAAGGGAAAAATAAAGAGGAAGAATAATTCAAAGTGACAGAAAGGAATCCAGGCATTTATCAGCAAGTTAGAGAGAGTAAGACTGTGACACAGAGGGAAGGAAGTGCACAACAGAAGATGAAAAACTCTGGATTTATAATCAAAGGACCAGAGTTCAAATCCTGGCTCTCACATTTAATTCCCTGTATGATCTTAGATAAATTATTTAACTTCTTTGGCCCTTATTTTCCTCAACTATAAAATAAATAAGGAGCTTTGACTAAATGAACTAGAGTCCCTTTTATTTTTTTTAAATTAAATTTTATGTATATTTTTAGTTTACATCATTCATTTCCACAAGAATTTGAGTTACAAATGTTCTCCCCATCTTTCCCCTACCTACCACCCCAAAACAGTGATCCCACTGTATACCCCCTCCCCCAAGCTGCTCTCTCCCATATCCTCCCCCATTCCCCCTCTGACTTTCCATTAGGGCAAGATGGATCTCCATACCCCAGTGCCTGTATATATTATTTTCCAGTTGCATGTAATAATAATAATAATTAATAATAATAATAATTTTTTTAAACATTTGATTTTAAAACTTTGAATTCCAGATTCTTTTCCTTCTTCCCTTGTCACTCGCCCTTACTGGGGAAGATAAGCAATTCAGTATAGATTGTACATGTGTAGTTATGCAAAACATTTCCATAGTGGATATATTGTGAAAGATTGTCTATATTTCCTTACATCCTATTCCACCCCCCACCTTGGTCTATTCTCTGCTTTGACCCTGTCCCTTTACAAAAGTGTGTGCTTCTAGCTATCATCCTCCTCCAACCTTCCCTCCCCTCCATCATACCTCCTCTCATCCCCTTCCGCCCAACTCTCCTTTAGGGCAAGATACACAATTTAGTGTGTATGTCATTCCCTCCCTAAGCCAAATTCAATGAAAGTAAGGTTGACCTATTCCCTTTTGCCTTCCTGTTCTTCCCCTCCATTGTAACAATTATACCTTGCCTCTTCTATATGAGATAGTTTACCCCATTCTGTCTCTCCCCATCTCCTCTCATTATATTCCTCTCACCTCTCAATTTCACCTTTTAAATATCATCCCTTCCTATTCAATTGATCCTGTGCCCTCTGTGTATACCTGTACACACATATACACACACTCCCATATGTATTTATATGCACATATACCCTCCTATATGAATATATATGTATGTATACTTATATGTATATATACATTTATATTACCTTTAACTATCCTCATACTGAGAAAAGTTTCATAAGTTACAATTAATCATTTTTCCATATAAGCATGTAAATAGTTCAACTTTGATAAGCTCCTTATGATTTATTTTCTTTGTTTACCTTCTCATGCTTCTCTTGCTTCTTGTCTTTGAATTCAAATTTTCTATTCAACTCTGGTTTTTTCATCAAGAATGCTTAAAAGTCCTCTCTTTTTTTGAATGACAATATTATCCCCTGAAACATTATACTCAGTTTTGCTGGGCAGGTGATACTTGGTTTTAATCCTAGCTTCTTTGATCTCTGGAATATCATAGTCCAAGCCCTTCCATCCCTTAATGTAGAAGCTGCTAGATCCTGTGTTATCCTGATTGTGTTTTTACTATATTCACATTGTTTCTTCTTGGCTGCTTGTAATATTTTCTCCTTGATCTGGGAACTCCGGAACCTGGCTATAATATTCCTAGGAGTTTTCTTTTTGGGGTCTTTTTCAATAGGTGATTGGTGAATTCTTTCAAATTCCATTTTTCCCTCTGGTTCTAAAATATCTGGGCAATTTTCTTTGAGAATTTCTTGAAGGATGATTTCTAGGTTGTTTTTGTTTTTGTTTTTTGATCATGGCTTTCAGACAATCCAATAATTTTTAAATTGTCTCTCCTGGATCTGTTTTCTAGGTCAGTGGTTTTTCCAATGAGATATTTCATTTTTCCATTTGTTTGGATCTGTTTAATAGTATCTTGATTTCTTGAAAAGTCATTACCTTCCATTTGCTCCAATCTGACTCTGAAAGAATTATTGTCTTTGGTGAGCTTTTGAAATTCTTTTTCCATCTGTTAAATTCAGATTTTTAAGGCATTCTTTTCCTCATGGGCTTTTTGGGCCTCTTTTGCCATTTGAGTTAGTCTTTTTTTTGAGGTGTTATTTTCTTCAGTTAGGTTGTTGATTCACTTTTCATGATTTTCTTGCATCACTGTCATTTCTCTTCCCAATTTTTCCTCCACTTCTCTTACTTGATTTTCAAAACCCTTCTTGACCTACTTTTATGGGCTATAATCAATTCATATTTTTCTTGGAAGCTATTGGTGCAGTTCTGACTTCATTGTCTTCCTCCTTTTCCATACTTTGATCCTTTTTGTCCCCCAAAAAAGAATCTAAAATTAGATTGCTCTCCTTGCTTTGCTTCCTTTGCTTGCTCATGTTGCTACTCAATTACTTGACTTTTGAGCTCTTTGCCACTGTAGAACTCTGCTTCCAGAGAGGAGAACTTTGTCCCCAATTGCTGGAGTTTTCACAGCAGCCAGAGTTATTAGATAGGTGCCTTCTCTACAGCCTCCCTTCACTCTGTCTCACTGTTCACACACCTTAGGACCATTACCCAAGACCACAATGCAGATCTAGGCAGGTTAAAGCAAGAGTGATTAATCTCTGAATGGTCGCTTGGTCCCCCTATGATCTGCAGGCCAGGAGCCCTGAAGTAGACACTGGTAGGCAGCCGCACAGCTGCAGGCCTCCATGTTTCTCGCTCTGGGCAGAGGCTGAACTGCACTCCATCCCCCTTGCTTCCAACAGAGTTCCACTGACCTTTTACTTTGTCTTTGGCATTTATGGGTTGATATTTCTGGAAACTGCCACTGCTGTTGGTGATCCACTTTCTTGAAATACACTCTAGCTGCTGCTGGTTGGGCCTCTCTGGGGCTAAAACTGTGGTCTCATGTAGGGCTGGGGTCGGCTCCCAGTGGCTTGTGACGTACCCTTCCTGTCTGCCTGCCAGGCTGCCTTCAGCAGGAGATTTGTTCCTCTCTGTCACTTTGTGGGTTCTGTAGCTCTAAAATGCATTTAGAGCCTTACTTTATAGGTATTTGAGGTGGCTATGGGGGAAGTTCACAGAATTTCCCTGCTTCTACAGCGCCATCTTGGCCTTGCCCCCTGCAGTTCTTTTCTCTAATGTGCCTTTTAACATTAAATTTATTATATTACATAGATGAATATTTTAGAATTACATAATTGCTTACGGTCATCTTCCTTCAGAAAGAGGGTCTGGGCCTTTTGCAGAAACAGCAATTTCTTATAGAACAGAAATGTGGTTAAGGATCCATGAGTGCTAACAAGACAAAGGTCATTAAGTGCAGATCAGAGGAAGGAGAGATGAATTATGGAGAACAAGGAATCCATATGGAAATGTACTAAACTGCCATATATTAATTGGACATGAGAGGAAAACGTTGTCTTCCTGGAACATATTACTGAAATTTAATGGGGATTTTATACAGCCTCATCAAACCTAAGACCAATATCACATCTGATAATTTTTAAATGAGACACGTGATACCATGAGAGGGAACATACAAAACTATCTAGGGATTATACAGAGCAAGAAACTGACAAGCAAAGGAGAACAGGTGGTTCATGACCTCTGAAGTAAGTGGCATTGGAAAAGAGCTAAAGAGAAGGGAAATGCACAGCTAATGCACTAACCCTAGTTCTAGGCTACCATCTTCCAACCATCATTCTTACCTCATGATTCACTCAGCATCCTGCCCCATCCCATTTTCCATTTTTAGGCCATGACACTCCCAGAACCCTCCAATCTTAGCCACCCACCTCTTAGAATCTGCCTTCACCAAAGAGTTTTATACAATGATCTTAAGATTATCTCACAGACTAGACACATATTATGGGGTTTCTTCAGTTAACTTTTTCCACTCTTGTCACCTCCTGCCTCCTGGTTAGATATCCTGGGGCCACACTTCTTCTTGTTCCTACTTCCTATGAGTCTGATATGCTGGACACTTAAAAGACACAACATTATTACTTGCCACAAAAACTGGACCTGAAGGGAAGACCTCAAACAGGCTAATCACCTGCCTCTCCCAATGAAACTCTCTACAACCACTGATGTTCTTTCTGGACTGTAATGGTAATGAAATTAAAGATCCCTTTGTATTACAAAACTAAGAGGTACTTATAACCTAGTTCAAATTAAGCCTCTGTTAAAGAAACAGAAGGTGTGAACCCCTCTTGCTGACATAACAGGAAAGGATTGGCTGAAACAGGGAGGAGCTAATGCCATGTATGTATATAAGGATAAGATTCTGCTGGATCAGATAGATCTTTTTGGAACCAGGTTCTGGAAGCTGAGGAAGAGAGGCCCAGGCTGGAGAGAATGATTTTGATTTTCGGAACCTGTGTGGAGTGATTTTGATTCTGGGACCCAGATGGAGCTTCTGTTGGGGAGCTACCAGTTTCTCCTGGTAGCTGCTGAAGACTGAGGAAGCATGCCTCTGATACTGGTACTTTGTATCAACCTGTTTGTGGCTTTGTTAAGTCTTGATTTCCCAGGAACAGAGACTGTAAAGGATTTAAGGTGGACTGGACACTGTGAGCTTCAGTGTGGAACAGAAACAGCATGGAGAGCTGGGCAAAGAACTGGGATCTGTCTGCCTTTGAACCCAGGTAACAGTTTGGTGAATCTAGGTAGGAGCTGGGATCATGGAAGGGGATCCAGGGATCTGAGAGGCTACCCCAAGTCAAGCTGAAAGAAGACTTTACTGGGATACTGTGTACTGAGAAGATTGTAACTTATTTGTGATTGAGGGGTGGATGACCTGTGTATTTTACACTACCCCTTAAGAGAGTCCTGATTAATGACTGATATTGTAACTTAGTGTGCCACATGAGTAGAGAACTTTGACTATTGTATTTTGTGACCCTTAAGGAGGATTGAATGACTGAGTTGATTGAATGATTGGGTTACTAAGTGATTGACTGACTAAATGATTATACTTTGTTCAAAGCTGTGTGACCACTGTGGTGAAAACTATGCAGCCATTTTCTGTGATAAGTCATTGTGAATGCTGTATTTTTATTATCTGTGCTAAGTTGTAACATTGTGAATGCCGTACCTTGATTTTCTGTGAATGTTTTGCTCTGATTTATTATTGAATAAATAGAGTGTTCGCTGTACTATGTAATCAGAATCTTAAAAGCTGTTCACAGCATTCTTCTGGAAAGCTGCTCATGCTTGGTTTCACATGGACTCATTCCTCAAGGGTTAACATATCCCAAAACTTCATACTTTCCCCATACTGATGATTCTGAACCCTAGGCTGCTGATGTAAAAAATCTTTGCCCCTCTCCAACTGCACTGTCTCCTGCTCCATCCCTTTGAACCCTATCCTCCAACTCAACTACCCAACTACAGGTCTGCCTTTCACGCTCCCTTCTGGAATGACTACACCAAAATTAATAAGCCTGCTTTCATCTTAAAACTTTTCATTTCTCATTCTTTCCTTATTCTAGCATTCAATGAGACCTAGATTCCTTCTAAGTATACTGCATCATCAGTTACCCTTTCTAGCAATGGTTGTACTCATATATTTTTTTATTGGTCACAAATGGGGGTGAAGAGTTAGAATGTGACTTTTTCCCCAATTCCATTTTCAGACTTTTTACTACCATCACTGGGAAGTTTCTACTATTTTTTTTTAATTCAAACTATTCAAATATGTTACTCATTCAGATTCTGTTGGTCATTATTTATTGATTTTCCCCACTCCAGGTCATTTTCTATGTCTTGCTGCCTTCACTCTGCCTATCATCTGCTTCTTCTCTGTATCAGAAACTTGGAATCCTCCCTAAAATTCAAGTCTCTAATGAATAAGGTTTAACACTTACAGTCCTCAATGCTAAACTCCTTAAGAAAGCCATCTTCATTATGTGATTCTAATTCACTTTTAAATCCTCTGCAATCTGGCTTCCAGCCTCATTCCAACTGAATCTGCTTTCTCCAAAGGTATTAGTGATGCAATTTTTATGAAATTTAATGAATTTTCTGAAACATCTTTTTTGATCTATTTATTTCCTTTGATAATATTCATCACTCATTCCAATGAAATCTCTCTACTCTCTATTTTCTTGAGATATAGCTCGTTTCTGATTCTCTTTCTACCTATCTGATTGTTTCTTCTCAGACTCCTTTGACAGAGCTTCATCTAAGTCACACCCATTAACCCACAGGTATCCCCAAGGCTGTCTTCTGAGTCTTCTTTTCTTTATCTTCTATACTATATCACCTAATGATAAGAAAGGCTCTGGTTGATTCTCTTACTATCCCCAGATACATTATTCCCAGTCCACAACTTTCTCCTGAGTTGTATATCACCATTTGCCTTTTGGGCATCTCTAACTGGATGTCTCATACAAATTTTAAATTCAATATGTCCAATAAAGAACTTATCTTTACCACCAAATCCTTCCCTTTCCCGAATTTTCCTATTAATGTCAAGAGGAGCACCATCCTTTCCAGTCACATAAGCTTGCAACCTTGGTGTCATTTTTACTTATATATATGAAGAGCTGCTGTAGTTTTATTCATAAAGGTCCATTTTCTTCTCTCTTTGATCTCTTTTTCCAACGGACAAAGAAGGACTATCACTGGGTCAAAAGGTCACAAATTTTTATGATTTGGCGTGTGTGTGTGTGTTCCAAATTACCTACCAATTCATAGTTTCACAAAGAATGGTGTAAAGTATGTGTCTTTTCCCCTATAGCCAAGGCTATAAAACAATGATTATTTTTGGTAATTTTTGACATTCTAAAGAGGTAATAACATCAATTATTTTAATTTACATTTTCCTCATTAATTATGATTTGGATTATTTTTCACATACATATTGATTATTTGGATTTCTGCTTTTGAGAACTGCTTGTTCATATCATTTGACAATTTATCTATTGATTCATAGCTCTTTTTTACATATTTCAATCAATTCCTTTATATATTTTAGATATTAGACTTAAATCCAAGAAACTTATTGCAAAGATTTTTTTCCATGCATTGTTTCCCTTCTAAGTTTTAGCTCTATTTATGCAAAAACTTTTCAATTTTATGTAATAAAAATTGTCCATTTTATTTTTTGTAATCCTCTCTCTCCCCTTTGCTTTATCATAAGCTCTTACCCAATACATAGTTGTGAAAAGAGCTTCCCTGCTCCTATAATTTATTTATGATATGACTTTTTATATCCAAGTCATGTATCATTTATCACAGATTATGGTGTTTAGTGTTGGTCTAAACCTAATTTTTCCAGATTGTTTTCCAATTTTCATAGCACAGCTAGTCTTTCCCTCAATAGATGGAGTCATTGGGCTTACAGGACATTCTTCCCATGTGTGTTTATTTCTGTATGCCATGTATCTAATGCATTTTTTTTTAAATCAGGTTCTCTATGGCCAGTATTAGTGTTAAAGATTATTGCTTTGTGTTATAATTTATTATTGTTATTGCTGTTATTTTTTTGTTGTTGTTACTACTACAACTACTGCTAGCTAGTTTTTATAAATGATTTACAAATATTATTTCATGTTATGATCACAACAACCCTGGGATATAGATTTGATAATATTTCAAGGCCCCTCCTTTCTACCCTTTTTTTCATTATTTCCCTTAAGATTCTTGACCTTTTAGCATGCAAATGAATTAGTTCTTTCAAATTTAATAACATAATGTTTTGGTGAATTTGATGTGTAAGGCATTAAATTAACTTAATAGTATCATTTTTATTATATTAATCCAGTCTAACCATAAACAATACCTCTCAAATTTCTCAGGTTTATATTTCCATAAAGACTGTACTCTATTTAACTCACATGGTCCCTGTGTGTACCTTGGTATGTTGACTCCCAAACATTTAATATGTTCTTTAGTTATTATGAAAGGAATTTCTCTCTCTGTTTCTTCCCACTGAGTTTTGTTCTTACCACACAAGGGTTATTTGTGTGAGTACTTTATATTCCGTAACTATGCTGAACTTATAGCTTCGACTAATTTTAGTTGAATATCTAAGGTTCTCTAATTAGAACATCATATCATGTACAAAAAATGATAATTTTCTTTTCTCAGTGCCTAGTCTTATCTCCTCAATTTATTTTTATTGTCTAATGGATATAGCTAGCATTTCTAATACTACATGAAATAATAGTGCTGATAAGACACATCTTCGCTTTACTTGTAGTAGTATTAGAAAAGCCTCTAGTTTTTTCTCAAAAACTAGTTTTTAGAGAGATGGTTTTAGAAAAATACTACTGTTTTTAGAGAGATACTATTTGTCATTGAGGTATATTTACTCCTACGCTTTTTAGCATTTTTAACAAAAATGGGTGTTCTGGATCAATCAAAGCTTTGTGGATCAATAAGAATAATTGTAAAATGTTAACATTTTAAAGTAAGATTGTTTTGTATTTAGTTTTCCTAATATTGAATTAAATTTCATTCCTGATATAAATCCTACCAAGTCATAATAAATATTTTTGATGGTTTGATATGTTCTTTTTGTTATTTTTTTAAAGTATCATTTACTAGACGTATTTGTCTCTAACATTGTTTCTCTCATTTGTCTCTCCCTAATTTAGATGTCATAAAATATCTGTATCATAGAAATAGCCTTATGTGATTCCCTTATTTTTTCAGGGAGTCTATGTTCTGCTGAAATGAATTGTTCTTGGAATATTTGATAGAAGTCACTATTAAATGCATGGAGTTCCTATTTTCCCCCATTGGGAGTTCATTTTTTTCATATTCAATTCCTTTTTTTTTCTGAAATTATTATTAAAAGTCTCTATTTCTTTTTCTGTTAATCTTAGTATTTTATGTTTTTGTAAATATTCAATGTAATTTAATTTGTCTATCTTATTGACATAAAGAGGAGGAAAAGATTTTCAATAACTTCCCTGTATTTCTCTGTAAAACATTATTAATCTCTCATTCTACTGATTATACTGGTGATTTGGTTTTCCTCCTTAAAAAATTCAACAGATGGATTTTTTATTTTATTTTTTTATTTTTGAAATTAAAAAAAATTATATATCAATTCATTTTTTTTTGTTTTGCTTTCCATATTGTTTATCCGCTTTTTTTTTTTGTCTTTTGGTTTTTTGGAGGGCAATTGGGGTTAAGTGAATTGCCCAAAGTCACACGGCTAGTAAGTGTGTCAAGTGTCTGAGGCCAGATTTGAACTCAGATCCTCTTGACTCCAGGGCTGGTGCTCTATTCACTGCACCACTTAGCCACCCCTGCTTTTTTATTTTTGGTATGTCTTTTTTGCTTTTAGCTTTTCTAAAATATGTTTTCCTTCTTTAGCGATAAGCTCAATTCATTGTCCTATTCTTTCTTTTGGTTAATGACAGTCTTTTGGGATACAAATTTTCCCTTTGAAGGCATCCCAAAGTTTTTGATATGTTGTTGTTTTATTGTTTCTAGTTTTTTAAAAATGAAATCATCTGTTGTTTTCATGATTTACTCTTTGAATCACTAATTCTTTGTTGTTGTTGTTCAGTCATTCAGTTGTGTTTGATTTTGTGTGACCCCACACACATTCTCCATGGAGCTTTCTTAGCAAAGGTACTCCAGAGGTTTCCCATTTCCTTCTTCCATGTTTCCCCATTTCACAGATGAGCCAAATAGAGGTTAAGAGATTTGTCTGAGGTTGCATTTGAACTCAGGTCTTCCTGACTACAGGCCAGGCACTCTATCTACTGTACCACCAATTCTTAAGGTTTAAGTTATTTTGACTCTAATCAATTTTAATGTTTTCTTTAAATTGCCTTTGTCAATATAATTTGTGGGAGTTAATATTTACATTTTTCTGGATTTGTTTGTGAGAGTTTTGTGCCACAAATTTACATTTTTTAAACCCATCAGGAAAAGATGGAAATGAGGGCAAGTAAATCAAAATGAATATGAAAATAAGACACTGCACTATAAAAATGCTAACCTAAGAAGAAGTCCTGCCCCTTACCACTCCCAGTTCCAATTCTCCATTGTCCATTCTCTTACTCTCATCATTTTGATGGGTTATATCTTTGATCTTGCCAACATTCAAAAGTTTTTCAATTCCATGAACTCCGAAATCCCTTTTTCTGATCATAATCTTTTATAATTTCATTTTCCCCTTTGCCTTACAACCTCTATTTGTCATCCTCATTATGACTTCCATTCCTTCTGCCCCTCAGTTATTTCCCCATTTATTAGTGAACTAGCACTTCTGTGCTAATTACACTCTCCTTCCTTTCCTATACTGACTCCTTTGTGAACTATTTCACTTCTACACTATCTTCTATCCTTAAGACCCTTCCCCCATCCTATAGCCAATTATGCACTGCTAGGTGCTACTATCTATTGACTTCATTCATTCAAATGCTGCTGAAAGGATCTAGAAACTTCATAAAATGGCGATGAATGCATCCTCTATATTTTTATTTTATGTAACCTTCGTTATAGTGAGGTGATCCTTTTACACCTCCATAAATAATGCACTATCCAACTCACTTGAGTAGCTGTTCCAAACTTTTTTATCCCTTCATGTTTATCCTTTTACCATGTCTATCCTATACCTTTGTATCATACTTCAGTGAAAAGATAAAGGCCACTTGAATTATCCCTCCATCTTCATCTCACGTCACTCAGATGCTATTCCGTATTATCTCCTCCCTCTTTCCCATCTTTCATGAAAAAGTGGCTCTTCTTGTCAAGACTAATACCTCTACATACACAAGTGATCCCAATCTATCTTGTCTTCTGCAGCATATCACCTCCCTCAATTGTCCTCACTCTCTAATGTTCAATCTCTTCCTCCTACTGGTTGATTCCTTCATGCCAGGAAACATGACCATGCCTTGCTCACACCCAAAAAACCCTCACTTTCCATTTGTCCCCTACCATCCTGTATCTCGTCTACCCATTGTGATTAAACTCTTTATGAAAGACATCTACAATCAGTGCCTCTACTTTCTCACATTTCATTATTTTCTGAACTCTCTGCATTCGAGGTTCTGAGCTCATTATTTACATGAGACCACATTTTCCAAAGTGACTATCTCATTCTTGGAACATTTCAATAGCCCTCATGTTTGGTCTTTGTACATTAAATCTACCCCTATTGTAATCTATCCTCTACTCAACTGCTAACTGATCTTCCTAGCATGCAGATATGACCATATGTCACACACACACACACACACACACACACACACACACACACACACACACACCCCAATATGAGCATGTACCACTAAATAAACTCCAGTAGTCCTCTATTATCTCTAGGATCCAATATAAAATCATATGATTGATTTTTAAAACCCTTCAGAACATGACTCCTTCCAATTTTCCAATCTTATACTTTAATTTCCTCCATGAATTCTATAAAGCAGGAAAACTGGGCTCCCTGCTGTCCCTCCAACACAAGACTCAATGCCTTATGTAGCTGTCCTCCATGTCTGAACGTTCCCCTTCCACTTCTCTGCTTCCTGGAATTCTGGGTTTCATTCAGTCTCAACTACAATTCCATCTTCTACAGAAAAAAAAAAGCATTCCCTAAGCCCTTTCAATACTAGTTCTTTTCCTCTGAGAGTACCTCTAAGTTACCATTATTTTCTTATGTATGTAGTCATTTCCATGTTGTCTTGACCACTAGACTGTGAGGTCCTTTAAGTGCCTTTCTTTTTATTCCAAGAACTTATTTCAGTGCTTGGAACACAACATACACTTAAGGAATTATTGCTGACTTGATTTGACTAGAAATCCTAGTTCAGAAGTTAACTGGAATGATACCTAGAGCAAGTTACTTAAGCTTTAGTTACTTCATGTATAAAATCACAACAGTAATACTTCCAAAACCTAATTCACAGGGTAGTTTTGAGGAAATAACTGAACAAAACTTCAAACATTATGTAAATATGAATTACTTTATTTTAGAAGCTCTTCCTCCATTCCTTTGACCAACACAATATAACAGCCTCCAAATACTGATCAAAGTTTTTTGGTTTGTTTTTTTTTTTGGTACAGCTATAAAAGTATTATAAAATGAAAAGATGTTGAACATTTCTGTTAAAGAAGCAAAAATTTACCAGTTTAGAAGGGTCACAATAGCTATGTTTCTATATATTACTTTTCCTTCTAATCATTATTTTCAAAAAGGATAGAAGTGTTGATTTAAAACTTACTACTAAGCTTTATTTATAAGCTTCTTATTGTGAAGAAATTGTCATAATAACTGTTTATAATTTTTAAAAACAAACTGTATTTTGCTTTGGCCAATCATACAGGAGAAATGGGTTCAGGAAAGACATTTCAAAGAATACAGCACACACACATACACACACATATATATGAAAATGCATATATTATATATATGAGGATATTCCCAAATATAAATGTACACTCACATATGCACACATGTTGGTATGTTTATATAGGTATATATGAATGACAGGAGATACATACATATACACATGCATATATGCATACATTACTGTTCAGTCATTTTGTTCAGTAATTATTCATTCAGTCTGACTTTTATGACTCCCATGGCCAATATCGTCCATGAGGTTTTCTTGGCAAAGATATGAAGTAGTTTGCCATTTTTTTCTCCAGTGGATTAAGGCAAATAGAGGTTAAATTAATTGCCCAAGGTCATATAGCTAGTAAGTATCTTAGTCCAAATTTGAACTCAAGTCTTTCTGACTCTAAGTCTGTTCTATCCACTGAGCCATCTACTTGCCTTTTATATGCATGCACATATGTATATAAAACAGAAGATGTTTCATAAAAACACATACACAATATACACATATATGTGTATGATGAGAGATATTTATATATACATATATAAACAGGGGGTATAATAATATATGTATATATATGTTTGTACATATAAAATGGAAACTATGTATATGTGTATATTACATACATGTTTGACACACGCACATATATATGCATATAGGCTTATTATACACATATATAACAAGAGATGTTTTATTTCATATATAAAATAGGGGATTTGCCACCCTAGATGATTACTTCAGCATTCCTATTTTCTTCTACTTGCAGGCACATAGATAGCATATATAGATATAGACTTGAGTATAGATAGATAAAAATATA
>CM053580.1:356378098-356408144 GCA_028627135.1 Pseudochirops cupreus | reverse complement strand
TATCCGCTTTGTATCTCCAGTCAGTAATGCCAGGCTGACTTTCAATTTGCATATTTTAATACTAATTGTATTAAGTCCTAGAAATCTGTGAGGCCTCCTCAGTGAAATTCATAGCGGGGAAACAGATGAGATGGATTTATCTACACACCAGAAATAAATCAGATTAAAAAAAACATATTTGTCAAATTATGACATATATTTGGAAAGAGTTCATTAATTCATCAGTGTATGCATATAAGCAAATAAGCTTGATAGATATACTTGTTAAAGGAAGCTAGTGATGTAGGAGAAGTGCTGGAGAGTTAAGGAGAACTATTATCAAAAAGTCACTTAACTCTTTTCTACCTCAATTTTCTTATCTGTAGCATGAAGATAAAAATAACACATATTTCCCAGGGTTATTATGAGGATTAAATGAAATAATATTTGTAAAGTACCCAAATATTGGGGTAACTTATAAATTTACCCAAAGGGTGTTGGAGAAACACCAAATGAGGAAGCCTTAGTACCTTATCTCAAGGAAATGATGTACTAAACCTCGTTAAGGTTATATATATCTGTAAAGGAAGGCAGATTGGATATGTAAGTAGAGTAAATGATAATAATGTGCTATTCTATACATACACTATTACCACTAATTACTCTAAAAAAATAAACCCTTGAGGAAAGTTTTTAGCTCATGTAGTGGCTCTTCTACATAGAATCTACAGAAAATAACACCCATACAGATCACACAGATTGAGAAAAAAATATTGCAGGGATGTAAGCTAGATATCTTGCAGCACGTATACATGTTTATAAGAAAATGGATCCATTAGGCAGTCAGTAAACCTTTATTAAATGACTACTATGTGACAGGCATTGTGCTAAGCTCTGGGATATAAAGAAAGGCAAAAGACAACCTCCACTTGTAAGAAACTTGCATTCTCATGCAGGAAGGCTAATGAAAAAGGAAGCTGAAAAGGGGAGTAGAGAGAAGGAAAGTACCCTGTGAAGCATAGGGTGCATGATGGAGAAATTCAGATATGAGTGCAGCAGGGTGGAAATGAAAAGATGGCTGGCCTAGATGCCCTCCTAAATTGAGGTTCTTAGAGAAGCTATCAATTTTCTACTGAGAGGGAAGAGCTCAGGGGCAGAAGGTACTGATGAAGTGTGAGTTCTAATGTTAAAGCAATCTTGTTGAATATAGAAGTTCCTGGTACATAATGGGATTGGTCCACAGTGTGGAAAAGTGGCAAGTGAAGGATCAGAATAGGTGCCATATTGAAAGTTTACAAAGCTATCCCTGCACCTCAGTCCTGTGATGTAGATAATGCAGGTGTTTTGGTTTTGTTTGTTTGGTTTTTTTTTCTTCCCTATATGCACATGAGGAAATAGAGGTTCAGAGAGGTCGTAACATATCTGTAGCATGAAGCATGCTAACTAAGCTTGAATCTTGAACAATAAATCCAGCACTCTTCATTACATCCTGTAACACTGTGAACTGAAATGAATAAATGGAACGAACTGTAGGATGGGAGCTTAAGTTCATGGAGGTTGGTGGAAAGATACTTATAAAAACTATTCCTTGACCAAGGGGAGGGATTTCATCATTTTGAGTTAGGATGAGGAGTCTATTTCAAGAGTAGGAAATGGTGTGTGAAAAGGGACAGAGGTGGTGCAGTTCAGAATGAGATTGAAGAATAGTGTACTTATGAGGCATATGATAAAATTGTCGGTCAATTTAAGATAGATGTAATTATGGGGGCTTTTTTTAACTTCTTAATGAGTATCAAAATAAAACAAAGCATAAAATGGCAATCCGGTATTCTCCTATGATGTTGGCAGGGGCATGGAATCGTGTCCTGCACAGAAGCTACGGAGAATTCCTTTTAGATCATAAGGTTCTGAAGAGGTTCTAAATTTTACCTGTAATATAGTATAAAAAGGGCAGTACCATGAAATAAGGAATAAAATTCAGATTAAAAGAATTCTTCAAGCACTTTCAGTACAAAAATAAGTAGTTAGTTTTTGTCTCTTAGGCAATGGAGAGTTTATTATCAATCAGTCAGTGAGTGTTTATTGTCTACTGTTTGCCAGAGTGGGGCTACAAGTACAAAGAATGAAACAATCCTTACTTATAAGAACCTACATTCCTTTTATTCACACTTTCATTTACATATTTTCATTACATAATTATTTTAAAAACATTTATTATCTCTCTCTTACAACCCCCTCCCTCACATTTTTTGAAAAACTAAAAATAAAACGCTCATAACAAATATGCTCAGCCAACTAAATTCCAAAGACTATGTCCAAAAAAGCATATTTCGTTCTGCATTTTAAGTCCAGCATTTCATTAAGTGGAATACTTGGACTAAAAAAATAAGCCTTGGGGGAGAGAAAGGAGGAAGAGCATGGCAGGTATCTTTGAGGACTTAGCAGAAATTAGACCAATGGATGGAAATTGCAAAGAGGAAGATTTAAGACTTGATGCAAAGAAAACACTTCTATTTTAGCACAGTCCAAGAATGAAATGGGCTATACCTTGAGATAGTGAATTTTCCCTCCCTGGAAGTAATCACATGATGGATATGCAATAGAAAGGATTCTTATTCAGAAATGGATGAACTAAATGGCTCCTAGCGTGACTGAGGTGCCTTCCAATTTCTGAGATCCTTTGATTCAGTCACTAATTCTTTTAAGTACATATGAAGTTAACTGAAAAAGGTAATAGTCAATTCTTTCCATAAAATTATTTTTCCAGGCAAAACTGATATGGATTTCCAAAACTGATACAGGCTTCTCCAAATATCAGGTAACTTTTCATTGATATATAAGTTTGAGATTAATGAAAAAAATGTTTTTATTTTATTTCTTTGATTCAATACTTTTCAGTTGTTTATTTTTTTCTTTTTCTTTTTAACTTTTATTTATTTTAGTTTACATCATTCATTTTCACGAGATTTTGAGTTACAAATTTTCTCCCCATCTTTCCCCTACCCACCACCCCAAAACAGCCATCCCATTGTATAAACCCTCCCCCAATCTATTCTCTCCTATGTCCTCCCTCATCTTCCCTCTGACTTTCCGGTAGGGCAGGATGGATCTCCCTACCACAGTGCCTGTGTATCTTAAGTTCCAGTTGGATGTAGTTAATAATAATAATAATAATAATGATAATAATGATAATTGTATATATGTATATGACATGGTTAGAGGTATCCTGGTGAAGTCTCCCTTACTTATCCCTCCTGTAAGTGATACCTTCCTCTTCACATATCTTATAGAACTTTGCTTCTACTGGTCTTTTGTACTCAGATAACTTTTTTAAAGATTTTATTTATTTATTTTAGTTTTCCACATTCATTTCCAGAACTTTTTCAGTTCCAAATATTCTCCCCATCTCTCCGTACCCCCCACCCCAAGATGGCAAGCATACTGATTACCCTTTCCCCCAGTCTTACTTCTTTTCTATCCCTCCATCCCCCATTTATCCCCCCCTGCCTTACTTTCTTGTAGGGCAAGATGGATTTCTATACCCCTTTTCCAGTACATCTTCTTTCCCAGTTGCATATAGAAACAATTTTTAACATTTGTTTTTTATACTTTGAGTTCCAGATTCTCTCCCTTCTTCCTTCCTCACCCATCCCCATTGAGAAGACAAGCAATTTAATATAGGTTACATATGTGTTAGTTATGCAAAATATTTTCATAGTAGTCATATTGTGAAAGACTAACTATATTTCCTTCCATCCTATCCTGCCCCCCCATTTATTCTATTTTCTCCTTTGACTCTGTCCTTTTTCAAAAAGTGTTTTTTTCCTACTACCCTCTCCCCAATCTGTCCTCCCTTCTATCATCCACCAGATAACTTTTTATATCTTTTGTATATATATTTCCCCTCCTCCACCCTATCTGATTGCAAACCTTTTGAAAGCAGGGTCTATAGCATATTTTTGTTTTTAGCTTCAGCATGCAGGACAGTGTGTTATACATAATAATTTTTAACAAATGTTAATTTAAGTTGAATTGAATTCATACTTCAGTGAGACAGAATCCTTTATTAAGATTCTCATTAACCATAGCAGCAGATGATTAAATGGAAACATGTATACACACAGGTACGTGTGTGTGTGTATATATGTGTGTGTGTGTGTGTGTGTGTGTGTGTGCGTGTGTGTGTAAATATAAAATCATATACTATTAGAAGTAACCTTAGGGACCATTTAGTACAATTCTCACACTTTACAGGGAAGACAGCAAAATTAGAGAAATTGGAGCAGTCCTGCACAGTAATAAAGAGAACTGAATTTTGAATCTGAGGATCTGGATTTAAATTCTAATTTGTTTGCTTATAACTTATCCATATGGCCTTGGGCTAGTCATTTAATTTTGGGGAAACTCAGTTCTGTATTCTGTGACATGAGGAGATTGGGTTGCATGATTTCTAAAGACTCTTCTAGCTCTAAATCAATAATCCTGTCTAGTGACTAAAGATCACATGGCTCTGATATTGTTTTGAAAGACTGAAATCAACTTGGGACCCTTCTCTTCTTTAACTCCTAAATTTATGCGGTCTCAGCGTTTGGTACCTCAAAGCCTAGGTCTTTTAGAGTGACTCCATATTCTGTGGTAAGCACATATGCAAAAGACAACCCTTTGTATTAGGACACTTACTAGATTAAAATATTACCAAGGTTGAGGAAGTAGCTGATTAAAAATCCAAAATTGCTTTCCTAAAGTAGAGAACAATGTGTTCATAATATCAGGAGAGCCTGCAAAGTTAACTCATATATATAATTAATGATTGTACCTTGAAGAAAAAAAATCATACCTATTTCTAATGCCAGGTTTAAATTATCCTTAGTGTCACACCAGTCCTTTTATTAGCTAAACTAGTAATTTTTCTTTCATCGTAATGAAGTTTGTCTTGAAAGTTTTGGAATGTGTACTCCATACCTAGGACTGGTTAAACTCTCTGTTGGTCAAATAATTGTTCCCTTATTGCTTTTTCAGCTCTTTTTTCCCTTTCTCTTCTCTTTTTTTTTATTTTCAGGGGAAAAACAAATCAGGATCAGTTTTCCCAAGATATATCATTTCAGTGTTTCTTTATACAAGTAGCCATATCATCCAGTCTGCGTTCTTGATTAATTTACTTAGTAAATACTTATTTAGACCAGTATGGTACACTGAACTTAAAATTAGACTCTGGGATCAAATCACATTTCTTCTAATTACTAGATCTGTGATGGAAGACAATTCACTTAATTGCTTTGAGATTCAGCTTACTTATCTGTAAAATCAAGATACTAATACTTACATCTCCTACCTCACAGGGTTGTTGTGGGAAAATTGCTTTGTAAAGTAAAGGTACCATATAGAGGAAAAGCAAGATACCATTATTGTTATATACTGCCCCACTCCACCTCTATTCCTGACTTCCCTGTTTCCATTGAGGCCATCTGCATCCGTTCTGCCACCTAGGTTTACAATCTTACAAGCATTTTTGATTGTGTCTTCTCCACCTTTTCCCATTTCTAATCAGTTACCAAGTTTTTTAAGTTGTCTCCACAATATCCCTTGTATTCACTTCTTTCTTTCCATTCCCACAGTCACCACTTTAGTTAAGACTCTCATTACCCCCCAGTGATTTAGCTATCTCATTTAGTAGCTTCCTAATTGGTCTCTGCTTTCAGTCTCTTTCCTTTTCAATCTGTTCTATAAAACAGCTGCAGAATTGGAATTATGAAAGTCCAGGTAGAGCTTTGAAGTCTCCTGCTTAAAGCTTTAATGGCTCTCTGCTACATTTAAGATAAATTTATACTGTTCATGATCCTTCATAGTGAGTCTCCTCTTATTTTTCCTAACCTATTTCTGATTATTTCATGTCAGGCCCTTTGTGTTCTAGCTAAATTTGCTATTGCTCTCTATTCAGAATCCATTCCTGGCTTTGCACGAGAAGACTTAGAATGCTCTCCTTCCTCATTTCTTTCTCTTTGGAATCTTTACTTCATTTCAGTTTCAACTCAAGTCCCTAGTCTTATATGAGATCTTTCCTGGTTCTCTCAATTGTCTGTGTTTGCCGAGCTCCTCAGAATCATGTTGTTTTTAATTTGTGTATATTTTGCTTTTCCTTATGCATCATTTGCCACTGGTGGAACGCAAACTCTTTGGCATCAAGGTCTGTTTCATTTTGTCTTTGTGTGTCCAGAACTTTGTGTAGTGACTGGCCCATGATAGATACTTAAGAAATACTTTTTTTAAAATTACATATATGCAGAGCAAAGTTCAGACAGATATGAATCAATTAGCAAACATTTAGTAAGTGCTGACTGTGTTCCTGAAACTGCTAGCTATTGAGGTTGCAAAGAAAAAATAAAATAGTCCTTGCCCCCAAGGAGCTTACATTTTACTATGAGGAAAATAACATATAATAGCCATAGGAAAATGCAAAATGTGTACATGGTAATTATAAATTAATGGGAAAGAAGGAAATAAACATTTATTAAGTGCCTGCTGTATACTTTACACTGTGCTAAGTGCTTTACTGATATTTCATTTGATCTTCACAACAACCTTAGGTGGTAGGTGGTGTTATGATCCCCATTTTATAGTTGAGGAAGTTGAGGCAAAGAGTGATTAAGTTACTTGCCCAGGGTCATACATCTACTAAGTATCAAAAATTGGATTTGAAGTCAATATTTTCTGATACCTGGTCCACTGTGCCACCTGGCTCCCCTATTGGGAGGGGCACCAATAGCTGAGGAGGAGGTACAAAAAAGACATCAAAGAAGGTGGTCCATGAGCTACAGTGAGAACTAAAAGGTGGAAGAAATGAAACCATTCTAGGAATTGTGGTCAATTCGTGCAAATGGCATTTAAGAGATGGAAGGTATGTATGACAAATAGGTCAATAGCATGCACAAAGGATAGTAATGCATATTAAACCTGGGAGGGTAAGGTAGAGTCAGATTGTAAAGACTGGAGCAGAGAAGTATGTATTTTTTTTTTCCTAGAAGTATGAGGCAATCATTGGAGCTTCCAGAGCAGAGAAGAAAAATGGTAAAACTTGTACTTTAGGAATTTCAGTTTTTTAATTTTGGAGAACATAGATTAGGGTAGAGTGATTTGTGATAAGGAAACCAGTTAGGAGACTATTGCAAGACTAGGTTGAAGACTTGAGCTGTGATAATGGCCCTACTGTATATAGGATAAAGGGGACAAATGGAAGACGTTATCAAGGCACAGTCAGTAAGAAGATTGGATATGGGGCCTGTGGAAAAGGAAAGAGTTGAGGATCTCTCTGAGGTTTTGAACCTTAGTAACAGGAAAGATGGTAGTAGCCTTGACAGAAGCAGGGAAGTTAGAGATAGTGAGATGGGTTTGATAGAATAGTAGAATGAGTTTTGTTTTAGACATGTTATGTCTGTCCTCGTCAAATGCCTAATAGGTAGTGGGTGGTGTAACAATGGTTGGAGCTCATAAGGCATACCAGGGATGGATATTATTGAACCTAATGTAGCTGATGAAACTACTGAGAGAAGTGTATACGAAAAGCCTGCACAGCCTGTGGCCTGCAGGCCACTTGTTAGGACAGGCCAAAGGATTTTGGGAGGCCCACAAAAGATGTAGAAGAAAACATCCTTTGTATGTAGAGGAAATTCTTTGGCAGGCTGAAGGTTGTGTAGGCCTTGTGTAGAGAGAGAGAAAAGAAGAGAAGAAAGAGAAGACAAAATAAAACAAAAGGACTTAGTAACTAACTTTGGGGTATTCCCATTATTTGGGGCAGGAAATTGATGGTGTTCTAGCAAAAAAGTCTGAGAAAGTATAGCTAACTACATTCCTTTAAGTTTTTAGATACTATGCATAAAGCACATTTATTATTTAAGAATTGATATTGATTCAGTTTTCAGTGCTTTTATTCCACTTTCCCTGTTTATCCCTTGAAATATCTATTTTTGTTACTGCCTTGTCTGAGATTTTGAATGCTTCCCTTGCTTTTGTGTTCAACTAAAACAATAAATTTTATTCCAGTCCTATATTTTAGCTCCATATGAATATTTATATTAAAGTATTCTTCTTGGATTCAGTATTATAATTTCTAATACATTCTGATATCCTCTTCTGTTTTATTTATGCCTATATCTCAATTACATTCACCATTACACAACTGTTAATTGTGGGTTTCCATATTTCCTATCCTCTTATGCCTTTACCTCTCTTTGCTCCCTGCTTCCCCTTTACAAAAGAAGAAAGTGGTAAAAGAAGAGTGTGCTTAATGCTAGTGAGCTATAATTGAAGTGTTCTGTTTCTGCTCTGCTAACTCTTTAATCTTATCACCGAGCCTCCAATTATAATTTCTTATTCTTTTTTTCTTTCTTTTTTATGCAGTCATCAGCATTCAACCTCCAGTGTTGGAGTTTATTTTGCTAATGACTTATTTCTCATTAGTGCTACCCTTCCTTTGAAAACTCCTTCTCCCCTTCTCCAGGCCTCATCCATTTTCTTGTTTACTGTATCTTTATACCAAATTCTGTGTGTGTGTGTGTGTGTGTGTGTGTGTGTGTGTGTGTGTGTGTGTATCCAGCATTTCTTTGTCTGACTTAAAGGAAAGTGAGGTTCACAGGATCCCTTTGTCTTTTCATCTCATAGATCACAATTGTGCTCCTTCATCTCTTTGTTCTCTATTGCATTCTCTTTTTCATATCTTTTCTTTTTCATCTAAAGACTGTCAAAACAACCAAACTCCCATTTCTCCCTAGTCTAGGCCCTCTGTTTCTCTTCTACAACTACCTCTATATCCCTGGTAGACATTTGGACTGGAGAGTGATGTTTTTTTTTTCCTTCTCCCCCTTAATAATACAAACATTTCATCATCATATATCTTCTGCCAAGTGTTCAATATCTTTCTAGTTTTCTCTTAACTTGAATGTGTACATTTTAAAACTTTTACTTAGCTCTAGTCTTTTTATTGGTAACGCTTGGAAAATCTTATATTCCCTTAAAAAGCGTACTTTTCCTCTGTGTGATTATTTTTGGTTTAGATGATAAGTTATTCTTGATTTTATAATGATTTTTATAGCTTTTATGTTTTTACCTTTTGTGATATTGTATTTCGAGATCTGTTCTTTAATGTTAGCACCGACAAATCTTGTGTGATCTGAGTATCCTCAATATTTGAATTCTTTCTTTTTGACTGCTTGCAATATTGTTCCTTGACCTAGAAGCTCTGGATTTTTAGTTATGACATTCTTGGAGGTTTCTTTCAGGAGGTGATCAGTGAATTCTTTCAATTTTCACTTTTTTTCCCCGGGTTCAAATATATTTGGGCAGTTTTCATTTGTCCTATCTTGAAATATGGTGTCTAGGCTTTCTCTTTGATCAAACTTTTCAGATAGTCTGATGATTATTAGATTCCCTCTTTTTGCTCTATTTTCCATGACAGTTGTTTTTGACAAAATATACTTTACATTTTCTTCTATTTTTTCAAACTTTTGATTTTGTTTTAGTACTTCTTGTTATTTATAGACACATTGGATTCTGTTGGTCCATTTTAATTTTTAGAAATTCAGTTTCTTAAATAGTCTGCCCTTCTGTGTTCAAGTCTATTAATTTCCTTTCCAAATTCTTTTTGTTTAACATTCTTTCTTTTTGTAATTTGATTGCTTCTTTCAGACATGCTTATAATCCTTGTGACCAAACATTTCTCTTTTCTGTTTTTCCTGTAGTTTTTTTTTGCTATTCTCTTCTAAATTTTCCTTGTGGATGGTTCTTAATCCACACTTTTTCTTCATGACCTTTGGTGTCTTCTTCTGTTTTTTCTGTTTTCTCATATCTCTAGCCTCAGTTCTTGATATGAAACTTATTGCCAGGGTCAGACTCTGTCCCTTTTGATACTTTTAAATAGGGCAATCAGATTCATTTAGTACTGAATGAGATGTCTTGGAAAATTTCTTCTGTTTTCCATTTCTTTTTGTGAATCTTCCCTCAAAATGCTGGTAAGCTTCAGTGTTCCCAATCAGAATTATCCCTGATCAATATGCTGAGTGATATTCTCCTCTTCTTACCTTAGCTTAAGCTTCCTTGATCAAGGAGCACTATCTCTTTTGTGTCTCTTGGGTTTTTTTTAGTCAGGTTGCTGCTATAGTCTGCTATGGCATCTTCCCTTGCCATGGAATTTTTCTCTGGCTTGTTTTTCTTCATGAGCACGGACTTCTTTGCTAAGACTTGTCTTTCAGTGTCCACAGATCCTGGTTATCTTCTTTCAGTCCTGGACTGAAGAAGATTACGGAAGTTTCCTTTTGGATTTTTTTTGGCTATTATGCCATCTTGTGCTCATTTTAGATCATTTGTTGATGAAATATGGGTGAGAAAGTGTCTTTTATACATGTCATGTGACTAATTTGTCCAGAAGTCCTTTCTCTATCCATTCATTTTGCTCATCTTCAAAATGGAGATAATAATGACATCTCTATCACCAGTTTATTGTCAGGATCAAATGAGATAGTATAAGTAAAGCACATTTTGAACTTGAAAGTGTTATATAAATGCTAATTATTAATCTGGGCAAGAGGGATTCTTATTACTCTCTTCTCCAACCCCTTTTTCCACTATTTCTTCTGCAGATATAGGAGGAGGTCACATATATTTTAAGGAAGAACATTTTGTATGTATCTGTTACTAAGTGGCAAACCTCTTGTTGAGCCTTTCCAAATTCAGGCAGGCTTGTGCTTGGATAGCCACTGTGGTTGTACTTGAAGTTTTGCATAGCTTGTGTGGCCTTCATCAAGCCAATATCACTTCAGATAAGGGTTTGGTGGAGAATTTAATTTAAAAAGATGATAAATTATACAAATTTTGCTAATAGCCTGGGATATTATCTAAATGTATTATGGCATTTGCTATCTCCCAAAACATTGCTCAGTGAAATCAAATACAATCAGTTAAATCAAAGAACCTCGTTAGTACTAATTGAGCTTTGCTATCCTTTTTGAAGAATTGAAAAATTCTAGGGCATAGTCATGGAGAACAAATGTATTTTGGCTAATATAATTACATTTTTCTGTTCATAAATTAAACATTCATGTTTTTTTTCATTGTCAAGCCAGTACAAAAATAAAGCAGTATAGGAATACTTGGTTGAAGATTCATGGAGTTGAAAAAAAAAACACCTCATAATGATCCATTTTTAATATCTAGGAAACTGGCTTTTTTCCCTTCACATTTTAACACTCCCAAAGAAATCTTTAGGCAAAAATATGTACATAATATATACTGATGCATAAAGAAAATGCATTAATTAGGCATATCATTCTGAGTTGGTTTGAATTATCAATCATTTGCAAGTTAAATTCAATATAACTACATAGACTTGAAGAATGATCTGAAATTACCGTAACTTATTTTTTCCTTTTTATGAGTAACTAAAAATCTTTGCTTAATGTCCTTCCATCTATCTTATGTACCTATTAGAGAAATTGCAATAACCCATTAATGTATTAAAGAACTGAAAAGAGTTTATAATATATTCTATCAAATTTTAAATTAATAATGACTTAAAACTTAAAATGATGCAACATTTCATTGATATGATTATTCCACGTATTGTTCAAGCCCAGTGACCCATAATAATAATTTATATTTCTATAGTATTTCCATTTTTCAAAATGCTTTCTCATAGATTGCCTTATTTTATTTTCCCACTTCCATGAAATAGAAAGAATAAGTTTTGTTCCCTCTGTTTCATAGATGAGAAAATTAAGCTGCAAATAGGCTTATGGCTACATAGAGAGTAAATGGTAAAGCCTAAAACTAGAACCCAGGTCTTCACACTCCTGCTTCAGTGTTTTCTATAACATAATGTTGCCTACCTTATCAACTTTATAAGCTTAATCAATTAGAAGTTGATCAATATTTTAGATAATCTGATTGAAATAAAGTGTGAACATATTTTCTTCATTATCCCCTCTATGTGAAATGCAGCTGCTTTATTTTGAATATGTTTTTCTTTTGTCCATGTCTTTTTGAATCATTGTTTTATATTTGGTCATTCAGCCAGCATTTATTAGGGGCCTACTATATGTCAGGCATAATGTTTGGTGCTGAGAATAAAAAGAGAAAAGAAAACCATCCTTGCCCTTGAGGAGCTAATTTTATTTTGAGTGTGACAATCATGCGCACATATTGTTTGTAAAAAATAGATAGTAAATTGTGTGGCAGAGGATATTAGCAACTGGGGAACTGTAATATTAATGGAATATCTTTCCCATCCACTAATAGTTCTATGTGACCACGTGTCCCCTTTTCCCTTGGAACAGGAGCCATGTTCCCAGTTCAGAAGGTACACAGGTATTTCAATCACAGATGTCTTGCTGCTTTCACAGCTGTGATACATCTTGAGTCACATAAAGCCCATTGGGGGAGGAACTTGCCTAAAGAGGAGCTTGCTTAGAGGGAGACTTGCTTGTAGGAAAGCTTTTACACCTTATAGTACTAAGCTAATTAGGCACTCAGTTGAGAGAGTTGTGGTACCTTCTGACTCTGAGACTATTAGTTGAAAACTTTTTATACAGTGAAGTTGGGGGCTCACTCATGAGAAGGACCTTTTGATTCCCTAGACAGGACTCTGCATAGCTGTTTCTTAGGAGCCCCATGACTGCTCAGATGTTGGTCCTCTCCCAGTCCAGTAGTATATGTAGGTGGTTGTATTACTTTGTTCAGACAGTTGGAACCCTGTCTGTTGCATTCTTTTTTGGATACTTCTTTCTACTTATCTGTATGTATCTGTCTGTTAATTAAAGCAAGATCTTTAACTCCTTTAAAGCTGTCTTTCCTTTAGAATAGCAGATTAAAGAACTTGTGCTAGCAGCTCAGTCTGTGTGCTAGGTTACTTGCAAATATGGGAGTTCGTGTAAAAGATGGCACTTGAACTGAATCTTAAAGGAATTCTAAAAGGTAGAGTTGAGGAGGGAGTGCATTCCAGGTGTGGGGGAAAGATGACACAAAGCTCTAGAGGCAAGAAACAGTTGTCATATAGTAAGAACAGCAAGAAGAGGCCTGTTTGACTGGAATGTAGAGTGACTAAAGGGTAGTACTATATAATTAAGTGAAAAAAAAGATATATCAGGGCCAGATTGTGAAGAGCTTTGAATATAAAACAGAAGAGATTATCTTGGATGCTAGAAGGGAGAGGAGCAACAAGAGCACATTGAGTAGAGAAGTGATGTTAGGTCAGACATGTGCTTTAGTGGCTGTGGAAAGGAGAATAGATGGAAGCGTGGGGAAACTTGAGGCAAAGAGACGAATTAGAAGACTATTAAAATAATCTAGGTTAGACATGATTAGGGCCTCAACTTAAGTAGTAGCTGTTGAGAAGGAATGGATTAGGGAAATGTTGAATTGTAAATGGCAAAATTTAGCAATTGATTGTATACATGGATGTAAAGAATTCAAGATGACACTGAGTTTGTGAACTTTGGTTACTAGAAGACCCAAGAAGAGTGATGGTGCTCTCAATAATAACAGGAAAGTTTTGAAGAGGGATGGGTTTTGAGAAAGACAATTAATTCTGTTTTGAACATGTTGAGTTCTACATGTCTGTAGTACCTCTAGTTCATTGTATCCAATAGGCATTTGACAATAAGGAACCTAGAGCTCAAGAGAATTATAAAGGTTGGAAATACAGACCTGGAAATCATTTACATTGGGAGCCAATGAGGTATCTTTCTGAAATAAATTCAGTGAGATCCTATTTTGAAATTAGCACCATGTTAGGCAATGTAGCAGAACCACACGTATGACATAGATGACCAAAGATGAAGCAGTATGGTGTTTGTATGTGTGTATAACACACACAAACATACACATACATGCATATATAACAATTTCAGTGTTGAAATGAATATGATATGTGATCATACTCTCCATTCTAATAGTTCTTTTTCCATTTCTCCATTCTCATCCCTTCACTCATTCTGACATTTTTATTTTGTTCCAGAACTTAATGATCTGATCACTAAAGTAGGTAGTGTTATCAAGAAGAATGTGCTATCTTTTACTGTATGAAAAATTAAAAAAGAAAAATGTTATATCAAGTCTACAAACTTAAAAGCAACTATTTAATTAACTACCTAACCAGTTTTAATTTGTAAAATGGATGGATGGATTCTATTTAGGCAAACTATGTAGATTCATAAGTGTGCTATTATTTTCAGTAATAATGAAATAAAAGGTTTGTGCTATATAATGTGAAGATCACTAGACTGACGAGCAGAAAAACTGAGATCTAGTTGTTTCTTTTCCAGCATTTGAGTGTTTTGGGGGAAGTTCCTTAATCTCTTAGTCTCAGAGAGAGTTAGATAGGTTAATAAAAGAAATGCCTTCCAGTGGTTCTTTGGTTGCTCCTTTCCTTTCTACACTCCAGTCTTTTTCTATCTCTCTTACCATTACTCAGGAATAAAAGGGGGAGGCTTGGTTCTTTCCAGAGTACTACTGTATTGTGCCCTACCTTTTCATTCTCTGATTTGCTTATCCATACTTACTTATTGCAAATATGTTTATTTGCCTATTTTTTTTCTCTAGAGGTTGCTAAGCATCTGAGTTCTGGATAAGAAGGAAGATATTGTTAAAAAGTGAAATGGTTTCAGGGATATAGGCTAGTTACCACTGCAGTAAGTACCCATCCACAAAGATTACTCATTTGAACTCATTGGATATAATAGATAAAGCCCAGCTAAGTCAGGTCTTCAAATCTATTCAGTAGTTTAGCCCAAATTTTGCTGACTGGAGGCTTAGGATCCTTAACATTTCATTTTTCATAGGATTATGATCAGGGCATCTTATCTGGCAATTATCTTCCTGGGAATACTGGATCTGCTGTCTTCCAGATTAAAAGATTACTTGATGTTGCTCCTTTCTACTCTGAATTTAGGGATTCATTCTTGGGGGTTAAATTCATGGCACATATCCTTTCTTTAATCTAGAGTAGTTTTAGGGTTTTCTTCCTACCTCTCTCTATCCCTGACCCTAACAACAGGTCGTTTTGTAACATACCCATTATTTAATGTATTTGTTGAAATGAATTCATTAGAAATTTCATTGCTATGCAATAACATTCACATTTTTATGTCAATATCATGTTACAGAAAGTGCTTAAGAATACTTACTTATCTTTGAAGGCATATATCTCTAGCTCCATTTGTACAGTAGGGGATTTCTGTAAAAATATGTACAAGCACTCCCTTAGGCAAGTGGGACATTTTTTCAAAGAAACATCTTCAATTATTTTATAGATATGTTGTTACACTCTAGAAATTAGGGAAAATGCAAATCTATAAGAATACAAATCATTCCCCAATTTATAAATGGTCAAAGGATATGAACAGGCAATTTTCAGAGGTAGAAATTAAAGATATCTATAAGCATATAAAAAATGCTCTAAATTACCATTGATTAGAAAAATGCAAATCAAAACAACTCTGAGGTACCACATCTCATCAGTCAGATTGACTGAGATGAAAACAGGAAAATGACAAATGCTGAAGAGGATGTGGAAAAATTGGAACACTAATGCATTGTTGGTGGAGTTGTAAACTGATTCAGCCATTCTGGAGAGCAATCTGGAACTATACCCAAAGGACTATAAATAATTGCATACCCTTTGATTCAGCAATACCACTTCTAGGGTTGTATCTTAAAGAGATCATAGAAGTGGGAGGAAGACCCATATGTACAAAAATATTTATTGCAGTGCTCTTTGTGGTGGCAAAAAATTGGAAATTAAGGGGATGCCCATCAGTTGGGGAATGACTACACAAGTTGTGGTATATGAATGTAATGGAATACTATTGTGCTATAAGAAATGAGGAGCAGATGGACTTCATATTTAGCTGGAGAGGCTTAAACGAATTGATGCTAAGTGAGAAGAGCAGAACCAGGAGAAAGTTGTACACAATGACAGACACAACATATATGTGATGACCAACTTTGATAAACTGGACTCTTCTCAGCAACACAAGGTTATAAGACAACTCTAAAAGGTTCAGGATGGAAGGAGATGTCTACATTCAGGGAAAGATCTAGAAAGAACAGAGTTTAAATAGAGACTGAAGCAATCTACATGCTATCATTCTTTTCCATGTTTGGTTTTGTTTCCTCTTTCCCATTGTTCATTCCATCAGTTACAACCCTTCTTTACAACCAGAGTAATGTCAAATGTGAAAGTATTTGAAGATCCTATACTTGATTGCATGCCACCATGGCGGGGGTACGGGTGAGGAAAGGGAGGAAATTTGAAACTCAGGGGATTGTGGAACTGAATCTTCTAAACTAAAAGTAAAGAAACAAATCAATAAAATTTAAAAAAAATGAAATTAGGGAAAATGGAATTCTATTTCCTTATTCTTGTAAGTACCAATACCTATAAAAAATCATCCTGTTAACTAGTATGGGAGTATCAGATAAAAGCTTTTATACTAGCTCTTTACTCTTATTCTACTTTCCCTCCATAACAATTTCATTTTAAATAGCTTGAAAGATAGAATCAATCAGTAAACATTTTAACATACCTACTACGTGCCAGGGGTTAGATCACATAAGTACTTGCTATGTGCTAAACACAGTGCTAAGTGTTTTGGCTACAAATACAAGGAAACAAGATGGCACCTAACTTTAATGTGCTTATATGTTAATAAGGAGCTAGAAAAGTGGGTTTGGGTTGTACCAGCATAGAAACAACATGATTTGATAGATGATGGAGGAAAAATCTATAGTGAGAGTCATCAGTAATTAAAGCAAGGTAGGAGCCCCTTCTAAAATGGTGGTCTGGTTGAGAGGATCACCAATTAGGAGAGCAGAGCTTCTGTTTTCTCCAGTGATGGGAAGTGATTGATGAGGAGCTTAAGTCTGGAAAATGAATCAAGTAGGGAACAAAGTAAGCATGGCTGTGATCCCTTCTTGAAACCTTGCTTCCCCTTTGGTTAACACTTCAGTTAGGGTAAATAAGTATTTAAACAAGCTCTTTATGACCTGGAAAATCACTAATAGAGAGAAAATTGTCCCAGTTACATGCAGCAAACAAGTAAATTTTTGCTTTGATTAGAAATTGGAGAAATTTGATTTTGTCATTAGGTTTTATATGGGAATAATTTAATTAAGAAGTCTAAATGCTACTCATGTCCATAAATATTGTCATAGAGGTACATAAGGTGAATTGGGCAGGGATGGGGGCCTGTGGACGCCCTCAGGGAGGGAAATTCCAGTTGGGTTTTAACTATCCAGACACTTAAGGTTCATGTGACTTACTTGATACTGGATCTTTGCATACTAAATGGGGTTTCTCTTAATTGATTACATTTCTAGATTGCTTGAAATCATCTCTCTGGTTTTAATTAGAATGTCTGAGCTATCCTCAGAGTTATTCAGTTCTCCATTTGGGTTCAGTGGCTTTTATGTGCAGTTCAGTGTTGTTTTCTGTTGCCCCTGTAATCCATAATCACACATTGACAATGAAAGCAATGGTGGAAAATAGTCTGAGTTAAGAAAATTATCCTAGCACAGTTAATAAATTGTACTATTTACCCCATGCACAGTGGCACAGGAAGAAGAAATTCCTGCCTTGAAAATTGGCCACAAGTGACAGAATAGAATATTTAATCAGTATGAACCAATTTTAAAAAGGCACAATGAAGCATAACCTAGGGAATCTTCACTTTAAAAGGAAATCCTTTCACTCAATCCACTATCCTCAGTTTTCTTTTATTGTTCACAAAATAATAGAGAAAATTCTAGTAAATGTCCTTTATGTTACATTTTTATACCATTTTGTAGTTTCTTATTTTCATCCTCCATACACACATCAAAAGTTTCTTATTATATTCCAAGGATCTTTGAGGAATTATAGGTAAAGTCTGCAATTTTTCTCTTACCATTAAAGAGCAAATGACAGTTATCTAATGCCCACTGGAAATGTATAAGCTTTCTCTCATAGATAAAAGTATACTACTGATCAGAAAGTCCATTAAAACACTGCAACATCACCTGATACAAGTAAAAAATATTAAATATTAACATAATCAGGCCATGCTTTCATCTGTAAACATTGTAAGAATACTTACAACCCCAAACAAGGACTTTAAGAAATAATTCTACTACTTTTTTTCTAGTTGTTTTAATAAAATTGCTTTTTCCTTTGGTAATGTGAATACAACAACATAATTCAACAGGCAATTGTGAAACACTCTTTTCAGACCCCTAAGTTAGATGTTAGGATAGAAACAAAGCTTGGATAATACCTGATCCCTTACATTTCAGGAAGGACCTAAAACACCAAGAGAGAATTATAATACATAATAACATGATAAGTGCATTAAAAATTTAAAAGTATGGTTATAGAAGGCTTAAGAACAGAATTGTGAAAGAGGATCATGCAGTAATTTGTGGATCATTAGTATTATTACTTTGAAATCGGATTTATTGGAGATCTTATGAAAACTATTCTGCACATACCAGACACTTTGGATTATAGCCTCAGTAGAGTAGTTGAATTCCTAAAAGTTTGACTTCATAATGGCAAATTTTTAGAGCATCAAATCAGAAACAATGTAAACTTAATTTTCCTAGACCATTTTCCAGCTTCATGTATACTTTCCTCTAAGTGGTATGGAAGTAACAGGTAATGTTAGAGATAGGAATGCTTTTTTAACGTTAACAGTCACTGTGATTGGTATAGTGTTGGGCTTGCAGCTAGGATGGTCTGGGTTCAAATACACTTCACAAATGTACTAGTTATATAATAATGAGCAAGCCTCTTGATGTTACCATATTTCCATTTCTTCATCTATAAAATGGAGATAGTCTTGCCTACCTTGGAGGGCTGTTTGTTTTACAGATCAAAAGAGGTAATACTTAGGAAATACTTTGCATACCTTACAGCAGTATGTAAACATCGCTTATTATTATGATTACATATATTTGTTCATCTGAAGAAAAAGAATCTGTGGATTCTAGTAGAATTTAAGCTCAATATAAGACAATAGCATGCAATGGTAGTCAGAAAAGTTCATGCAATTTTATTCTGTATTAAGGGAAGCCTTGTGTCCAGAACAAGGAAAGTCATAGGCCCACTGTGCTCTACCTTGGTCATGTTATATTTGTAGTATTGCCTTCTTTTTGGGATACCATATTCTTAGAGGGAGGTCACCAAGATTGAAAGCATCAAAAGGAGGACAAACACAATGATGTAGTCACTCCGGGCCGTGTAAAAAATGAATATCGATCAAAGGCAATGCAGTGTTTAGCATGGAGAAAAGGATACTTAGGGGAAAACTGGTGGTGTCTTTCAAATATTTGAAGGACTGTCACATGAAAGAGGTATACTCTTTTCTTACTTCATTTGTCCCAACAGACAACAAAGAACACAGTGTGGAAGTACCTCTACACAGTATTTGCTGAAATAAGTAAATGGGAAGACAAAACTTCTGACAGAGATATACAAAAGCAGAATCAGTGAGCATAGTGAGTAGTAGGCTTCTCCTCTCTTCAAATAATCATCTAGAAGGGATGTAACAGAGGTTGTCCTTGATCAGGTATGACCTGGACTACATGGCACCTGTAGTCCCTTCTAACTCTCAAGATTGTTTGAGTCTGTGAATGCAGTTATTTTATCTCATGGTCTTATTGTTAATTCTTTACAAATTACACTATGCAAAAGAGTTAGCAATGATAGAGTAAAGATTGCTAAAGGAAATCACTTGGATTTAAACAAATGTTTGTTAAATACTTCTCCAAATCTAGAATAGGTACAACAAAATGGTATTGTGTATAATGGGAAAACTTTCCCTTCAAAAGTGAAGGGACCAGGTTTTGTTCTTTTATGTGATGCTACTTTGTGATAGCAAATCTTGTAAAATTTATAGAAACCTAGATTTTTTTCACATTACCAAAATATGCTATAGAATAACTTTGAGCATTCTATAATGAACTTTTACAATTATATACATGTGAAGCTGATTTTCTATCTGGTAAATTTGCCAACATATTTGGACTAGTTAAGGAATGGTGTGGCTTTGCTAGGTTTTTTCCTTGTTGATAATTTTCTGTAAGAACGCAAAATTTGCAACTTATTTTTAAGTAAGCAGAGTACTGAGATATATCTAGAAAAATGGAAAATTGAAGTAATTGTCTTTAATGATTGTTACCCTTGGAAAATGATTATAACCAAATTTCATTAAATAAAACTACTTTTCTCAAAATGTGTTTGAACACATAATATAAATGTCATCCTACTATATTTCTGGTACATTCTTAAAAGTACAAATAGTAAAGAGTTCATTTTCTACTAATCCCTTCCTTTGTTTTCTTCCTGGGAGAAAATTTCACTATATTGTCATCTAAAAAATAAACATTATTATATTAGTGTAATTAAATTATCACTAATTTTTCTCTTATCCTAAGCAACTTCAAATTAAATCCATTTTTAGTAAGTGTATTTTGGAACCTAATTAAAAAATCACTCCTCACTTAGATCCCTGTCACTAGCAGCCTTTAAAATAATCAACAGAGTTAAACAGACACCCATTATTAGTGTTAATCCATAAATGAATAAAAAATAAAATAGCACTACATGATTTCACCATTATTTTCATTATAAATGCAAAATCTGTTAACTACTATCATCTGAATATCTTCCTGTCAAAGAAACAATAAAAGATGAAATATTTAGTTGGGAATGAAGAGAGGGAAAACTGGCCTTTCATCAGAGATTTTCTTTTTGCCAAATGTTATTCATTCAATAACTATATCTTGAACACCTATACTGTGTGTAGTGGAGGTGGGGGGAGGGGGGAGTATAAGGAGGAAAGGCTTGTACAAAGATTATTTACAGAAGTAGTTGTTTAAAATCACTGGTTTTGTGCTGACTATTCCATTTTGTTATGCCTTGTCTCAACTAGTTTTATAACAAACATGCCTGTACATATTGATTTTTATCCCTGATGGATTTATCACTTTTCAACTAAAATAGTTATCCTGTACTCAGGTAATAATTCTTTTAAGTCTGTAATAGCTATAGAAAGGCTTCTAAAAACTGTTGATACTCATTCAGTATAATCATGTTCCCATCAGTTGTGTTTAGCAATGGGATTTTAGATAGGGGGATGAATGATCTATTGTTGATATTTCTATCTATAGTATATCATCACATTTAATAAATATTTTCCCTAGATAATGTAACTCAGTATGAAGTCAGCAACAGGAGAAAAGGCTTATAAATTCACATTTCCAAAGATGAGAAATTACTTAAGATGGCTGTCATCATAAATGTCCCCATTACTTGACTATAAACATATGTAAACTAAAAGCTAATAATAATTTCGATGAATACTTTAAAGAGACACTTTATACTTTGTAGCTAAACCTAACAGAATTTTGCAGTTCTTGACTGTGAGTGAAATGTCTGTCTCTCTGCCTGTCTTTCTATCTATTTCTCTCTCTCTCTCTGTCTCTGTCTCTGTCTCTCTCTGTCTCTCTCTCTCTGTCTCCCTCTGTGTCTCTCTGTGTCTGTCTCTCTCTCTCTGTCTCTCTGTCTCTCTCTGTCTCTCTCTCTCTCTTTGTCTCTCTCTCTCTCTCTATTCCTGTCTGTCTGGTCTGTCCAATCTTCTGTTTTGTCTTGGAAGAATAGGGAAGAAAGGATTGACTATTTTTTTTTTACTCCATTAGGATATTGTAGAGAATAATAGAATTATTTTATTTTTTCCCGAGTGACCCTATTGACATGGAGGCAAGACTGAAAATTCTGTTATATCTAGTTTGTCTGGAAATAATTTCTAAAGAAAGTCGTCATGGTAGAATAAATTGGGAACACTGAGGATATCTGGCCTTTAGGCTCAGCCCCTAAGTGGGTGGATGATCTTACAGTTTTGAAAAAGATACACCATCTCTCTTTGCCTTAGTTTTCTCATGCAAAGTAATCTTCAAACTTTAAAGCATTATATAAATGTCTTCTATATTACTGTTATTATAGCTGTTATCTTGAAAATTTGCACTAGATTTCTAGGCTTCCATCAAATTCTAAAATTCTACAGCATCCCTTATCATAAGATTTCATTTCGGTTTTATCGCTATATATTTGACATCAGAGTTGCCAAAAAAAAGCAATTTATTTAGCGCTTAAAAGTTTGCAAAAAAAATCATGGCTTCTTGAATTTCACATTACATTCAGCAATTTTTCAAATAAAGCCAAGTTTCACCCAGAAGTATTTATTTTTTCCTATTAAATACATTAACTTGGAATAGCTAGCATTTATTTTTAAAATGAGTCTATTTTTTCTTAGCTCTCTATTATGTGTAACTAAACTATTGAGATTTATGATCATAATTCCTCCACCAGAATCAAAGCAGAAGAATATTATTTAAATCTTTTCCAAAAGATAATTTTGCATGACCAAATGTAATCAGGGAAATAGCATATCATTTAAATAATTTTCTTTTTCCAAAAGATGGAATAAAACTATAGCAAGAAGCTGTGGATTATGAAAATACGAATTTGAAATAAATTACATCTGATTTTCAGCTATTGCAATGCTCCGATTTCCTTTTGTCCTGAATACTCCATAGCTCTCCTTTAACTGTTAATTTCTGTTGTTAGGGTATTTATTTAGGATGGCAGACAAGGAGATACTAATATTAAGTGGCTATTGTGATGTTATCTTAATAAAAAGCCTAAGATCCGTCAACTAAACCAATGATGGCAAAGATGGTTGTTTAGCTTATCAAAATGTGAAGTCTCTCCATTGCTCCTGGAGAAATTACTATCTAAGTTACATAGCACCTGCACCTGTTATCAAATGCTAAGTTTTTAAGTGCAGCAGAGCCATCTAAAAGCAGGTGCTAGTGTATCACCAAATTCGAGCTGACTACAATTAACTCAATTTTCATGTTTTCTTTTTAATTGGGTCTCTGCTTACTACACAATTTTAAAGAACTGGATATTCCTTTGTCATTTAAGGGAGAAAAAAAAACAACATTTGAATGTCAGTACTTTAGCTGCTTCCTGATAGTGAATTTCCCAAAAGAGCCTCTTTTCATAATAGCTCATGTGATTTTGTTAGCAATATCAATCACAAAAAAGAAGAGATCTGAACTCAGTGTTGTTCTTCTTGTTCCTTGAGATTGTTCAGTGTTAGAGAGACTGATACTTCTTTTTATAGGGTTAGAAAAAAAGCCATAATAGCTTTTATACCATTATTTTCCAGACTCCAGACTTCATTAAAACTTGCTTCAGCCTTTTTCACTCCTATCTTTCTTGCTACTTATGAATTATTCAAGGGAGATTTCACTAGAGGTAAATAGTTTGATTTGAAGGTTTTTGTGTCTGGATTTAGATGCAACAAGAAGTGTTAAATGCTCGGAATTTTAAGTGAACAGAATTGCAGAGGCTTGGCTATTAAGATGGAAGACATTTGCTGTTAGAGCTCTGGGGCTGCCATTGAGATTTCAGCTCAGTGCTATTTGTCATTCTGAAGTAGGTAGGCATTATGATGCCTGGAGAATAAATCAGCCTGTACATGGTGTCGAGTCCTGAAGCACTTTGAACATTCTAATCCACTTCTGAGTTAACAGAACATTTTTAGTTTTACAAGCTTTAGAGTTCCCCTTTTTTTACTTAACCTTGCCAATGTATTAGTAATCTTTATTATTTTAGGTGTTACGTACCTCATAACCAAATACAGTTTTCTGTGTTTACTTCAGTGACATTTAACTTAAATTTAAAAAGGGGGTGGGGAGTTATAAGCTTTGGATTCTTCTACATGATGCCCTGAACGTAGTAATCCCAGTGGTTCATTCTTATAAATTTGTCTTTGTTTTTAAAAAAAGCGGAATGAACACAAGATGTTTATACAAATTTGACCATTTGAGGAAGATTCATTATTTCTTCCATCCCAGTAGATATATTTCTCTGTATTATATACTCTGTCGTATCTGGGATCTCACAGAATCCCTCTATTGATAAAATTGCAGCCTATCCATGCCTGCATATCATATGAGGCTCTCTTTCGTATTCGCCCATGAAATGCAGCACATGTATCTGCCCAACATTATGGGGACTTTTCCTTATATTATTTTGTCATCGCATGAATTCTACAGTCCTTAAATTGTACTTGAATTACCCCCTTACTGTTCTTATATGACTAATCCACTCTATCCCCTCTCTCCTAATACATACGTTTCTATTGTGAGTTTGCTACACTGCTTTACCCATGTGGTTCCATATTTGTAATGTTTTGTATCCTGCATGCAACTACTACATTTTTTTTTAAGAGGCAACTGGGGTTAAATAATTTGCCCAGGCTCCACAGCTGGTATGTGTCTGAGGTCTGATTTGAACTTGGGTACTTCTGACTCCAGGACCAGTGATTGATCTATTGTGCCACCTCCCCCCACTTCTTTTTCCCATTATTGTCTAATTCCTTATATTAATTTTAAAGTGTTTACGTTATTGGTTTACATAGCTGAAATACATATATTTGGGAATATAGTAGAAGTTGCCTCATACATTGATTTTTTCTTTTAGCCAATGAGTAGAATAGTCTGAATGCAACACAGTGTATTCTATTAAAATCCTTTGATTCACACATACTACCAACCATGGTGGTCCTTTCAACCATTAACAATCTCTTCATCAATAACTGGTTTTCAAGCAATCTCTCATTTTAAATAAATTGTAAATGAATTTCCATTGTACCTTAATTGGTGTTCTCTTAGACACTTGTGTTATGGCCATAAGTTTAAAATTATACTCATTTATAAAAATATACTAATTTATTTGAGACTAGTTCTATCTAAATCTTTTTATCATAACTAATATAACTTATTAAAGGCCGCTATTTGCATTTTGTACTTGTTTTCTAAAACAAAACTAAAATAAGAAACTGTCAATGTATTTGGGAATATAGTACAAATATAGTATAAATTAAAGTGCAAAGCAATCTCATTTTATTTTCATGATATCACATTCCAATTTTTTATTTAATTCCCTATGATCTATTTATGAAAGAGTCTGATATCTTTCTGTTTAAATAACTTTTTAAATATCTTCTGTTTCTTATATAATCATATTTATCCCAAATATCCCTCTACTTACAACTTCCAGAGAGGCATTCCGTATAAGAAACAGAATTTTTTAAAGAGGAAAAAAATCAGCACAACTGATCAATACATTAAAAAAACTTTAAGACATACGCGTAATCCCTGTGGACTTTCTACCTCCAGCAAAGGCGTGAGTTGGAGGTATCTTCTCACGCCTTTGTATTCAGCCCTTCGCCTTTACGATTTTAGTGCATTCCTTTTTTGTATGCAATTGTTCTTTTTGTTTGCATTTTTGAAGTAGCTGTATACATTATTCTCTCAAGTCTGCGTACATTGCTTTGTTCTTAAAGCACACCATTTCTTATAGCAGTAATATTCCATCGCATTCATGTACTACAGTTTGTTTAGACATTTTCCAGTCAATACGCATCTATTGTTTCCAATTCTTTACTATCACAAAAAGTGGTGCTATAAGTAGTTTGGTGTATATGGGAACTGTGTTCTTATTGATGACTCCTTTGGGGTACATGTCTAGTAATAAAATCACTGTAGAACGAGAAGCTTTAATGAAGGATCAGAATAAAAAAAATAACTGTACAGCAGGTAAATTACCAAAACTTGAAATTCCCATCTGTAAAATTTCTCCCAAAGTTTGAGTATATTGAGTCTTTCAGGACTAGAAAACTTTTGAGATTTCTAGTATGTTGTCATAGAATCACAAGAGACAACATTGCGTAATAAATACAGGGTTAGACTTGGAGTCAAGAAGACCTGAGTTAAATGAGTTAATCAGTTTTTATATCCTCAAGAAGCTTACATTCTAATTGGAGACAACATGTAAATAACTTGATACTTACAAAATGTGTACAGAGTAAGTGGAAAAGAAATCTTAGAGGAGAGGGCACTATCCCTGGGGGAACAAGGGAAGGTCTCCCAAAGATGAAATTTGAGCTGAATCTTGAAGGAATCTCATGAAATTACTATACGGAGGTAAGGAGGGAGAACAATCTAACAATGGGAGATAACCAGTACAGTGGCACTGGGATAGGAGATAGTGTTGTGTCTGAAGGATGGGAAATAGAGTTTATGAAGGTGAGTAAAGAGTAAGAAAACTATCAAAGTATGGAGTGGCCAGATAATAAAGAACTTTTAATTCCAAGCAAAGGACTTTGCATTTGATCCTGGAGGCAATAAGAAGCCATCAAGGGTGATTGCGGTTAAGTGACTTGCCCAAGGTCACACAGCTAGTAAGTATGTCAAGTGACTGAGGTCAAATTTGAACTCAGGTGCTCCTGACTCCAGGGCAGGTGCTCTATTCACTGCACCTCCTTGCTCCCTTCTGCCCTGAAATACCTTTAAAAGCACTTACATGCCTGTCACACAGTAGGTGCTATATCAATGGTTATTCACTTCCCTTATTTTCTTAAGTAAGAAGAAATTTAAACTATTTTAGGCTAGTTTTGCATGACTCTTGGAAAATAATTTAGGATTGCAGTGCCTTATTTTCCTTATTTGTAACATGATTGACTCAAGCTAAATGATATCAATTTTTCTAAAACTCTGCCTTAAAATTAAGCAAAAGAATGGTATTATATAACACTATGTGTCTTACAGTATTTACAGCCAATTAAATATCTAGTCTGTATCCTTTAAAAATATAACTTAAAGGTAATTTTGTACTCTACTTTTTGTTTATTTGAAAATTGTCCTCGAATTCTCCATACCTCCTTTCTTCAGGCCAATTTACTTTGTCTTTCATGATCCCTTGATTATATAATATTTCAACAGGTTCCCAACTGATACCATTTCCTACTTCCTCCCTTTATTTTCCTTTGTTTTTCTTTGCTAGTATATATCCTATAGCTCTGAATTTTAGCAGTGTAAGCTACTTTTCAATGTATCATTTAAATAGATTACATCATAATGATGGTCCTAAATTAGGATGTTTATTTCCTCTGGCTTGTTTCCCATGCTCTTTGCATTAGTAGACAAATATTTTAGAAAGCCATAACTTTTTCCTTTGGTTTCTTTTTCCTTTCCTCACATTAGCCTCAATAGACATTTTTTATCATAGGTTTTTAAACCTTCAAATATGGCCTATACTACCTATTTTTAGCTTTAGAATTTGTCACAGTGGTGGTAGTCTCTGATAAAGGATACCACAAGTACACTCTTTTGTGTTGCAGGAACTTTAAAAATTCTATTAAGGAGGCAAGAGAAAAAAATGAGATAACATAATTTGAAGAATATATGACTCTTAATAGTATGCAAATTACATAACCCAAATGTATAAATTATTTAGCTCATAAAATTTGTCCAAAACATCATAAGCCCCATCAGGATCCACACCGCAACCCTCCATTCTACGGATATATACAGGAAAGGGTAGTCCCTTACCTCTTTTGTTTCTCTAAAATATACTAGCTTCTACAGTTACTTTCTTCTTTCTGTTTCATGGCATCGAAGGCGAGGCTGCATCCTTTTTACACTTCTGAAAGAGTTCATGGAAAATAGGAATGAATGGTCAATGTTGTTTTCATTTCTTAAGTTATGGGGTTCCAGTGCTTGAGAAACCTTCAGCAGCCTGTAAAATACAGTTAAAGCTACACATCCTGGCATTTAAGAACTTACCCAATTTGGACATGAACAATCTTTCCACCCTTGCATCACACTAACCATATGTAAACCCTCTGCTCTAGTCAACCAGGAACTTTACTTATTTCTGGGAAGTGAGATGGGAAGAGTGGAAGTCTGGAGATGTGATTTCAGGGTTTAGGGAACTCCAGTTAAGGAAATTTATTCCCTAATGCTGAACAATAACTCTTTGTAACTTGTAGTCTTAGAGAGTCATTTGATGTACTGAGGGATAAATAGCTTTCCCTTGGTGATAAGGTTAGTATTTGTGATAGGCATGATTTTAGCCTAGGTCTTTCTGACTCCAAAACCTATCTTTTCATTAACTGTCTATCCTCTTACTCTTTGATTTGCTTCCTGCTAATATAGGAAATAAAAGTAAGCATGTGCATAATAATAAATCATTTTAAAATTTTAAATCAGTGATAAAAGTATTTCACCATTTATAAACATTTTAATTATGTTACTACTGGATAATTTGTCTGGAATTTATTCACATATAAAACCTATTGATACTTACAGTTTGGGATCAAATAGTTTAGAGGACCGAAAAATACAGTTAAACATTGAGACAGATTGTGTGTGTGTGTGTGTGTGTGTGTGTGTTTTCAAATAAATAATTCAATCTAATGCAATGTTATGTTCCATTAATAGAAAGGCATGTTGTGTCCTCATGGAAAGATTCATTAATCCTGCTCTACCTTGCATTGGTCAGCCAATTCTGTGTTCAGTACTTTGTGCCACACTAACAAATTAGGAAATATCTTGGTGCAGTCACGATGATGGGAAGGATAGAAACTCTGAAAAAAGACTGGAAGAATAAGAAACATTAAATCTGGAAAGGAAACTCAAGATGAGGAAATGGGGAATGGTAGTGTTATTCAAATATTTGAAGAACTGTCCTTTGAAAAGATGATGGATAAATGTACTCTTTAAGTCTTCAATTGTCAGAACTACAGCAAAAGGTAGATTTAGCTAAAGCTAAATTACATGGAAATTTAATTGGGATAAGTCTAAGTAAAAGCTTTCTAACAATTTACGACAATGTGGAAATGAAATGAACTATATGTGATTGTATGCTTGATCATCACTGTCAGTGTTAAAGTAGTCTGGATGACTACCTGATAGTGACATTATGTAGCAATCTATTGTAAGATATATAAATGCAATTATCCCAATCAACCTCGTGTAAGTTATAAGCTGCTATGCCATGACAATTTAACCAGATAAAAACCCAGAAAATGAAAGCAAGTGATGAATTAGGAGAAAACAGTTTTAGCCAAGTCTCTAAGAAGTTGACTTCAAAGGGTGCTGGACAATAGTGACTGGAAACAGTGTCTGCATTAGGAGCTGAGAAAAGAGTGGGCACAATGAGGATGGGCAGATTCAAGTTGGCTTCTCTAGAAGCCAACTAGAAAAAGACTTTCTGTAGCATTTCATGAAGTGTAGAAAAAAGGACTTCCAGTAACCTACAGTTATCCTTTTGAAATATATATCATCTCTAAGTTTGAACCCACTGTCCCCTGAAACTCTGAAACTACCTATGGGAGAATGTGCCCTTGTTTGGGGGAGGTGCTGTGTACCAACTGTCAGTGTATTTTGAGAATTGTCATTTGAAACAGGACAGATAAACTTTGTATTAAATATATGACTGTTAATCATTTCTGGCTAGTTGATTGCTATCATTGCTCCTAATGGAGGGAAGCACACTAGCAGGGACTGGTGATATAGTATTCTGTAGTGTTGTATTCTAAGGACATATCAGAAACAATGCAAGAGTCCTGGAAGGAAGACAATAGCCACTCTGTAGGGAGCTTATTCATCAATGTGAGTACCTCCTGATCATGCACAACATTTGTTATGTGAAGCCAGACTTGATGGCCTCTAATCTTCTTTTTAGCATAAATGTCTGTGAGTCTATGAAAAGTGACAAGGCCTGGGAGAGTAAAACACAGTTATAGGACATTCATTGGTCTTTAGTCAACTAGCAAAGGGAAACCAAAAATTAATGTAATTATATAACTCAGGAAGAAAATTCACTTTTACCTGAATTAACAAGGTAATTGCTTTAGTTCTTTGCTATGACAGTGGAAAGAAGGATACTTAATGAAAGCAATAGCAACAATTTATGCTTCTCCCATACCCTTCCCCAAATACTATGCTGATTATGCTGCCTAGGAGCCAAATCTCCTATAAAGCTCAATTTGATTCCATTTGAACATGTCATCTAAAGTTGCCTTAACATTGAGAGTATAATATGCAAAGTCTAATTTTAAATACACATTAGCATATTTTGATTTTGCTGGTAGAAATGACCACATGGTACAACTGAAAAAGTACCAGCTGT
>CM053580.1:356329819-356377598 GCA_028627135.1 Pseudochirops cupreus | reverse complement strand
TTTAAAAACTGTAAGATCATGGATCTTGGAATTTATTGTTTTATTTGGTCTGAGATGTTTGTCTGTTAGAATTTTTTTTGTCAAACTAGTATCTAATTCTCCCAACTTATTTTTTAATTTTGAAAACTTTGCCCAGTGTTTTGTGAACCTGGATTTATTTTGTATTAGAATATCACATACAACTGGTTCCAAAGAGTTACTGTCTAGCCTACTTACTATTTTCTGTTTTTTAACAAATACCAGATAGTTTGGGGTAGTGCTATTTCAGTCCACAGTTTGAAATCTGGGGATTGTAAATATAAGTTTCTCTGTTTTTCATAATTTTCATGACATTATTTCCTATTAATTTTCTTTGTGCATTGTCTAATTCTATGAAGTATGTTTTTGGCATTGTTATAACTAAATCTAGATATATATTCTATCACATGTCTGTAGTACTTTAGAAAATCCATTTTTATATAAAAGAGTTAAATAAAAAATTTGTTCATTTGTTGACTTCTTTTCACCAAAAATGTTTAAAATACTACCAATTAATATAGGAATGTGGGCCTAAGCTATTCCTTTCACATGAAATACATGCACAGACAGACACAGACACAGGCATATGTGTGTGTATATAGGTATGTGTATATATATATGTGTGTGTGTGTGTGTGTATATGTGTGTATATATGTATATGTGTATATGTATGTGTATGTATGTATATGAGTGTGTGTGTGTGTATGTATATATATAAAACACAGTTATCCTACCACTATGCCAAAAGTTGAGCAATGAAAGCTCAGATCCATTGAAATATGAGAAAAGGAGGTGAAGGGGAACAACAGCTTGGAAAATAATAATTAATATAAAGATTAAATCTATTTTCCTGAAGTTTAGTTATGTTGTTGGATGTGGGGAATTTTAAAAATACCGTTTAAAGGACTGGCCTGATGCTAGGATGCATTCATTTTAGGTCTCATTTGGATTTGAATTAGTTTTGCAATGAAATGACAATATTTCCTTTTACCTGTAGCTAAGGATCCACTTGTATATTTCGTAAACCATCTCGTGGAACTAAGTATAAAATAATGAAGTCTAGGATGTTAAGAAGGAAGAAAAACAGGCCTTTCTTTCTTACACCTTCTCTGGCAGGAAGAGTTCTCCAGTATCCAACTAGAAGAGCATGTGTGTTCTCAGCCTACTACTTTTAATAATACAAATATTTGTCTAAATATACAAATAGAGTGTATCTTTCGCTTAATATTTTTATCTTTCAAATGTGTTTTTAGCCAGGGAAAGTGAGATGCACTTCATAGTTGTTGTTGTTGTTTAATTTCAAAATTTAACACTTATGTTAGCCAAGAAGTCAGGGAGGATACTCTAAGATAAGTGGAACCAAAGTTAGAACTTGAGAATTTCTATACACAGAAATGAAGAAGGAGTCCATTTTAGGCAAACAAATCATGATGAGCAACAACTCCTCAAGATCAGGAAGGGGTTAATTTCCTAGTTTAGCTAAAACAGGCTGCATGAAGGAAAGTAGTAGGAAAGGGCCCAGTCAAGTAAGGTAGTGTGTAAAACAAACATTTAGAAACCAGACACTTTCATCCTTAAATAGAATGCTAGTTTAAGGGAATTTAGAACTCTTGTATAAAGTGGGCTTGGGAAAATTTTGCAGGAAGACAGAGGAAATCAAGCATCTTTCCTACTAAAAAACATTGCTATATGTGATGTGCTTTCACAAAAGCTTAAATCCATATTCAGTCGAGAGAAAAGTTGCACTAACATTAATATTTTCTCACAAAATCCCAGAATAATAGGATTATCAAAAGAAAGATGAAGAAATATTAGAGAAAGGCATTATATGACAAGTTCACTGTGAAAAAGAACACTACCTAAAACTTCCTTCTCTCTAAGGGAAAGAGAACTACTGAAGAACTGATGTGAATATATTTTCATTTTGCAAATGTTTTTCATATATTTCAACAAATGTTTATTAAGCAACTGCTATGTGCCAGTCACTCATTCAGGCTCTTGGAATAGAGACATAAATGAGACTGTCCTGCTCTCAAGGAGTTTATTGTCTATTATTCTATTTATATAATGGATGGTTTCTATTGTAGTAAAAGCTTACAATAAAATAAAGAAGAGTTCCTTATTTGCTGCTTTAAGATATGATTAGATCATTTCTTTTGTTAAAGAAAACAGATTGCTAATTTTTAAAAGACATTTTGTTGATGTTTAAAAACAAAAATAAAGTCATTTCCTAATATAACCTTCACTTCCATATAATAATGGCCATGGATCAAAGAAAGCCCATTGACTGTCTTTTAATGCTTCGTTATTTATATTATTATAATCAATGTGAATTTCATTCTGATTCTGCTTTTTTCACACTACATCATTTTATAGAAGTGATCTCATGTTTGTTTGAATTCCATGTCATTTCTACCTTTACCTATCTAAGATAGATAGATGGTAGAGAGATGGCTGGCTGGCTGGATAGATGGCTGCCTGGCTGGCTGCCTGGCTGGCTGGCTGGCTGGCTGGCTGGCTGGATGGATGGATGGATAGATGGATGGATAAGTAGAAAGATATTTTTTCCTTGTGGAATGATCATATTCAATTTACTTTATACACTACAATTTGTTCAACTATTCCACAATCAGTGGACATTCAATTCATTTACAGTCTTTTAGCTACCACAAAAACTCTCATTATAATTAATACAAATTCTCTTTTAATGTTTTATTAATTATATTATAGTCAATGTGAATATCATTCTAATTGTTGTTGCTGTTGTTTCTCTAGCCTTATTTTTCTTTGTAGTTTATTTATGAGATGTGTTCTATGTAATCTTAATTAATTATTTCTGTATTTATTTTCACTTTTCTAATATACTTCACAATAGCCTCCGTGCTGTTCTTTACTCATGATACCTCATTTCTTGTCTTTGTTCTTTTGCCCTGTCAGGACCCCATAATTGGCCAATTCTATTTCCTCATCATTAACTTTTATAATCTACAATATCCTTCAAAACAGCTCAGATGGTAGCATCTGTAAGAGGCTTATCCTGTGCCCCCTAGTTACTAATACCTTCCCCTTTAGGGTTACCTTCCATCTTCTTGAAGTGTAGATTGTACATGCCTATGTGTTTGCATGTTCTTTGCTTCATTCGCATGTAACCTCCTTAAGGGCAGGAATTCTTTTGCCATAATAAACCTTTAATAAATGTTTATAGAGTGATGTTGTTAAAGAAGAGGAAATGAAGTGAAGGAAGGCTTATTTTAAGGTAGACATAAATGGTAATTTTTTATACTTCTCACATCATGACTACTACAGCTGGTAAATCTTTCATTCCATAAATCATATTGTTTTCCTGAACATTTTATTAATGAGAATATAGTATAGTATGAAAATTACACAGCTCAATATTTCTTGTGAAAAGGAATGCTACGTCAGTTTATTATAATATCATTTTGAATTATCTGAAATAGATTTGAGTAAAAAAAAAGTAGATTTGAGTCTTAGTTCTCCCCTTTAGTTATGTGTATAGCTGTGGATAGCCAGTTGTCATCTCTTGATATCCGTGTCATCTTCTTTTTTTTAATGGTAATACAGATAGGATAAATTGAAAGGATGCATATGAACATACTATAGAATATAGTATTATAATTTAACCAGCAAGGCCTACTTTAATGGCAGCATGGCTTCTTTAACATATTTGTTTCTATCATAAAAGCCCTGGTACCTTGCCATGACTCACCTCCTTTCCATTGATACTTTTCTTATTGTTCAGTTTTTTTTAGGATGATGGAATTCCAAAAATAGAATCTCTAGATAACACAAGAATAGGATTCAAGGGGCTGATGTTCATCTACTTGCATTTAAAACTAGAGAACAAGGCCTTTTTGTGCCCAAAGTAGTAGGCAAAGGAGGGGGGAAATAGAAGTTCCTAGATTAGGTAAAAGTGTATGTAGGCTGAGATTCAGAGTTCATTCTCACAGTTATGGCTATCCTAGCCTTACAACAGCTTTATTTTCTGGAATTTCATTTTTATAGGGTTTGTTCTTATAATTTATAAGCTCTGTAGTGGCAAAAAATGGATATTAGAAAATAGATTTAAGGTTTAACTATTATATGTTTAGTCATAACCTGGAGAATATTAAGGGATAAAATTTGGTCAAGGTACATTCTTTTTGTGATTTCCAACATCTAATAGCAGTGGTATTTTTTTTACAATCAGGTGTCTTCATTGGAGGAAAATGAATGTAATAAATTGGAGGAAAATGAATGCGTTATATATATTTGATGGTTATTGGAGAGAACTAGAAGTCATTTTAGTCCTCAATTCTAGAACCTAATGTGTTACTCTATATAAGAAATACAGACCCTCCGTACCTTGAAGTTTATATAGCTGTGTCAGAGGAAGGAGCCCCATTTAAGGGTGAGATACCTTGATTTTATAATGCAACTATGCTGCAAAATTATTTGCTGGTGGGCAAAACACTTAACCTGTAAGATTAGTCATCTGTAAAATGAAAATTTTTATTTATTTCAGTTTTTATGTGGAAAACAGTTTTTTGTGAGATTAAAAATTTTGTGTGTAATAGGATCACTTGATTGGGTGTTCACTAATTCATTTTGCAACCTTGCCCAGAGAGTATGTTTCTGGGGAGTTTAGAAAGTTTTGTCATAAACACCCTTCAGTGCCTTTGAGTCTCTCAGATCTTGTGCTGATTTAAGCTGTGAAAAAGTTTCTTAAGAAGGGCCCACATGCTGTACAATTCAAAAAAACATTTGTTAACCACTTAAGCAATAGGTCCTATATTTAAGCCAGGGAATACAAAGATGAAAAATAGCATAGCCCCTACCCTCTATAAGCTTTCCATCTGAGATACAGGAAAGGCATATGTTCAGATAACTACAACATATATTTGAATATGGAATTTACATTGGAGAAATAGCAAAGAGTGATTCTGAGAGGGGATGAACACTTTGAGCAAGAAAGAAGGTGGCATCTGATTACTTTTCTGAAGATTCTCTCCCCACCTGCAATCATTTCCTCTGGAAATGAAAGCAACCCTTTTCTTAAGCATGCAAAGTGGTTGCCATGAAGCCATCTCAGAGTTCTTAAAAGATTATTAGGAAACATTTCTTGGCAGTAGGCAACTTGAGATATATGTAGAAACATTCTTCAAAAAGAACTTTGGCTAATTAAAATAATCACTATTCATAGCACCTAGTGTGGTGTCATGTACTGTGTAGGAACTCCATAAATATTTGATATTAATGGTGTTTGATGATCATTTACTCTCATATACTTTTTAAAGACTTGCCAAAGTACTTAACTGGCCCTAGTTTAATAATGGTCAGGGGGAAAAGTTCAACTTCTACAGAGATTGACTGAATAATAATGCTATACTTTTATAAAATCTATTCAATTAACCTCAAAGAGTCTGTGAATTGGGGATTATTGCTTAAGTAGACTTAAAGAATTTAGAGCTGGAAATAAACTTAGTGATCATCAGGTGTAGACCCCTCTCATGTGACCCCTGAGATAATGGAATTTAGATAAGTCCAAATAAATAAAATGACTGATCAAAGTCCACATATTTGGATTTTGGCAGAGCCTTTAATATAACCCAAGCTTCTCTAGTTTCCAATCTTATGCTCATTTTATTAGACCACAAGTATAGATAAATTGATGTAGTTGTAGAGTGCAAAGTGCAGAACTGGAAGGTAGGTCAAAATTCTGTTCTGACTCCTTTAGTCTTGGCATATTGAACTGTAACATCTGATTTTGCCTGTTCATATTCTAGTTTAATATCTTTAGGATTATAGGTAAATTAAGGTTCAATTAAAAAGAGAGAAGTCATGTTATTCTAAATACATGTTAAGGATTTCTTTTCATAAATACAGCTCAGATAGAATAGGTGAAACTAAATTCATCCTTCAGGATGTTTGTGGATGTGTTTTGTTTTAAACAGAAATCAAGTCATACTTCTTTAAAGTACTTTTGTTTCTACTCACATGTTTTTCACAAATAATGTATGTTATAAAAGAAAGAAAGAAAGAGTGGGCAGTCATTGTTACTCACATAACAATACAGGAAAAAGAAAAACTGTTGATAGGTGGAAACAAAGTGCTTGGGGAAGGAGATCTATGCCAAGGGGACAAAGTTGAAGTTTCATTCTTAGCATATTCTGTGGTTTAATGCTCTGGGTTTACAAAAGCCTGGCATTGGAATAGTAATTGGATTTTTCAGCACTGCTTTTGAGAATAGACTGCTTAAATCATTGAAAAGGAAGTCATTACAGAAAAAGGAATTAAGAATTTTACAAGCTGTTTGAGTACTTACAGAATAAGTATCCAATAGAGAATAATAATGAACTACTGGTTTAGTTCTATTAAACCATTGAGATCTGGCTTCTTTGAAAAAAAAAATACCTGATATTGTCATTCTAGTTTTGATCTTTATTCCTCTATTGAATAATTTTCTAATGTATTTTGAAAAATATTTGTATTGAGCAATGAAATAAATGATTTTATTTTTAACAAAACAAAGGATTTAATTAAAGCATACAATACTGTTGAAAGACAAACATACTGATATATTACCTGTCTGAGTATTTACTATTAAAACAATTGTTATAATTTTTAATGTCCTAGTGATGCTTTTTGGTTTTGTGCCTTGGTTATTTTACAATATACCTTGTATTTTAAGCCAGTTCATGTAACAACAAAAAACAGCTAAAACATCAGCCACTGACAGTGACCTAATACAGCAATGTATAGAACATTTCACACCTGGACTCCCTTGCCTCTGTTCTGAGAGGAAGTCAAGTTGTTTCACCATTTGTTTCATGGTATTGAGTTTGTTCTTAAAGTAAAAGTTCAGCTTCCTATTAATATTTTATTTGCAGTATAATAAATGAAATATAATGATACTGTAGTCCTGTTTTTACTTATTTCACTGCATCATGTCTTACAAGTTGCTCCATGCTTGTCTGAAATCCTCATATTTGTCATTTCTTTTAGCACCATAATATTCTACTATATTTGCCTTGCACAGTTTATGTAGTCATTCCTCAATCAACAAGTTCCCTATTTTTTCCTAGTTTGTTCTTTAGATTGAATTAATGGTTTAAAAAAAACAACAGCTATAATAGCCAGAAAACTAGTGTTGGGTTTTTTTTTCTTTAACAAACTGGCTTGATTTCTGTTTACTTAAAGTGATTCACCATCAGAAAGGATTGAAAAATAGACCTGTTAGTATGTTTGATCACTTTAACTATATGAAAGTAAAGCGTAGGTTAGGCAGTCCTCTTGGAGCCTCCTTCAGCACTCCTGTCAATGCAATTTGATAACCATTTCAAAAAAAGAATGATCACAGTTGACAGTAGTTATGTTTTTACATTTCTGTGACACAAGGTGAGCTTAAGCTTGTCATTTTGCTTTTGTGATGCCACAAATTCATCATTTAGTTACTCATATGCCACTTTGATTAATAAGTTCTTAACACATCTATTGCCATAATTTCTAACTTTTAAATAATTTCTTGTCTTTTATTTTTACATAGCTTTCATTTCCCAATATGTTCTCCTTTCTCCCATTGAATGAGCCTTCCCTCATAATAAAGAAAAAAAAAGTAGCTCAAGACAAACTAATCAAAACGTCAATCAAGTCTGATGGTATATGGAATATCACATATAATCTGCCCCCCTTCACAAAATGAGGTAGAATGGTACATTCAAATAATTTTTCTTCAGGGCCAAGCTTAGTCCTTAAAATGAAAGCGTTATGTTTCAGTTTTGTCATAGTTGTCCTCTCCATTTTTATTGCTGTAATCATTGTGAATAGGGCAGATGAGTGTGACAGCCATGGAGTCAAGAGGACCCGAGTTCAAATCCAGTCTTAGACACATACTACTAGTGTAATCCTAGGCAAGTCACTTAACTGTGTTTTTCATCATCTATAAAATGAGCTGGAGAAGGAAATGGCAAATTGTTCCAGTACCTTTGCCAATGAAACCTCAAATGGGCTCATGAAGAGTCATGCTGAAATGACTCTACAATAACAAAAGCCATTGTGAATATTATTTTCTTGGTTCTGCTTATTTCACTTTGTATCAGTCCATGTAAATCTTCATGATTCCTTGCGTTCTTCATATACTAATACCCTTATAACATTAATATTCCACTGCATTAACATACAACTTATTCATAAACCATTATATTAATATTTCTTTCACTATTCTCTAATTTATGATGATAGACTTTTATGAGGTTTTATGCTAATTTTAAAAAGTGGTCCTATAAATATTTTGGTTTATGATACTTCTCTGTCTTCAGCTTCTTTGGTATACATGCTTTATAGTAGAATCTCTGGCTCAAAAAGGGTATGGACATTTTAGTAACTTGCTTAAGTTTTCTAAAATTGCTAAACAAATTCCCAGTTCTAACAACAGTGCATTAATGTTTTCCTTTTATCTTTGTATAAAGCACCTATGATAGCCACTCCAATAATTTGTCAACCTTGCCCTTATGCAGGGTATGAGGTCAGAGTTATTTTGATTTACATTTCTTTTATCCTTAATGATTAAAAGAAATCTTTTATAAGATTGTTAAAAGTTTTCAGTTCTTTTGAAAATTGTTGGTTGATTTCCTTTCACTACTTATCCGTTAGAGAATGGCTTTATTCCTGACTTTTGACAATATTGGTCCTTATGTTTAATAAAACAAATCCATCTGATTAACCAGGAATATCTTGATATATCATCAAGACAATCTTCAGACAGATAAAGGCAATTTAAATGTATCTTTTAAATTATTTGAACTAAAAGATGAAAATAGACATTGGATTTCCAGACTCAGGGGTCAAGTCCAATTTGAAGAACTAAGCTTTTCCATGCAGATCTAAGACAAATTAACTGTAATGTACTTCTACTAAAATTTATCATTTATAGAATAAGAATAAGATGAAACTTTTGATGTACAACTAAGCTCTGATTAGTGCAAATAACCCCTGAAGCAGTCATGCATTCAGATTCATACCATTTGAAGTAAAATATGTTACTTGGTTTCAGCCCAAAGGGAATATGCAGTGTGAATTCAAATACTGGGACCACTTCACAAGATTCATCATTCACACACAGGGACCTAACTGTATTATTTAGATTTCAGTTGTAAAGACTAAAATAATATTTTGATAATATTCACGTGGGATGTTTTTTATAGCTTCATTGATCTTCCTTTCAATACTTTGTTAATGGGCTATACTATATAACTATTAACACTTAAAAATAATTCCATTTTTCTCTATACTTAAAAGTACAAAGAAATCAGAAACCCACTAGTGGCAAGGGTTGGAAGGTGGAAATAAATAGGATTTCAACTATCATAAAACTCAGCTTGATTGAATTTATAACTGCTATTACATGACAAAAGATGAAGAGTAGAGTCTAAGTTTCTTGAGGATGAAGACTGCCTCAGTGTTGTCTTTGTATCTGCAGCACTTAACATAGTACCTGGCAAGTAATGGGTATGATGGAATGGTTGATGACCAATAGTGTATTGGAGTATGAAAGTTGAAATTCTTTATTTTATTAAATGACTACAGTAGTTCCTTTTCTTTTCCAAGAGTTGTAATTTGAGTTCAATGTAGAAACCAAAACAGGACCATCATTAGAGAATTTCCCATGTAACCTAAAATTTCAAATTCAATTCATCTTTTTTCTAAAAGATAGTGTTGTAAACTTATTTGTAAAAATGCTAGTTTATATTAGAAAATTTTAGAACTCGTTTTACCAAAGACAATGATATCCTCAAGATTGCATACAAAGCCATCTTTGGAAAAATATTTGATACTTCATATATCAGGGTACTACTTTTATAGGTTATAGATTCTCCCATCTGTGCCCTGTTATCTTGGGCAGCTTTTGCCTACATCATCCCATAGATTATCCTCAAGTTCTACGCAGTGTTCTGTAGAGCTTCTTTTAGTTTTCTTGACATTATACAGTTACCAATAGAATGTATAATTTGTCCATTAATTATCTATTGTCCTCACCACATGACCAAAATACCTTTTCTGGTTTTGCATTGGTTTGATGATATTCTTTATACTATTTCTCTTGCGTGCTTAGTTGGTTGCGTGTCTTATAGCTTGTGCTTCTCCATCACTTTTTGGGTGCATCATAGATATAATTCCCTGAAAAGTCTAGCATTCTATAAATCGTAGTTATGCCAATATTACTCCTTGTTTCCGGGAGAAACTTGCTATCAAATACAATGCCAATTTTTCAGGGACATTCCTGGCCTACACTTCTCTTCGTGTCCAGTTCTGGGCCTGTCTCACTGTCCAAATGTGATTGCTGTTGTTTAAATCTGGTCTCAAGTACTTACTAGCTGTGTAACCCTGGGTAAGTCAGTTAATTTCTTTCTGCCTTAGTTTCCTCAACAGTAGAATGGGCATGATAATAGTGCCGACCTCCCAGAGTTATGGTGAGGATCAAATGAGATATTTGTAAAGTATTTACCGTGGTGCCTGACATGTAGTAGGTATTTACAGATGCTTGTTCCCTCCCTCCTTCCTTATCTATTGTGGAAATGTTTGTCGTTTTTTGTGGACATCTGTGGAGATGTACGTGTATATAAATAAGTCTTTTTGAAAAAGGAGTAAATAAGGCCTACGTTCACATCTTTTCAGTGATGGGCAAATCAAATAAATATGCAACACATTTAATTATTTTAAAAACAGATTTAAAGGACATATAACATGAATGTTATAAAGTGGCATATTTCATATTCCAGTATAATAACAGGGAACTCTTTTGAGTTGGAGTTTAAAAAAACCTTGGTTGTAGAAACAATTCTGTTTTTCCCTCTTTCTCTTATAGTGGCCTAGTGATTATCTACTCCTTAGACCCACTGATAAAATGTGCTTTATCTGAAATCCTGGAAGAGTTTGTCTGCCCAAGTCTTGATTTTTATCCCAATCTTGTGTTGACTGTTACCGCCCTGAATCTTTATTTGGTTTTAAATATATCTTTATAGAAATAAGTTTAGTGGGAAACATCCAGACAAATTACAATTGATCTATTGACTCATTGGTTTCAATGGTACAACTAAATTTGTATTTTTCCTCTATCACCGACTACTTCTGTGACCTTGCAGAATATCTTACCCACCTTTGCTGTTCAGTTCTCTCATCTGTAAAATGAGGGGTTGAACCAGATGAGGTCTAATGTTCTTTTCCTTTCCAAGTTTATGATACTATGATTTATCCATTTTCTTTATGAGCTATATTACTCTTAATATCTCTGTGCATATATAGTCTCTTGATGGGTACATGCATTCTTTTATATAAGAGGAAAATTGTGAATCTACCCTTGTTTCACAAGTTTTGTGAAACTCCTTGTGTCATAAGGATTAAAGGGTTTATGGCCAAAGAACAATTTTGGTTCTGTGACCATACATCATATATGCTTTTAACAAAATGGGAAATGATCCATAGTATGCCTGGATGAAGCCATCCGATGTAGACATACCAAGTGGTAGAAAGATCACCAATGCATAAACCACAAATGTAATTTACTCCTATAGCATTTAGCAGTATAATGCATGCAAATTATGTACATATGTGTGTGTGATATTATATATTTGCTTATTGTTGTTTCATAGGTATTAATATTGATTCCCAAGTTAGTGAGTAAATCCATATAGGGTAAATCACATTATTTTGATAGATTTTTTTACTAATAATTTATATTATTTATTTATACTGTTACCCCAAACTCCTTGTAAAGTGCTGAGTATGTAGTGGTTATTCAATTTGTCCTATCAGCCTCTGCTCAAAAACCTTCAATTACTTCCTATTTTTTCCCCAGGGGAGGGGGAAAACCTGATGATTTTATTCTTATAGAGAACTCCTAATAAGGAAACTACCACTACCAAAGTGATTTGTACTTAACCTGAAATCAAACCATATTAAATAGTTGCCCCACAACACCTCAGAGATTAAGGTGACTTACCCAAGGTAACAAAGCCAGTCGATATTAGTTAAGTGAGACTTCAATTCTTGTTTTGTTGACTCTCAATCTATCTATCCATTACATTCTCTCTCTCTCTCTCTCTCTCTCTCTCTCTCTCTCTCTCTCTCTCTCTCCCCCTCTCTCTCTCTGTCTCTCTGTCTCTCTGTCTCTCTCAAATATATATGTGTGTGTATGTGTATACCTATAGGCATACACATGTGTATATACATATATAAATATGTGCATGTATGTATACATATATACATAGAATAAAATATAAATTATGATTTAAGAAACTCCATAGGCTAATTCAAATTGCTTTTCCAGTTTCCTTCAGCCAAAATGACCTGCTAATTTTCTCTTATTTTGTCCTTCACTCTCCCACCCCTTCCTGTCTTTATGCATACATACTATGGTTGGAAAAATACTTCTTTTATATGTCTGCATCCTGAAATATTTTTCTTCCCTCTGCAACAGGATTGCCTAGTGTTCTGACATAGTAGTTTTAGGGAAGACCTAGCTCCAAGGAGTGAAAGAAACATATATTATCTATTAAATTTCAGTAATGTTTCTTTTTTTATTACCCTTCATCTAAGTGGATTAAATACTTTATTGGATAATGTCATTGATGACAGTGAATCAGTAAGGCACATTCCAGGTACACAAATGAATGGGAATTGCTGCTAAGTGTAGAACTGAGCCAACACAGTGGACTGGTGGAAGCACAAACCCATATCCTGAGGCTTAAGACAAATGTAAGAAACCTGTTATCAACCACTTGGAATTGGAGCTAAAGGGCAGTTGACAGCCAGTTGCTTTGAGATCTTGAAAAAGAGATTTTAGACAGATAACCAGTAACTGGGTGCTGTGTACAATGAGTCTAAAAGAGTCAAAGATTAGCCAGCATGGTTTCCCACCTTTTGTAGCTCACAGCTTAAAAAGGGAGGTGGTACACACCCAGTATCTCAGGGATGAAAACAGAGAGAGGGAAAAACCAAAAATAACACTCATTTCTTTTGTAAATTTGGGACTGGGTGAATGATGATGATTCAATGCTTTCATTCAAAAAAGTGCAGAAATCAGAAGGAGTAATTGTCAAGAAAAATTCTAGGATCTAGTACTGAAAGTTGGCCTTAGACACTCCTTATTTTCAATGGCTTATAGTTGTTGATTAATTTGTCCAACATCCTAATTCTTATAATTGTCAAAGCATAAATCTGAATCCAAGTCTTTTAATTACAATCCATATGGCCACATATTTTTTTTTCCATATGGCCGCACTAGAGCTATTGAACCTGGAGTGCAGGTATGCAGAAGAGAGGTTGGTACTACAGGGTTTTGAGAGTCGTCCTCAGGAGTAATTACTGAATTCCTCAAAGTGGTTGAGAGTGAAATTATCATTGTTATTGCTGCTTGTTGTTAACTTGTCTCCTTCCACTTTCTCCACGACCCAATCCACGGATTCCCACTTGAGTCCCATAGTCAGGCAGCAGGAACGTCTACTGTGTAGCTCAAGTGGAGAACCAGGGGGAAAGTGGCATCACTGTTCATTATGTTTTGCCATTTAAATACCAGGGATACATGTAGAAACTGTTCTGTGGCAGAAGCTTCCAGTGTCATTAGTTGGAGCTAAAAAAGCTTCAGAAGAGCCCCATCATCTTCTGTTAAAGCAGTTCTGTAATTAATAAAGCAAGGAAAGAAAAGTCAGGTGGGGATGCTTTTAGGACACATGAAATCATAAGATTTTTGGACTAGAAAATAAACTAAATACTTTCTAGACCAATTCCTCTTCATTATAAGAATAATAACAGATGAGAAAATGGGGTGCTCAAGGTGAAATAAACAAAATCAACCAATTAACACATGGTATTGTAATAGCAAAAGATTTAAAATGATGCAAGAGGTAAGTAAAAGCTGTCCATTTGCTGTTCCCAGCTCAACTTTTCATCACTCTTGAATTATTAATAATAATAATGATAGTAACAAGATATTCAGTATCTGCACAGCACTTGGCTATTTAAAAAAATTTTTCTCCCAAATAAACATCTTTTGAAGTTTACAATCTAAGTTTTCGTATCCTATAAAGGAAACTATGTGTCTTGCCTGTAGACTTCCAAAGGCAATGTATTAAAGCTTTCTAGAACCACTACCCTAGATTTTGTGTAACTTTGTTACTGTAAAATTAATTTGATAACACAACAAAAAATTGATAATGTTGACATGTATCAAAAAATCATTAGTGAAAGAGTGAAATAGTCTAACCCTAAACAAATACATCTTTTCTTTTGGGGAGTTTTTATTTTCAAATTCTCTTGTTACTTTTTATTATTACTTATTATCAATTTATAGTGTAAAGAAGAAATATTTTAATAATATAACTAAGAATGATTATTAAGAAAAGATTTTCTTTTTGAAAGCACTTAAGTGAAAATGTACAGCTGGGTGGTATAATGGATAGAATGTAGGACCTGGAGTCAGGAAGGCTTATCTACCTAAATTCAAATCTGACTTCAGACAAGTACTAGCTATGTGACCCTGGGCAACTCACTTAACCTTGTTTGCCTCAGTTTCCTTATCTGTAAAATTAACTGGAGAAGGAAATGGTAAATTACTCTAGTGTCATTGCCAAGAAAATCCCAAATGGGGTCATGAAGAGTCGAATGTGGCTGAACAGCAAGAAATCATTGTGACTTCTTGTCACAGTGTCACAATTCACAAAGATCTGTGAATGTATCAGTGTTGGTGCTTGCTCTGCCCAGCTGGCTTATACCTCTGCTGTTTCTTGGTAAATGGTTTCATGAGTTATTGATGCAAAACAAAACAAACAAGCAAAACTCTTTAATTTTTAATCTAATGACCAACCTTTTGGTCATGATTTTCTTTGATGTTAGCTAGGCTAGCCTTCAGACAACAGATAAATAGCTTATTCTTTATCATGAATAACAAACCTTTTCTAGTTAATGTTTTGTTTTTTAGTCCTGTCTGACTCTTTATGATCCCATTTGGGTTTTCTTCTTTTTGGGCAAAGATACTAGAGTTGTTTGTCTTTTCCTTCTCCATCTCATTTTACAGATGCAGAACTCAGGCAAACAAGGTGTAAGACTTCTCAGAGCTTGCACTCAGCCCAGAGCAGAGGCCATTTCTATGTAGAAGTGAGGAATTGGAGTAGTACTTTAGTAAAGGGTTTATAAAAGTATGAAAGTATTGTCTTTAAGCCAGGACCTGTTGCTTTTATTACAAATGTATAACTTGACTTTGGTCAAATGTTTCAAATGTAAATTCTGTATATGATGGCTATTTTCCCAATTAAATGCTCCACAGTTGTTTTTATTTCTCTTGTTATATGCAAAAAAAAAAAAAAGCATAAAATGTGGTAGTTACTTCCAGGAGGATCATGATGTTTCATACCAGTTTACCAATAATATTGGAATGAACAGAAATTGAAGCCAGATGAATCATAATATTTTATAGTAATTACTAGTAATATCAATAATATAGCATTCTGTAAATTATATAACCCTCACTTTTAATTTAACCTCATTTAATTCATTTTTAATATTTTATTATTAATTGAAAAACATGGGCTCCCTCTTGTGACAGAAATAATAATTCTGAATGTCTGTTGCTCAAAACATAGTAGTATTAGTATTTTACTCTAATGACATTTTATTAAAATAAATGCCTAATTTATTATCATTCCTATTTGTACATTTTAGATGATGGCATTTTTCCAATAATAATATTTATAGTTTTCTCAAAAATAAGAAAATCTAAAAAGGTCCCCAAACACTTATTATTTCAGATTATTAAAATACTAACTAATTAAAGAATGAAGGAAACCAAGAACCAGAAGAAATCTGTTTTTCAATTATACTTCACAGCTCTTGAATGTATACTTAGGAATGTTTAATTGAGACACCACATAATTCCTAGTAATAATGTTTGATTAGATAGACCACTCAAATAATTTTTCTTGAAGGCAGCATGACCAAATCCATGTGTAAATAATCTTCTCAAATATAGCAGTCTTAGGACTTGTCAATTGTTTACTCTTCAGAATATTTTTTGTGTGTTGTTGTATTTGTATTCCTCAGGGAAACTATTAATTCTATGGTGAATATAAAACAAAGCTACTGTGAATGCTTTAAATGATTTCTATGTTGGAATAAAGATGCTAATGTTCCTCTCTTTGTTATCCCTTTGGTATGGCATACTATGTGTAATTCTTATGTAATGTTTAGTCTTTGAAACTTGCCTGCGGATACTGAGAGGTTGAGTAATTTTCCCAGGATCACACTTCTAATATTTTTCAGATGCAGGTCTTCACAACATATTTTTCTCACTTCACAATTGGCCCTTTATGAACCTCATCATACTGCTTTTCTCATACAGGCATACTTTGCAGAGTGGTAGACTTTTCAGTTTGAAAGGGACCTCAATGGCCATATGTTCCAACCCAAGAATCCTTACTCTAACCTACCAGAATAATGTTCTTCCATCTTTTGCTTGAAGACCACAAAGGAGAGAGAATCCATTCCTTCTTAAATCTGTGCCTTCCATTTTGGGGACAGTTGTAATTTTTAGTAATTTTTTTTGAATAGCAAACTCTACTAATTATACATTCAATCAATTAATATAATTGTACAATTATACAGTATTCCTCTTCTTTCTCACTTCTGTCACTTTGTATATTTTTGTGGCATATAAATCATGTGAGTGAATATACATTCGTGTACATACATCTATACATGCATATGGGGCAATCAAGTGACCCAGTGGATAGAGCACTGGGCTATGAATCAGGAAGACTCATCTTCTTGAGTTCAAATCTCCTTAGACATTTACTATCTGTGTGATTCTGGGTGAGTCACTTAATCCTGTTTGCCCCAGTTTCCTCATCTGTAAAATGACCTGGAGAGGAAAATGCCAAGAAAACCCACATATGCACATTATATGTATATGCAGGTATATACATACACAAATGTGTCTATGTAACTTTTGGATTTGTTAGGGATTTCTGAGACTATCAAATTAACCCTCTCATTTTGTAGCAGAGGAAACTCTAGTCTAGAGAAGTTAAATAACTTATTCATCAAAGTATGCAAAGTATTTTCTACATATTATCTGACTTCTCAACAACCCTTGGTACTATACCATAGCTATTTTTAGTCTGATGTTACAGGTGCAGAAAATAGGCTTCTTGAGATTAAGTGACTGATGGCATCGTGGGATTATGACTTAAGATCTGAAAGAGAACTTGGAGGTCATTGGTTCCCACTCCCTTATCTTATAGGGGAGGAAAATGGGGTGAAAAGTTAAGTGACTTGTCCATAGTCACACTATCTTTTTAGCTATGTATTTACACAATTATATATCAATAGATCTATTCACATATCCTATATATAATATGTACCTATAGATCCGTGGAACTATCTATATAGATATAAATCTATGGATCTATCCATATATACATACATACATAGTGTGTGTGTATACACACACAAATATATACATATATGCATATATGTACACAGAGAGATCTACAGGTCTATAGCTATATAATAGTGTGTATAAGGATATATAAATATATATATGTATCTACATATCACTATCTGTAGATATTTATAGATTCATAGGTTTATATCTGTAGATAATTCGTATATATAAAAATGTATAGCTATATCTCTTTCTACGTATATGTAGTTGAATATTTAAAAATGAGCTGTGTTTAAATAGCAATAATAATTATTAACATTTGTTTCTACAGTGCTGTGACCCTTTTCAGTAACTTTGCAATAAAATAAGATATATTAAGGAAAGGAGTGTGGTATTAGACATATGCTAAGTGGATAGGTGGCACAATGGATAGCGTGGGGGAATTGAAGTAAGATCTGATTTAGAATCCCACCTCAAACACTCAGTAGTTGCGTGACCCCAGACATATCATTTAACCTCTCTCGGCTCAGTTTCCTCATCTGTAAAGTGAACCTAATTTAAATACTTATTTAACAAGATTATTGTGAGAAGTAAATGACATTTACAACACTTTTCAAACCTTAAAGTACTATAGAAATTCTATTATTATATTACTGCAATTATATATTGCCTGTTCCCTTCCTCCTGCCAGTTCTTATGTCTTTCTGTGTGTTACTTTCTTAGGTGGTTTAGGAATTTAAAGGCTTTGAATTGGGGACACAGGAGATTTGGATGTTCATGGTAGAAAAAAAATTATCAATTCTTGATGGCACCAAAATAAAAAGGAAGTGTATAGAAAAGCTTTACTGTTGAGGCAGCATGGTACCATGAAAGGGAAATAGACATGAAACAACATCTGTTTTTGAGTTATTTATCTGTTTGTATTGTGGATCCTCTGTTGATTATTTCTAAATTATACTTCATATAATTTAGTTGTATATACTTACATATATAGTTTCTCCCCTTAAGCTGTGAACTTCTTGAGAGCAAGAACTATCTTTTTCCTTTATTTATATCCCTTGCTTTTAGCACAGTGCCTAGCACAAAGAGGACACTTCGTAAATGTTAATTGACCAGGCTGAAAGACTGCTAAGGAACCTTTCCATTTCTAGATAAGTTGGCCTTTAAACATCAGAATTACTCTGTCACCAGGACTCTACTTAATGCCTTTCTAGCATGATAGAACCTGCCTGAGCTTATCTTGGTATACTTTGAGGCCCCAGGACCCACCTGTAATCAATGATGAGATTATTGGAGCAAATTCCTTTATCTTTGGCATCATTTCAATAATGACTTATCACCATCAATAACAGAACAACCACCAACTTGAGCCATATCAGTCTTATACCTTAAGCATGCAACAAGTGATTAACATTTTTATATTTTGGGGGAGGGGAATTATTTTTATATTAGTTTAAAAACAAAATATTTATTTATTTTGACTATCAGAAGTTTTTCTTTTTCCCTGCCTATATTAATATGACAATTTATACCATTTCCAACTGTGTAAATTCATATGCTTTCCACTTCCATCTTTATGTAGTTGATCTGGTAAAAAGTGAAATGATTACTTCATCAGTGATCTTTTGGGTTGGTAGAATATTAGCTTAAATATTCCCATAAAATATTATTCCAGATATTCTAATTCTCCAAACCAAACCTGAATTGTCCTTTATATGCTACTTATTCACATAGTTGTAATTCTGTTTTACCATATGACAGATTTTCCAGTAGAAACATGGTGTTAGACATTACTTCCTTTAATTTTAGAGAACATTATTGTGTGTCAAAGAATCAAGCTTTACTTATCGTCTCTGGAAAATACTCCTGGACTTTTTCTGCCTCTCCCACCTAAATTGTCTTCCCCTTTCTTCTCTGTTTATGCAAAATTTCCTGCTTACCCTTCAAGACCAAGCCCTAATCTCACTAAGCATTCTTGTTTGTGGATGACACTGTCCTAATAGGATTAAGCCCTTGATCAATTAAAAGAAAAAAGACCATGAGTCAGGTCTTGGAGTGATTAGATTAGGAGTAAGAAAGCAGAGTGGATCATACTTGAAAAACTGCAGTTTTAGTGGTCCCAGACCACTCTCAAGGGCAAAAACGTCTTTGTCGAATGCGGTTGTTTCACTGGTCATAATCTATGGTTACCAATCCTTTAATATAAGGCATATACAAGGAGATATATGATTGCAAACCATGGGATCCTACATTAGAATCTTGAAAACAACAACTTAAAGGAAGTTATCCAGCATGTTAGTTGTATCTTCTGGTAAGGACCTATGGGGAAAAAAAAACATGGACAATAATCCCATAGGATGAGAAAGCACCTTATAAGATGGGGTTTGAAATATAATGGAGAAAAAGCCTACATGAAAGTGATAACAAATGTTTTGTGCCAAATTGCTGGGGTACCCTCAGCACCCTGGGAAACATTCAAAAGTGGATAGTTTTTCTGTGGTGTCTCCTAGACTCGTGAAACCATTTCTCTTGACTTTAAGAGACCTGATTCTAGCTCATGTTCCACCATTTAACTAATCCTGTTGCTTTGGATAAATCACAAAATCTTTTTGATCTTTTAAAAATTCCTTTCCATGAAATAAAAGAATAGATTGTATGATCCTTAATGTATCTTCCACCTCTAAGAGCCAATAAGACTTATGGAATCTTTAGTTTTCTTTGTCCTGCATGAGAACATCCACTGCTCTTACGCCTCCTGCCTGTCAAATTTTTAATCCCCATACTCAAATTTGACCTTCCTTCCATTACTCTGAAATTACCTTCTCTTTCACCATTCCAATTAAAGCTTCTATTCCCAGTATTTATTGGGCCATTGATCTGATTAATGTAATTGACACTGAGTAGTAAATGATAAAAAGATTGGGAAAAAACCCAAAGTTAGACAAAAATGTATCTTTGTTACAATGTGTGAGGAGGATATAGACATCTCCTCCACCTCCCATCCCACTCCTCCCAAATCAGGTAGTGAAATATACAGAATCCACAATGTTTCTTTATGTTAGCCCTCTTATCCCTCTGTCCCAAAACCTATTTCTGGTGATTCTGAGTATTGTGGGTAAATAGAATAGGAGGGAGACAGAATGTGTTGGAAGAAGGCACTAGAACTTTCTTACTTGGAACCACAAACCTGAAAATTCCCCACATTCCCTTGAAGTGTATTTAACAGTTTCATGTATTACGTCTCTTTTTTTCTCCAATGAGATTATATGTTCCTTGAGGGGGAGGCATACTTCAAAAATAAACTTTATTTAAGTGGTAATGATGATAATCATAAAACCCATTAAACCTATTTCATATAGCTATTCAAGGTTACAAAATATTTTTCCTCACTAAAGCTCTCTGAGGTAGGTACACTATTGGTAGTACTATCATTTAGATGAAGAAAATATGATTTAGAGTTGACATACCTAGCTTACAAAGATAACTATTTAGTCTCAGGGCTGGTATTTGAACACTGGTTTCCTATTACTAAGTCCTTTTTCAGTATCTCACACAATAAATGCCAAGTAAATGTGAATTTAGTGAATGAATGAGTGAATTTAATTGAATTTTGTCTCTTGGATTTCTTCCAAGTATCACTCTGCCCTGTGCCCCAAAGTACCCTGCCACTAAGATCTCATTCTCTCTCTTTCACATACACAACATATTCAGGCTATTTCCTTATAAAGTATTTTTCACATCGTTACTGGAAATATAACAATCATTCCATTTGAACAGTGATCTATATTGCACCTTCCCTTTATTTGTCCTGCCTCCTAAGACCACAAATGCTAGCATGTCTCAAAATTATCTAAGCTTTCAAATTTAACCGCATGTAAATAATTAAGACATAAAGTGATAGACCAGGACCTTGCAATAAATTCCTTTCCCTATACATTTCATCATTTGTATCCTTGTGATTTTAAAAAGTATTTTGATATATGTATATAATTACAAATCACAGCTAGTATTTCAAATACCAGGAAACATTCAAAAACAGTACAGCGTATGTTCAGGGGTAGGAATGCAGCATAAAATGTGGTGGTGCTGCAGTTTGTACTTATACTAAAAGATGATTACTAAGAAGATGACTGCTTAAAAGGGCCCCTGAGAACTGGGGAGACGTCTGACAGGAGGAATCAGAAATGTGCAGTCCAGTGAAGAATTAAACTAGTGGGAGTAATAATATGGACTGATGCACTCAATAGAGCAGTAATGCCCTCTGAGAAGGATGGGAAATAATTCAGTTCCTCTAGGCTGCACGGAAGCTAAATACAGTATGACAAGAAATAGTAGCAGTACTCATTATGTCTGATTGCTAATTACCCCTTTGAATGATTCAGTTATGTCTGCTACTAGATAATTAGTTTAGTAATTTATGGCTGCAGCACAAACTAGTATTTTAATTTTCACTGCACGATTTTCACAATACCTACAGTTCAGATAATATCTTTCCTTTTATTCAATTTTAAATTGCTTTTTTGAAAGCCTATAAAAAAAGCAGAAATCCATTCAATTCTTTATCATATATTTAATATAAAACTTAAGGCATTTTATGGAATTTTATTCAAATCTAAACTATCCCAAAGTAACATCCTATTAAATCCTATTTTATTATGCTTAATTTTGTCTATTTGGTGTACATTAAGGACCAAATTGTTCAAAAGACTTTATCAAGTGATTTAATTTTACAGCTGCCAAATTTCATGTTTAAGAAAGGCATTTGCTATTTAAAAATCCTCCTTCTTCTCTACATTTCCAGAATTTGTAAGAGTTATAAAATTAATTGTGTCTTCCTCTCAGTACCAGGGTAACCCACCAGACTGTGGTCAGCACCTAAGTGAGTATATAACCTTTATGAAATATATCAGATCTTGTTTGTGAATAGCTTTTTCTAAACAGAAATCTAATTTCTGCTTGAGATGATTAGAGCCACTAATGGCTACTGAGAGCAAGAATGAATTTCAGGTCTCAGATTTCCTACATAGACCCTCACTGAAGGTCAACTATCTTAAATTGTTACCTCTTCTGTGATCTCTCCTCCACTAATGATTAAGTCAGTCATTCAGATCTATTGTGCTGCGGAAAATACAAATAAATACAATATGCACTCTTAATCATTTCTCATCTTGCTGTTTTAATTTAAGCTGGGCTTCATCAGTTCCATTCATTCTATTTTGTCTTTTTTTCCACCCCTAATATTTAATTCACCATGAAATAATGATTTTAGCACATATGTCTGATCAGTGTGAAAATTTTGATACCAAGTAAAAAATCATCCTTGGAAAATCAGTATTGTGAGATGAAAAATAAAACCTTGAATAGACTTGGAATCATATATGTATATATATGTATATATATATGTATATGTATACACACACATATACATACACATATATTTATATATAAATATAAATATACATATTTTTATATAATGGGGGATCCATGGGGAAAAGCAAAGAAAAGCAAGTGGTTAAACCTTTACTCATGAGTTTAATAATGACATCATTCCCTTTATTTGTGTATCTATTTGACTGTTACCTAATTTATGAAAGAATAAAAAATATTAAAAATCTGTTTTTTAAACAAATACTTCATTTTATCTGACGTAAGTTCAGAGTTCATAAAAGACAATGGAGACATTTTCACGAAACAGTGCTATGTCATGGAGAGGCAGCATGGTATAGTAGAAGGGACAGTTGATATAGAGTTGGAGGTCCTAGGCTTTATCTCCACCTCCACATTACCTGTGTGTTTCAGGAGAGCTTTACTTTGCTCTTCTGTGCCCTAGTTTTCTACATCTGTAAAATGAGGTGAGGGGTGAACTAGGGGAACTCTAAGGTCCCTCTAGCTTTAGATCCATTATCCTAGTTTCTGTAGGAAGTTCAACAGCTAAAATTGTTATTTAACTTTATTTTAGAAGAATATCAAGATAAGCATAAAAGATGATGTTTTCAACTGAGGAATTTTTGTGGAAATTTTTCAACTGAGGAAATACTGGTATTATCTTTTGGATTAACAGTGATACTTAAGAGGTAGGTAGAACTAAGTAGTAAACATTTAGTTGCCAAAAGGAATTTTTCTTCTTGATTAACAAAAGGGATTAATATTGCCCAATTTCTCTATTATTCTGAAAAATATTTGACATGATGTACTGATCAGTTTTACTTTTTTTTGTCACTTTGCCTTCACTGTGATCCAATAATAAAATGTCCATAGTTTATACTTGTTATATTTTCCACTTACTTTGTATTAGCCCGTGAAAGATCATCATTCTAAAGGGCAGACCTGAATGAAATTTCTGGGCGTATCAGGCTTGTGTTTATTACAAACTGAATTTTTGCCCTTTATTGCCAGCAGTATTATTTGAAGTGTGCGTTCCTTGACCCATCTAATAAATGGTTCTTTTCAGGTTGGGCGCAGAGACTCTTCTTTTCCATATAAGGATTTTTTGGGGGCAAGATAGGAAGGGGAACTTGCTGTAAAACTTACTGTGGAAGTATCAATGAATCACATTGACCTTTCTAGCTTTGTTCAGGAGGACAGTTTGTGTTTGTTTGTGTAAAATAAAATGTTGTTTCTTCTTGTTGCTACCTTGAGTCCTGTTGTCTAAAGTAAGTGCTGCTAGAGACTTTAACAACCTGCCTGTCTGATATTTCTAGTTTATTTTTCTCTAGTTCCCGTGTCAACATTGTATCTTCCAGGATGCTTTATTAGCACTAAGGTGTCAGAGATGAGGGAGTCTCTGGATTTATCACAAATAGGACTACAGTGTTTTATATGTTTTTGTCCTTTGTTCTTCCTTCACTTATGTAAGGAAAATACTCATAGTAAGTACCAGCAAACATGTTAATTTAAAAGTTGTGAAACTTTGAGATCTCTGTAAGAAAAGTACTTGATCCCTCTGTCTTAACTCTCAAAATCCTAAACTGTCATACTTTTCAAGAATTAAAGAAATGCTATTTTCATTGTCAGAAATTAAATGCTGCCAATATGCTAGTATGGCTGATACTGAACTTCTGTACTTTTCTACTCTGGTAGGGACTTAACTCATTTCCTTGACCTTTTAAAAATCTAAATATAGAATTAAGTAGAACAGCCACTTGGGGAAGAAATCTTTCCCAGTTCTATGTATCTTTTGCTGCATTCGTGATATTTTTAGGCATTTAACATAAAAGTTTCTACCCCCTTCCCTGATTCCATAAAAGCAATTTTAGACACAATTTAGGATCTTGAAATCTTATGGATTTTAATACTGTTATTTTTATAGTTTGAACACATAATTTAAAAATAATATTTCTCACTGTATTTCATGGGATTTTAAAAACATAATTAGTGTCATAGAATTTGCAATTTCTCAACCCAAATTAAATTTTATTATTTTTACCAAAATATTAAATTTTAATGTAATTTATCATGGACATTGCAATTTTTGAAAAAAATATCAAATACTTTCCAACTTGAGCTATAATATTTGTTTTTGTAAAGTTAAAAAGTACAGGATTTTCAATATTAAAAAATTTAGTCACGCAACTTTATATACAAAGGAATGAAACTACTTCTCAAAATATAAAATTTTCAGAAACACTTGTTTCCATTTATGTGCAGATGTCACAAGGGAATTATTAGGTGGGGAGATAAGCAAGTGATGGATCCTATCCTTCACAATTTCATTATTGTAAGAGATTTCGGATGAGACAACTCCTTTAAAAAATGCATATTAGTGTTGTAATCTTTCTGGAGATCAGTTTCCTCTTCTTTAGAGAGTATTGGTAGCAGCTAGGTGGCACAGTGAATAGAGCACTGGCCCTGGAGTCAGGAGGACCTCAGTTCAAATCCAGCCTCAGACACTTAACAACTAAACACAAAACTAACTGTGACCTTGGGCAAGTCACTTAACCCCAATTGTCCTACCTTCTCCCTCTGCAAAAAAAAAAAAAGAACATTGGCATCAGTTGCTTCTAAGGTCCCATTAAGCTCTAAATCTATTTGTGATCCTTCTTTACTTACAGAGTAACTTGGTATATTGAGAGGTTAAGTGACTTGCCCAGAGTCATTCAATCAGTATGTGTCAGTGGTAGGACTTGAAAACAAGGTCATTCTGATGTGAAACCTGGTCTCCATCTGTGGTGAAATCTGGTCTCTATGCATAATGTCAGACTTCCTCTCATACAAGTACATTGAGGAAAACATGAAATAGTTATTGCATAATGAACACAGTGGTAGTCACACACAGGATACACAAGTGACTAGTTCAGAAATTAAGTACTCTGTTAAAATGAACTTATTTTTTGACTAGAGAAATATGGAAGATATTTTGTATACTATTCTACTTTTACTCTTAAAACTTATTTAAAGAATTAACATTAAGGAGGGTCCAGGATAATAAATCTAGAGACTAGACTTTCACGATTAAAGGGAGAGAACAATAAAACAACAACTCACATTTATGTATGTGATATGATCTATGGAATGTTTTCCTCACAACTAGTCTATGACATAGCTGCTTCAAGTTCAAAAGGAGATTCAGAAGGGTTACAAGATTTTCAAGGTCATGTAGTTACTAAGCATAAAAATCAGGATTCAAATTCAGTTTTTCTGGTCCCAAGACCAATGTTATTTACACCAGTGAGTTGTCTATAGGTTCCTTTTATACAATTAAAATTACTACTTCATCATGCTTCTATGCTTTAGGCTAAAATTATAACCTTATTTTAAGAAAAATTCAAGGGTAACATGTAAGAGAACTGTTTCTGGTGACATTGTCATTGGTAGGATTACTATACAAATTGTTCTAACTCAGTGTGATAATTCTTTGGCACTGCTTTGTGTGTAGGGTTGTGAGCATTTAGCTGAGTATGCATATTTTCATTTTAAAATAATTCATTTCTTAGATGTGGTAAAGTCTTACCACTTTTCTCATCCATATGTATAAAAGTACACACTAGTTTGACTGTAATGATGATTTGATAACTTTTTTTTTCTGTAGTCAAATGCAAAATCATAAAACATGAAGGGACTGAAATAGGTGAAACCTAGTTCCAATATTTCCAAATAGAATGAGGAGATTCCTTCATCACATAACCGTGTAAGGAACATACAAAGCAATATGAATGTATGACTTCAAAAGCAATAAATTATATTCAATTTTTAATACTAAATGAGAGGAATCTGTAATTATAGTATTTAACATGAAGCAGATTCTGTGTATCTGGTAGGAAAGATCTGGATAATATTAAAATATGCAGTTGACTTAAATAGGGTCAAATATATATTTTTATGGGATGAGTAGTAAAAAAAATGCAGACATTCCTTATATACATGTAATTTACACTGAGAGGAAGAGCAATCCAAACCAAATTACTTGTCTGGAGCCAGATGTATTGTCGGAATCAGGAAAATTGATAAGCAAATTCAAAGTCTCTAACTGAATTAATCAGCCATCACTAATCGTTCAGCAAATGTCACTGAAGAACATAGTATGAATTCCTGATGATAACCTTTTTTTATCTTATGCAATATACCCAGGCCTTGAGAACTAGATAAGCAATAACTTGACTCCAGATTGAAAGGTATGTCTTTTCCTCTGGGATATAGAAGCAGTAAGGCCCAATTATTATTATTCCAGACAGTGAGAAACATTAACATAAGAAACAATATTAAAGGGGGAGGGATTGAGAAAACTTCAATCCGAAACCAAAGTAAACAAATAGAATGAATCTGTGACGTAGCCATTATATAAGTGCATAGTGTTGCTCAAATTCACAGTATCACAAATTACAGTATTCCACTATTTGGAGAGAAGAGGTAACATGGTATTGAAGTCTGCATCAATTTGCCTTATCTCACACACACACACACGTACACATACATGCACATACACACGCACACACGCACACATGCACACACACGCATACCACCCTTCAGACAATTAACATGCAAAGAAAAAAAGGTGACCCTAGCCTAGCTGTGAGAGATAAACTTCACTAACCTATTCCCTCCAACTGAATGTAAACTCTTGTAGGACAGGTGGTTGTTTTTTTTCAGTCACATCTGACTCTTTGTGACGCCATTGGATCTTCTAGTTCCTTTTACACTGCAGTGAAGAAAGGCTCCCAAATATCTCTCCAGTTTACCTTTACATTCGTAATATCAAGATTATTCCTATTTCTTATTAACCTTGAACTTTGTTGTTGTTAAGTCATTTCAGTCACATTCTACTCATTGTGACCCCATTTGGGTTTGTTTTTAAGCAAAGATACTGGAGTAGTTTCCCATTTCCTTCTCCAATGTATTTTACGGATGAGGAAACTGAGGCAAACATAATTAAATGACTTGTCCAGGGTTATACATCTAGTAAGTGTCTGAGACTAGATTTGAACTCATTAAAATGAACCTGATTCCAGGCCTGGTACTCTATCCACTGTACCACCTACCTCTTCCTAATCTGGAAATACATAACGCTAAATATTGAGTACTTTAGGATACACTTGATCTTGAGAGATCTTGTTATACTTTTCTTTAATGATAAAAAGATAATCTATAGTTTATTTTCATATTGATGTTTCATATTTTTATAAACAATGTTTATGTTAAGGATAAGAGTATATGAATAATCCATTTTTGATTAAGTGAATTATATTCACAAGAACATAGTGCCATTCTGGGTCAGATCATTATTTTATTCTTACAGTGACATCAAAAGACATTTTGTGGACGGGTATGGTAATTATCTGGCATGACGTCATGCTCAGAGGTTAAAACTTGTCTCTGTGCATCCTTGATTTTCCATTAATAATCAAATATTTCATGACTTTAGGATTAGATATCCTCACTAGAATTTAGGATTCTATATCTCATATCAGTCCCCACAATCCAAGTTCATGTCTAAAAATATAGTTTTATTTTATTTTCTTTGCACCTCATGACCAACCACAAAGTAACAATTCTAGAACCTAAAGTTATCTGCCAATTTTCATGCCCCAGAATAAGTGGGATGCAGCATGATTTTCAGCAGCTATATTTGCTCTGCATTAACAAAAGCAGTAAAAGCTATTTTTCCTTCCTCTAAATGATGCAGCTATGAGTCACAGGATAGATAAGTGAAGTGACAGGATGTCATTTGTGCAGCCACTTTTCTGACCATAACCATGGATAATATACATAACAGAGTCCAACTACTCCTTTGTAAAGTGCTTGCTAATAGCAAATGCAGCCTTCATTTCTGGTCTTGCTGATAAAGTTTTCTTTCTTTTCTTTTTTTCTTCATGATTTACATTCTATCTGATTGGGCATTTCATCTCACTAAATACCATAAAGGGCTTTTACTATGTTTGTTATATTACTCCTCATAAAGGACAAATCAAAAGCTTCCACTTTTTAAGCATTCATCTCTACTCCTCTCTACTCATCTACCAGAGTTTCTAGATTTGAAGTTTAAAGGAATTTTGGAGGTCATTTAGTCCCTCTCCTTCTTTTCTATATATCAGGAACCAAGACCCAGAAAGGTGAAGTCACTAGTACAAAGTCAGACAGGTGGAAATGGAAGAAAGAGCCTGGGATATTCACTTCCAGGCCTTCTCACTTAAAATCCATCATTCTTTCCATTATATCATAAGTTCATCCTCACTTTTAAATTTTATTGTGTCATTGAACACAGCATGATTTTATTTCCTCTTTTTCTCATCTTCTCATCCCACAAGTTGAAGCAGTCAAGCTAGTACTTACTACTCAGTAGCCATACATAAAATGTGCTCCATTATTTTCTGTTAATGATACCTAACATGAAATGCAAATTCAGCCCATTCAGACTACTTGACATACCCATTAATCACCCACAAATCTTAAAGTTTATTTAAAATTTGCAGAAAACTAAGTAGCCTTGCCTAAGTCAGACTACTCTTTTTAAATTAAAAATGGCAACCATAGGTGACTTTATTAATGATGGACCCAGGTTGAGATTTGGTACCTTAATTGTAAATACCTGAGGCAAGATTGAACTGTTTTCAGACTTTTCCAGAGGGAAATATATGACTGAATGTAAAGCATATATAATGTCATTCAATCAGACGTTTGGCCTCAAGATTTTTGTTGTCTTTCATGACATATTAAATACATTTGAAAAATAGTACAATTGCCTTATGGACCTAGTATTTTTTTAATCAAACAAATTAATTTGGTGAACGCTCATTCTTTTAATGTTTTTTTTTCTGATAAAGAAAATAATTTGAGATTTACTAAACAATATTCCAGAGGTGTATTTTCTCTTGACAATTTCTTTCATTTGAAAACATTGTCACTGGTCATTTAATTTTCTAAATTCATATTAGTGGAGTCATGAGTCACAAAAGTATGTTCCTATCATTTCTAACACTGCCTCAAATTGAAATGCATGGTACGTTAGAAAGAGGCCTAGCTTTGGAGCCAGAAGACCTGCATTCAAATCCGATATTTGTGAGGTCCTGTTTGTCCTTGGACAAGTTACTTAATTTACTACACTGGGCTTTAGTTCCTTATTGGCATCTTAGTTCCTCCTTTATACTTCATGATACAAAGAATATTATAAAAACTCTCCTGGAGCTTCACCAGTTTTCTCCTAGAAAATCATATCTTAATCAGGTGGCCCCTGTAGAATTATTATTATTAACAAATAATAGTAATAACTATGTCACATTTATAAAATGTTTTAAGGTTTGAAAAATACTGTATCTATATACACACATAGATATGGATAAAGATACAGATGTGGATATCCATATATAGATAGGCTCATTTATTCTTACCTAACTTTCCCTCTGAGTTATATAAAACCTGAGGCAGAGAGAGAAAAACATAACTTGACTTCTTGTAAAGTTTAAGTATTGTATTTCCATGTGCTTTTATAGAGACTTCTAAGAACCACAGTTTTAAAGGTAGTTCAAAGAATCACTTCATGAATCTCAACAGAAACTTTGCATATAAATCATGATAATAAGATATGAACTCATAAACCTATTTGTTAACCCCTCTTATTCTTTTTTTTTTTGCATTTTTTTGGAAGGAGGAGAGCAGAGCAATTGGGGTTAAGTGACTTGTCCAAGATCACACCAAGTGTTAAGTGTCTGAGGTCGGATTTAAACTCAGGTCCTCCTGACTTCCGGGTCAGTGCTCTCTTTACCCTGCCACCTAGCCACCCTTAACCCCTCTTATTCTTAATAGTGCCAGAGTTAGACTATATCTGCTTGCCTTGAGAGTCAGTGGCCTGAAGAAGTTGAATATTATTGCAGTAAATTCTATTTTGCAGTTTTAATAAACTTCTAAACTATTTGACTTCTTTTCCAAGGAGCCTTCTTTTTACAGACTCTGAACTTGTGGAATGGAATCATTTGTTTGAATATTTAAATGCATTTGATTTTTCAATGTCTGTTGCACTAAAGATATACAAAAGAATGGTGATTCATTTTAGTTGTGAATTGTTTAAGCTTTCTCTTGTAAAACTTCTATTATTCTTCATTAGATTTTGCTTGTAACACCATTGCTGCAATATTCTATTAATTTAGATCAGTGAATTCAAGTTATTTATGATTTCAGATAAAAGCTCTTAGTAAGTATATCTGTCACAAGACTTGCCTTTTAGAAAAATGAAAGGTGATATGGAAAGTGGAGCCTACATTTGTCTTTATTTCTTTTTATTACACACAATCTTCAACCGGTGATTGGGAGATTAAAAAAAAAAAAACTACAGTGATTGCCAATACATATTAAATTGCTTTTTTTTTTTTTTAAGAAAATGGAGTTCTCATTCTGGATCCAAGGGTATTTTGTTTTGTTTTTGGTTGTTTTTTTAAACAAAATTTGTAGAAGTCACAGATATGTAAGGGTCTAATTTAAGCTAAGAAAATGAAGTAACCAACTCAACCATAGGCAAACAGATAAAATAAGAAGCAAATACGTTTGATATAAACTCTTCTCCTCTCTCCAATTTTATTTTCCCCACCAACCTCCATTTCTGGGTCTTTACCTCCACTGCACGTTGCCTTCATTAAGGCCCTCTGCCCAGGGGCTACAGTTGAGTAGTATCTTCTGTTCTCAACAATCCCTACCACTTTTCAAGGCACTTCTCTCCTCCCAGCCTTACATAAGAGTGAATAAAAGAGTTACCAATATACTATGATTTTATGGTAGTAGAAAAGCTTCAGACCTATCCGTTTCTGTACTATAGTTTTGATCACTGATGTCATTGTTTGAATTAAGGGCAGCCAGTGAAAAGATAGAGCTGTGGATTTTAGAGTGCTAAAGTATATGGAGAAGAATAAAGAGTGAGAAGGCAAGAATTACAGAGAGGGGACAGACTATGAAGTGTTAATCTCTCTGAATCAGTATGAAGAAGTAAGTGGTTAGAGGAATATAATTGTGATCTAAGGAGAAAATCCTAAATTATAATAATGAATTTAGGGTAGAAGAAACCCTGAAAGCCATTTAATCCAGCCCCCCGATTTTAGAGAAGAGGAACTGAGACCTAGAGACAATGAGTGACTTAGGTAAGGTTCTATAAGAAGCAGAACTGGGATTTAACCCTATGCCTCCTTATTCCAAATCTTGTGCTTTTCTCACTGTACCACACTGCCTTCCTACAGATTTTGCTGTCATCAGTCACAAAGAAAACTAGTAATTTATCAGGAAGCCACTGTGAATATGGACATAATTCTGTGATTAACATGGTGACAAGTCATCTATTGATCTCTACATGTTTATAGAGTTTATTGAACCAGCAATTGTAAGATTTTAGCTTGCCATAGAAAAGGAGAGTAGATGAACTCAGACATTTTTTTTTAATCACCTGAATTCTTAAACTTGGACTATGGAATAGTAATGGAAATAAATATAAAAAGTAGTGATAATGATAATGTCAATGTCTGTGTCTGTGTTAAAGAAAAACTAGCTGTTTGTGGCTAGGGAGGCAATATTAATTTGCAAACAAACAAATGTTTTAGCAGGCATGTTGACTCCTAAGTTCAGCGTTCACTCCCAGACAAGGAAACTCCCTCTACCAATGTAGTTTGGCACCCTGTTTGCCCCATTGTTTACTGGGTTTTGAAGTCAGAAGACCTAAGGTTTAAAGCCTGCCTTGCTGCTCACTACCGGGGGGACTTTAGGCAACAAACTTACCTTCTCTGGGCCTCAGTTTACTCAACTGTAAAATTAGATGTTAGAATAGATGATTGGAGAATAAGAGAATCTCATGGTTGGAAAAAGGGGTTATAGAACCCATCTCCTCCAAATTCTATCGGAATAAAAATTTCCTTTTGTATCTATCAGCTATTCCTTTACAATCTTCAGTGAATAGGAATCTACCACCTGCTGAGGCAAGTCTGGGCACTTCAGAATGATTCTAGTTGTGAAGATTTTCCTTCCCTGGAGCCTAATTGTGCCTCTTTGCATCTTCCTCCCTTTGCTCTTAGTAATATCTCATGAGATGGAGTGGGACAAGTAGGACCTCCCCCCCCACCCAGCCCCCTTTCACCTGGCAGCTTCTTAATATATCTCTCTTTAGTATTCTCTTTTCCAGGCTAAGTGATCCTAGTTTCTTCACTTGATCAACATGTAACATGATCTCTCAGATACTTCTCCCACTAGTATTTATTTTGTGATCTTATGAATTCATACTTCAGCTTCCATAGACATTAAAGCTCTGCTATATCACTTCTATCACAATGAAAGAGTTTTGCAAGGAAGGTGGTCAGCTTGAGAATAATGAGGACACTAGGTATTTCTATGTGTGAATGTCTTCTTAAATGACCATTATAAGTCTTAACTCTTAGCTTATATACTATAGGAGTGGTCCATAACGACTAAAAGGAGAATAATTAGGGAATAAAGGAGGTGGGGAAATGCAAGGGAATTGGGAAGAAATCAGTGAACTACAGAAAAAGAGAAAGAATAAGAAGGGAACAGGGTATATCAATGGCATAAATTGTTGTACACAATTTTCTGTGGATTTTAAGCTCTACTGAAATTGACTTTTGCTCCAGTGTCTCAGGAAAAGATCCGTCTTCAGCCTAACAAGGCCAAACCTACCACTAGTGCCTTTGACTCAATCCTATATCATCTTCTCAAGGTGCTTGCCTCCTTAACTCCAGCATCACCTCCCACTCTAATACTTACTCTCTTTTATTTATGAGACACTTCCCTGATTATTATACACATAAAATAACTTAATGCTGCCAATACTTCATGCTATCATCCTGTATCTTTCTTCTCCTCCCAAACTCCTGAAAAAAATTAAGCTTTACTCTTACCATCTGACTTTTGACTCCAACACTCATCTGCAACTTTCACTAAGGTTATCAATAATTTCTCAGTTGTCAGATTTAATGTCTCTTTCTTAGTTTTCATGTTCTTAATTTCTCTGTATTGTTTGTGATCAACATCCTCTTCTCTGTTCCCTGAGTATTCATGACACTGCCTTCTTGAGTCTTTCTCTCTACATTTCTGATCAATATTCCTCAGTCTCCTTTATTAGATAATCTTCCATGTTCCACTCCACTTCCATGTTTCACTATGTGGGAGTATACATCATAACTGTTCCAGACCTTCTTTTCTCACTCTATTCTTTTTTCAGTGGTTCATCAACTCTTTTAGTTTTAATCATCATTTTCTGTGTAGATTAATCTCAAACTTACATAAATTGTCTTCTTATCATTTACCTGCTAGACATCCAAACTTGGAATTCCCATCAGAATAAAAAATACAGTATGTCCAAAATGGAATTCATTATTTCCCCCACCCCATTTCTCTTCCTAACCTCCTATTTTTGTCAGAGGCTCAACCATATTTGCACTCAGCTCAAATATATCTTCTCCATGAGATCTTTGCTGATCTTGCCAATTGTTAGAGATTCTTCCATGAAATTACTTTGTGTTTGCTATATAGACACATAGAGCATTTTTAAGCACCTACTGTGTTCCAGGAAATTTGTATACATTTGTTTTATATGAATACATCTTAACTGCCAATAAAATGTAAACTTTTTGAAGGCAGAGGCTATTTTCATTTTTGATGTTTTATCTCCAGTCATTAACACTGTTAGGATAGGCACTGGGATAGGCACTGGACCTTCCTATCCCAGGAAGAAACTTCAGGTAATTAAACTTGTAGGTTAGCAGCTTTTCTGCACGTCAAACTCTTAGAAAGTGACTTTGAGAGAGGTAAGTGACTTCCTCAGAATTGTAGAGTGACATAGCCAGTATATTTCAGAGGTAGGATTTAAACCCAAATTTTCCTGGCATCAAGGCCAACTCTTTAGTCATTAGCCTATGAAAACTCTTATGGTAGGTGTTTACTATAAATCTTTGTTAAATTAAATTAAATTTTTGACTGAAGTAAATATTCTTCTAATCTTCAAACTTCTTACAACTACTTACATATTTCCTCTCCTTCATAATCCAGTAATTCGGCTTTCTTCCTTCTCTCTCATTGCTTCATTTCTTCTTCCCTTCCCCTTTCTTCTTGCTCACTCCGTTCTCCTTGTCTCTCTTTTCCTCCCATCCTACCTCTTTCCCTCATCTATTTATCCATCTATCTACAGAAAGATTCTTAGTTGATTTCATATGTGAATGCAAATTAGCACTGATTATGATTTAGAAACATAGAAAATTGGATTGGTCACATTACCATGTTTTAAAGAAATATCTAAACAGACTTAGACTTGGAAATATAGTACCACAAAGCTCTGGTATCTGAGACATCTACAAAGAGCTACAGGCTCAGATAAACCTAGTTTCAATCTGGAGAGACTCTTAACTCCCAAAATGGTCATTTTTCTTTTTTTTTTTTTCCCCTGTGAGTCTGTCCCTACCCTACTCCAGGGAAATCTCTAAAAACAAAACTTAGGTCTATATTTCAAAATACAAATAAGAGGGTCCTACTTAGAAAAGTTATTCAGTGAATATTATGGATAGATATAAGACCATTTCTTTCACTACCAAATTTTTAAAAAATGAAACGATGAAAAAATGCATATTCATATAGCTCTTTTTGGGCATATTCACTTCAGACCTGCACTTTGCCAATCCAGATCTCTTGGCCAGCCAGGGCATAGCTTCCCTTAGTCTTTCAGCTGCACCATGATCATGGCAATGGTCATCTCCTCTGACAAATATGCTGTTAAGCAAATCATCCTTCCTCTATTTGGCTGATGCTCAAATCCCTAATTCATGGCTGTCAACCCCTGAGGTAAGCCCCAAGGCTGGAAACATACATTTCTGAGGATTGCTAGTTGCTGAAGTGCTTAAAGAAGGCAATAAAAAGGTAGAAGAAGGAAGTCAAGTTCTTGAAGTCCTGTCACAGATCCTCCTAGGCAAGAAAATGCCCCACTTATCTCCCCTGTTACATAGTAATTTGGGTTAGCTACCAATTTGGTTTATATTCATATCATTGAACTAGAATTCTATGAGTCCTAATTCCTATTACCTATTCCATGAGCTATATTCACCAGGGAGAAAATAAATTCTTATGATGCTTTTTATGCCTTTTTGTTTGGGGGCAAAGATTGAAATTGCTTCTCCAGTTGACATAGTGATTTTCTAATCTCAGAGAAATGTCTTCTCTTTGATTAGAAGGTTGGCTTCCTAAATATGCTAACTTATTTACTAAAATCCTTTGGATGAGAAGATGAAACTGGATTTGTAAAGATGTGATTTATTTTGTGTATGTTTTGCTGTAGAAGCAGATGAAAAGTCAGGTTTACTATTTATATATAAGATCTGCACAGCAAAGGTTTGCAAAACTCTGTTTCCCAATTTAAAATAAGAACCCCAAGTCTCTCAGCTCAGTTATTTTAAAAAAAGAGAGTAGCTCAGTAAGAAAAAAAAAACCTGGCAAACAGCAGGTAATATAAAAAGTATGCTACCCCTGGAGTCAAGAGATCTGGGTCCAAAATCTGAGTTCTGGCAATTCATTATAAGCTTTATGTCTTTGAGCAAGGCTATTTGCCCTTCTGGGCCTCAGTTCTTTTACCTCTAAAGTGAACAACTCAGACTGATGATTTTTAAGTTCCTGTTGGGCTCTAATGACCTATTATTTCCTTCCTCATAAAAACATTTCAAGGAACTCTATTATTGCTGAGCACCCAATGATTTTGGTAGGTATTTATTTCTCATGGTCTTGGATTCAAATCCTACCTGTACTATTTATTATTATTTACTTGTATGACCTATGGCAAATGACTTGAATGAGATATTATAAGGAAATTTCTTTGAAAACCTTGGGGTGATAAACAAATGTCAGTAACTATATTAATTTAAGCCAACATTTTAAATTATTTCTTGGCAATAATAATAATTTACTATTTAAACATTATATTGATATAAGTGAAGTCACAGTTTTGGTGCAAAAATAAAAATTAAAAAATCAGTGGTACATAGAAAATATTATTGAATATATGGACAAGAAAATATTTGAAATTCTTATTTTAATTACAGTTTCAGTTGCTCTGGTCTAATAGAAACATAGCTATTGAAATTCCACTGACTTTTAGTTTGAATATTCATTAAGTTAAATAACTGAATAGACATAAATGGGTTCCCTGAATCTGAAGATTCTGACATAGTTTTCTTTTATGGGGAAAGAATTTGGAGTCAGATGACTTTTAATTCTAGCTCTGCCATTTACTATCTGAGTGATCTTGGGCAAATCACTAGAAAATGATGGAGTTGGATTAGGCAACCTCAGAGGCCCTTCCTGGGAATTCACTTTATATTAGTTATAATGGTCCTGAAGTAAGAAGTTTGGATTTTTTTTTAATTGATGAAGCTATACTGGTGGTTTCATGGTGTTTCAATGAGGGTATAAAACCACAGTGCCAACAAAATTTAAATGCCTCCTATCAGTAAAACACTGTACATGACAGTAAAAGAGGAAGTCAGATTTAGCTATAATGAAATTTACAATCTGATAAAGTGACATTATATCAGTTCAGATATTGCCACTGTACAATATTACATAAATATATTAAATTCCTTAAAGCCAAGTGTCTTTTGAAGTTTGATATATTTCTTTCCAATCAGGAAATTCAGTAAAATTTCCTTCAGAATGTAGCATTTGCATTGGTCTTAAAGAATGGATAAGATTTCAATAAGAGGAGAAATAAAGGCCAGCAATTCTAAGTATAGATAATGGCGTGAAGAAAAGCAGAGAGTGATAAGGGCCTAGTGCAGCGGTGGGGAACCTGCAGCCTTGAGGTCATATGTGGCCTTCTAGATCCTCAAGTACAGCACTTTGACTGAATCCAAGCTTCACAGAACAAATCCCCTTAATAAAAGGATTCATTGGACTAAGTCAAAAGGCCATGCATAAGGATCTAGAAGGCCACATGTGGCCTCAAGGCTGCAGGTTGCCCTCCCCTGGGCCCTAGTGCATGTTTAGAAGACTGAGTAGAACAATTTGGCAAAAGCATAGCATATGTAGAGGAAAAGAATTTGAGAGAAGGTTAGAATGGTAGGGTGATAGAAGGTCATAGAACACTTTAAATGTTAGCCAGAAGAGTTTGAATTTTACTTGGTCAGTCAATAAGCATTTATTAAGTTCCAACTATGTGACAGGCACTGCGTTAAGTATTGAGAATATAAAGAAAATTTAAAAAACAGTCCCTATCCTCAGGGAGCTTACATTCTAATAGGAGAGACAGAATGCAAACAAATATATACAATGCAAGCTATATGCAGGAAATAATTAACAGAGGAAAACCTCTAGAATTAAGATGAGTTGGGAAGGCCTTCCTATAAAACGTGGGATTTTCACTGAGACTTAAGGGATGCCAGCATAGTCAATAGGCAGACCTGAGGAGGGAGAACATTCTAGGCATGAGGAACACCCAGAAAAAAATGTCCAGTCAAGAAATGGTGTCTTATTTGTGAAATAGCCAGAAAACCAGTATCACTGAGTCAAAGACTACTTCAGTACTAAGGCTGCTAACTTAAAAGTATCAGGTAGTGGTAAAAAGGGCCTACATGATTGTTATGGTGGGAAAAGAGATGAGGATCTATATACTGAAGATATTATAGAGGTATATTTGATAGGACTTGGAAATGGGAAGAATTCTGATCAAGGAAGAAATTGGTTATACACCTTGTTCTAAAAAGCAAATGAGAACATTGGAAAAGATTCATGGTGGAGAATTCAAGTTTAAATACAAAACAAAGCTAATAACTCCTGAATGTCTTTTGGGTTTGGGTGCATCCACAGGAAATATTTTAGGGGATCAAAGATGTGATGATTTACTTTTGAGCTAAGTATGAAGTATTGAATAAGACAATTTTAAATATTGAACTTTGAAGAGAAAGTTTATCATTTTTTAAATTTTGTTATTAAAATCCTAATTCTTTTTGCCAGAATATTACTCTCTAGGACTATTGAGGAATATTTGCAGATACTCACTTTTTTTTCACCCAGGTTACAAACCCCTTTACCTTAGACTGTGACTTTGTCATGGGAATGTTATATACCACGAAGACACTCAGGAACAAACCGAGAAATACAAAACCAGTTATCCAACTTAGTACTTAAAACCCCTGGAGAAACCCTTCTCTTTATTAAAGGAGATGAACCTGTTTTTAAGTTCTAAAAGCCCCAAACAGCAGCAGCTTCACTAGTTTCTTGTGTATTTACAACTCATCTAAATAAGAGAGATTATAGGATATACTTAAGGGGGCAGAGCCAAGATGACAGCCTAGAAGCAGGGAAACTCCATGAGATCCCCCCCATAACCACCTCAAATGCCTATAAAATATGACTCTAAACAAATCTTAGGGATACAGAACCCACAAAGTGATAGAAACAAATCTCCAGCCCAGCAGGCAGACAGGAAGGGTCCATCTCAGCTTTCTGGGAACCAAGCCCAGCCCTGTAGGAGCCTGCGGTTTTAGCCTCAGGGTGGCCCTGACCAGCAGCAGCTGAAGGAGATTTCAGGAGAGTGGATCACCAGCAGCTGTGGTGGTTTCCAGAAATAGCAACCCATCAATGCCAATGACAAAGTAAAAGGTTAGTGTAGATCTCTCTTGGAACTGAGGGGATGGAGTGTGGTCCAGCCTCTGCCTCCTGGATCAAGAAGCAGCAGACACAAAGTGGCCGTGCAGCCATTTCCATGTGACTACTTCAGAGCTCCTGGCCTGTAGATAGTAGAGAGCCAAGTGACCATGTAATCACTCTTGCTTTAAACAGCCTGGATTTGGATCACAGTCTTGGGTTTGGTCCTGAGGTGTATGACGAGGGAGCCAGAGATTGTGGAGGCAGCAGAGAGGGCAGCCAAGTAATAGCTCTAGCAGCTGCAAATTTGTCCCAGTGATTTGGGACAAAGCTGTCCTCTCTGGAAGCAGAGTTCTACTGTGGCAAAGAGCTCAAAAGTCAAGCAATAGAGTGGCAAGACGAGCAAGCAAAGGAAGCAAAGCAAGCACAGCCATCAAACCTTATATTCCTTTTTGGGGGACAAAAAGGATCAAAGCATGGAACAGGAGAAAGACAACAAAGTCAGAAGTCCTGCACCAAAAGCTTCTAAGAAAAATATGAATTGATTACAGGCAATGGAGGAGCTCAAGAAGGATTTTGAAAATCAAGTAAAAGGAGTGGAGGACAAAATGGGAAGGGAAATGAGAATGATACAAGAAAATCATGAAGAGAGAGTCAACAAACTGACTGAAGAAAATAATACCTTAAAAAAATAGACTAACTCAAATGGCAAAAGAGGCCCAAAAAGTCAATGAGGAGAATGCCTTAAAAAGCCAAATTTGCCAGATGTAAAAAGAATTTCAAAAGCTCACTGAAGAGAACAATTCCTTCAGAATTAGATGGGAGCAAATGGGAGCTAATGGCTTTATGAGAAATCAAGATATTATTAAACAGATCCAAACAAATGAAAAAAAATAGAAGGTAATGTGCAATATCTCATTGGAAAAACCACTGACCTGGAAAATAAATCCAGGAGAGATCATTTGAAAAATATTGGACTACCTGAAAGCCATGATTAAAAAAAAGAACCTAGAAATCATCCTTCAAGAAATTCTCAAGGAAAAATGCCCTGATATTTTAGAACCAGAGGGCAAAATAAAAATTGAAAGAAATCACTGATCACCTCTTGAAAAAGATCCAAAAAAGAAAACTCCTAGGAATATTATAGCCAGGTTCCAGAGTTCCCAGATCAAGGAGAAAATATTATAAGCATCCAAGAAGAAACAATTAGAATATTTTGGAAACACAATCAGGATAACACAGGATCTAGCAGCTTCTACATTAAGGGATCAAAGGGCTTGGAATATGATACTCCTGACATCAAAATAGCTAGGATTAAAACCAAGAATCACCTACCCAGCAACACTGAGTATAATATTTCAGGGGAAAATATGGTCGTTCAATGAGGTAGAGGACTTTCAAGCATTCTTAATGAAAAAACCTGAGTTGAATAGAAAATATGATATTCAGATATGAGAAGCAAGAGAAACATGAGAAGGTAAACAGGGAAAAGAAATCATAAGGAACTTATCAACATTGAACTATATACATACCTACATGGAAAAATGTGTAATTTTTCATGTTAATTAACACCTTTATTATCCAACCAGTAGTCTTTTTCCTCTTTAAAACAAGAAAATCCATATGCTTGATAAACAATTTTTTATCTCACTAAGGAAGCAAGGATTTCACAACTCCTTATGATAAAGCTATTTTAATACTGATCATATTTTGTTTTCTTAATATTCTTCCCTATAGTGGACGAGACAAATTCTTATTTTTTTGTAAAAAATTCCACATACATAGAGGACAATTTTTCACCATATTTTGACTTTTAATTTCAAATTAGGATTAAAACCTCAATCTATTTTTTAGATAGCTATCCAGAAATTTCTTCTTATTTTAATATGTACATAATAAAGTGAGTGTAAGGATGTGTTGTTTTAAAAAGTCATCTTTTAATTTTTATGTTAGTATGTTAGTAGACTATTTGCCTTTTGTGTGCCAAAATTCTTACTGTAGTTGTGAGTTTTAATAAATAAAATATAAAGCATATAGTACTTAGTACTGAAAGTATAAGGTATAGAATTTTAAGTTTTAATTTAATTTAGTAAGTTAAAACTATAAAGATCCAAAGTCACTGCATTTTTAAAATTTAGCAGCTTAAAACTACACTAAAACTTCTGGACATGCTGTGTAATTTGCTATTCATTGTTTATTGTATTCCTTTAGGATTTACAGATACAAACATTTATCATCATTGACTGTGATTTCATTAGCGTAGGGGACTTTCTTCACCTTTGTTCATTATAAAATGGTAGTGACTTGATAGGTAAGTCTTGAAGGCAATACAAATTAAGTGACTTGCTCATGGTCATACAGCTCATATCAAAGATAGGATTTGACTACAGATCTTCCTTATTGAGCTACAACTTTTTCTACTAAATTATGCCACCTCTACTAGAATGAAAATATTAGATAATGAAAAAAATGAGTAGTGTTCATTAGTGCAAGTCATCTGTCTTGTCAAGCTGAGCACAGACTATAAATGATATAGATATATTTATCAGTCAACAAGCACATATTAAACATTTTGAGGTGTGAATTGAGCCCTAAGACACTTAATCCAAAGTTTTATGAGTATGGGTAATGCTCTTCTATGAGGGGTTATATTTTTCATCTTAATTTATTTTTAAAAAATATGCAGTGATAATTAGAGAAATTCAAATTAAAACAACTCTGAGGTACGATATCAGAGCTATCAGATTGCCTAATATCACAGAAAAGGAAAACGATAAATGTTGCTGAAGATATGGAAAAATTGGAACACTAATGCATTGTCGGTGGAGTTGTGAACTGATCCAGCCGTTCTGGAGAACAGTTGGGAACTATGCCCAAAGAGCTATAAAACTGTTCATACTCTTTGCCCTAGCAATACTACTAGGTCTGTATCCCAAAGAGATCATAAAAAAAAATGGAAAAGGACCCACATGTACAAAAATATTTAGAGCAGCTCTTTTTGTGGTGGCAAAGAATTGTAAATTGAGTGAATGCCTATCAATTGGGGTATGGCTGAACAAGTTGTGGTATTTGGATGTAATGAAATACTGTTGTGCTATAAGAAATGATGAGCAGGTGGACTTCAGAAAAACCTAGAAAGACTTAACGTGAATTGATGTTGAGTGAAGTGAGCAGAACTAGATGAACATTGTATACAGTAATAATAACATTGTGCAATGACTAACTTTGCTAGATTTAGCTCTTCTTAGTAATACAAGGACCTAAGACAATTCCAAAAGATGGAAAATGCTATTCATATCCAGAGAAAGAACTATGGAGTCTGAATACAGATCAAAGCATATTATTTTCATTTTTTGTGTTTTTTTTCTTTCTCATGATTTTCTTCTTTTGTTATTATTCTTCTTTCACAATATGACTAATGTGGAAACATGTTTAACATGATTGTCCATGTAGAACCAATACCAGATTGCTTGCTGTCTTGGGGATGGAGGCAAAAAATTTGGAACTCAAAATCTTAGAAATATGAATGCTGAAAAATATCTTTACATGTAATTGGAAAAAAAAATAGCACATACATACATACATACATACATTAAATGTTCAACTTTTGTATGGGTAACATTCCTAAAAATGGCACCAAGTTAAAAAAACAACAACAAGAATATTGATATATTGAACCAATGGGAAATAGGGAATTAAGTTTCTGTGACCATCAAAAACTGTAAGATTTTGCTTGAGATTGATGAAAATACACTTTTCTCTACAGTTCTTTATAACAAAACATTAATTCTTATAGTATGCACTTTTCCTAATAGAGTAACAATGAAATAACCCATAAAATGCAGTACACAAAATAAAATTGGTAACATGCAAAATACTTGTTCTCACTAGCAATTCCCTAGAATTAAATGACCTTTTGTGCCAACATTTTTATTAAAAAATTGATTTCAGACAATATTCATTTTTATAATACATGAAATCCATAGTACCACAAATACTATACAACAAATAAAATATTTTAAACTATAACATGTTTTAGCCTAAATCTTACTTTCCACTGTGTCAGATTGTGTGAGGACATTGTGACGTATGCTCTACTGCTATAAACCTCTCTGACTTGGCTACCCTCTGAAAACCAAGAGTGAAGTTTCTGGGACTTTAGTTGCTATTGTTGGAAGATGCTGAAACTAGTCAAGTCTTAACATTACCTCCCACATTCTTTTATAACTGGTGGATGACATTGGAGAGCATGAAATATATAATACTGGCATGAAATAATCTGTAAAAAAAAGAAAAACATCTGCTTCTTATGCTGTTTGAGATCCTTAAGGGTCTCAGAGTATAGGGACATAGACAAGTCTACCTTTAACCTTGAGACTGTGATCGTTGATGGGATCAGCAGCCTTGATGACTAGCAAGCTAAAAATATCAAAAAAAGTAAATTTACATATATCCTTGTACATATAATTTATTTTCTTCTTTTTTTAATCCCTTTGATGTATCATTTTGGTAGCAGTATTACTATTTAATAATTTGTGGGTCATAATTCCAAAATGGCTTTCCAAAATGGCTAGATCACTTCACAGCTCTACAAATAGTGCATCCTTGTGCCTGTTTTCCTGTATCCCCTCCAACATTTGCCATTTTCGTTTTGGTTTTTGTGTGTGTGTGTGACTTTTTTGTCAGCTTTGACTCTCTGATGGATTTCACCGATTAGTAGTGATTTGGAGCATTTTTTTTTTAATTTGGCTATAGATGACTCATATATCTTCTCTTGGGAACTGTCTATTCATGTTCTTAGACAATTTATTAAGAGGTATCAAAAAACTGCTGATTTTGAAGTCAGGAAGAACTGGGTTTAAATCCCATCTCTGATACTTATTAACTTATTCATTCTGGGTAAGCCACTTTAACTCTCTGAACCCCAGATTCTCCCTCCATAAAATAGAAATAACATTTGAATTACCCAACTTGTGATGTTGTTGTGCTTTTAGAATCTTATGTAGTATATAAATGTGTTAAGCCCTAGCCATAGGAGCAAAAAATTTAGAATCAGAGTAGAACTCACTGGCCCTCTGATCCAAACAGTAGCTTACAAGAATCCCACTGACTCATTTCACTAGTGGCTGTCCAGCCTCTCTGCTGCATTCCTTCAATGAGAGTGAATCCATCCCCTCCTGAGACAACCCACTCCACTTTTGTATACTTCTACATTGTGAGAAAGTTTTCTTTTCTTTTCTTTTTCTTTTTGTACATACAACCTAAATTTGATTATTTTGCAACTTCTGCTCATTCCTGGCTCTTCCTTTAAGGCAAAACAGAACAAATGATTTCCTTCTTCATCAGGAAAACCCTTTAAACTACTTGAAAATAGCTAGGCTTAAATTTCACTTTCTGTAGGAGGCCTTCCCTGGTCCCTGTTGCCTGAGTCTTCCCTCTGAGATTACCATCCATCTAGTCCATATTTATCTTGTATGTGTATAGCTACTTGTAAGCTCTGTCCCTTATGTAAATGTGAGATCTTTGAAGACAAAGACTACGTTTTTGTTCTTCTTCGTATACTTAATGTTTAGGCTAGTTCCTGGCCTATAGTAAGTACTTAATAATAATTGTTGACTAACTTCCCTCCAAGTACTTACATTCTACAGTAGAATTGGAATGAGGAAGGGTTATATGATAGGTACATGGCTGAAAAGAGTACAGGATAAGATGGGGAGTACCATTGGGAAATTTGAGTTCAGAAAAAAAAACCAAAACACTTTTAGTTGGAGGGGGCTTATAAATAAGGCTTCAAAAGAGAAAGTGTCCAGAGCATAACAGCATAATCTCTTTTGAATTCTGAAAGAGTTAAAAGTCAGAGAGTAAAGACAGTACATCACACGCATGGCAAGACACAACATTTTGGAATGTGGCAAAGAAGGAGATGGAATATTTAGGATAAGTTGCATTGGGATGTAGATTTAGGATGATGAGTAATGGGAAATAAAACTGGAAAGTTAGATTGGAGCCGCCTTGAGGAGAACCTCAACTGTCAGACTAAACTATTTCAGACATCCTCAGAAGCCCCTTTAACTTTGTTTCAAAAATACACTGAAGCCGTGAGGGCAGAACTCTTTTTAAAGAGATCTTTTGAGGGCATGTTGGTCATCTTACGGTAGTTTGAGATCAAATTAAAAGCAGAAGGCGTTTCTCTTGAACATGAGGGACTAAAAGACTAAGGTGTGATTGATTAAGTTGTTATTTTTGTTGTTGGAAAAAAAGGAGAAACCTTTTAAAGCCTGAACAGAAAGATATAAAATTAAAGTAATTGCACACTTCACATTTCAGTGGCCACATGAAATCTTGCTGGCAATTTGATGTTTTACTGACATTGTAGCCTGCCTGCCTGTTGTGAGGCACATTAGTTGTGAACACAGCTTATTTTTCCCAGTGATTCTCTAAATGATCTTTTGGGGGACCTTTTATGGCATGCCAGCAGTATGCCGACATATCACAGTTCCTACCATTGAACTCACCTCTGGCTTATACTCACTGTGCTGCCTCTGTAAATCTGAAAGCTATTTCACAGTCCTTTTTGTTTGCTCCTAATTCAGTAATCATTGTGTATAATTGCAGGTTAGAGAGATGATTACACACCAAAGAATTACAATCAAACTTGGCTTGTTAGTATATAAAGCTATGGTTGTTAATCACAATCGTTTAAGTGCTAGCTAACCCACACTGAAAGGCAGATGGCATGTTGTTATCATTTGGAGTTCCCCAAATCAGTCATTTGTTGCTCTGTCATGGAGAAGACTTTGCTGCTCTGTTTTCAATACTGTTTCTCTTCTGTGACACTGAGCACTGGCTGTCAGATTTGATAGTCTTTTTATGCATTTGGGGTGAACACATGGGTAGTATAGAGATGAAATATTTCATTCAGGTTAAATGCATGTGTGTTGTTTTTTTTTCAAAATGAATCAAGAGTAACATCAACACCCTGTGGTGAATAAGGCAAGGGAAAAGTACTTTATTGAAAACTCTTGATGTAAACAGAAAGTTGTGATTAAAATTATTTTTTCTGAAACAAGCATTAGCCCAGAACCTTTTCATGCTTAGGGTCAGTCCATAAATTGTTCATTTTGTATTTTTAAAATCCTATATTTTGTACTAATGTGTGACATTTAGGAAAACAATTTCTTCACCAGCACACACACACACACACACACACACACACACACACACACACACACACCCCACTTTACCACAACTTCTCTAAGATCTCTTCTTTCAGGCAGTGCCTAAAACTTGAGCTCCTTCGTTAGACCTGTAAAAACCTACTGCCCAATGCCATTCTCCCTGCTAATGTTCAAGATTAGAATACATTTTGTTTTTCATTTCATTTACTTTACTTACATCACAGTCCCTTTTCATTAATTTATACTAGGAATTCTCCCTAGATGAAGAGTGTTATTTTGCTTTTCTTTGGGGGATAGTCTGCTAACTAATAGCATTATTCTGAATCTGATTGTTGTGGGAAGGCCCAGAAGTAGCACGTACCCCTTTTTTTCCACACTATCTATTCCTTATGTAAAGGATTGGATTAAGTTACTGAGTTTAAAGTTGTAGCATTGTAATATAGTCTTTTTTTTTATAACAGTCATTATTTATGTAGTGATTTTTTAAGTCTATAGAACATTTTAAATGATATCTCCTTTGACACAATAAGTGTTTATGTCTCAAATTAGACAGTGGAACATGTTGAAAACATTGTGTTTTAAGCTTTAAAAAGAACTTTGACCACTCCAACGTCCTGAGGTGGGTATCTCAAGGTAATAATCATCCCCTTTTTGTTCAGTCTTTTTTCAGTCATCTCTGACTCATTCTGATCCCATTTGGGGTTCTCTTGGCAAAGATGCTGGAGTAAGTGAATAGAGCACTGGCCCTGGAGTCGGGAGGACCTGAGTTCAAATTTGACCTCAGACACTTGACACACTTACTAGCTCTATGACCTAGGGCAAGTCACTTAACCCCAATTGCATTGTCTTCTCCCCTCCAAATAAAAAAAGGTGCTGGCGTAGTTTACCATGTAATATAGTCTTATGGACATTCATCTACAATACCCAAATAGAAAAAAGCATTTTTTAGAAAATTTGCTTTTTGGCAAGAGATAATTGTTACAATAGAGGGGGAGAACAGGAAGGCAAAAGGTAAAGAGTTAACCTTACTCTCACGGAATTTGGCTTAGGGAAGGAATGACATAAACTCTAAACTGGGCATCTTGCCACATAGAAGAGTTGGGGGAAG
>CM053580.1:356313608-356329319 GCA_028627135.1 Pseudochirops cupreus | reverse complement strand
ATATGTAACTCAAAATCTTGTGGAAATGAATGATGCAAGCTATAATAAAATTTTAAAAATATAGAAAATTTACTCTTTGCTTTTCAGTAGTACCAATATGTATTGGTTTATTTACCTTTGCTATTTTATTCTTTAAAATAGCTTCAGGAAAAATTTTAAAAGTTTACTATCAAGAAACGAGATTGTAGTAATTAAGGAATTGAGTAAAGACTCAAACAACGTCATCATTTTAATTATCTGGGAAAATTTTATATTGAGTAACTATCTCTTTTTGAGTGTATCATACCTGAGTACAATTCTGTAAGTCCCAAATTAACTAAAAAGGAGTCAAAAACAAAAAAGCAATATAATTAAGCCAAACATTTTAAAAATGAGTTTATGCAAGTAGAAGTGAGTAATGTGAAATGCTCAGATGCAAATTGAATGAATTTGTTGCTATCACTAATTGACCTCCTTTAGATTAATTTTCAAACTTTACATGTTTGTTTAATCTTAAAGCCTTTCTGATTTATTCATGAAATGTTTTTCTCTTTGCTTTAAAATAGCTCTTGTCTAGTCAAGCATTTTCAATAAGATAGTCTACATCCTGAGGTTTTTAATAAGGCCTCAGATTCCTTTTGTCTTTGTTTCTCTTTAAAACCATATCCTTTGGGTGTTCATTAAGTAAATATTGGAAACTATTTCCATTTAGGAAAATCCTACCAATCTAAAGTTTGGGAAAAGGTCGGTGTCATTCAAATAGAAATGGAATTTCCTTGCAATGCTTAATTTTCAAGCTATGTCTCTTGTCTTCACTGGCATTTACTCCTGTGATCAAGCAGCTGAAATAATCTGTATAACATGCAAATTATTCATTGCCTATGAAAGCTTGTGGTTCTTTTAATTATTGTTATTATTTTTAAGCAAAATGAGATTATTGCAAAAGCTTGGTATGTAAGGAAGTAGTGAGTATTGCCATCAGAAATTCTTGTCCTTTTTAATTTAAAGGTGATTGCCTATTTAAAACAATTAAAATTCTAATGTATCAATGGAAATTATGTTGTTGCAGAGTAAGAAGACCAAATAAAGGTGGGGGGGGACTGCATTTGCTATTTTCAGTACTTGCATTAGTGCCTACATCACCATGGCAACTAAGCATTTTGCTGATTTAACTAGAAAGGTAAAGGCATAAACAACCACCATCATCACCACCACTGGAGCCAGGGTTTCATTGTGAAATGAGCTTTTAGCTAAAGAGCATTTCCAAGGAGAAAGGTTAGATCAACTGGGAATACAATGTCAACAGTACATGTAGCTTTCCCTACTCCAGTAGTTTCATGCTTGTGACTCTGTGAAAGGTCATGTTGTTATTTGCCGCAAATTGTCAAAATCACTGTAGTTCTTGGAGTTAAGAAAACTTTCTGGCAGAAGTACCGATGTACCTTTTGGGAAAAGAAAACTTCGAACGGTTTTGCCTGCCAGAGGTTTACTTTAATTGGTCACAAATTATTGCTGTTTCAAGAAGGTACATATATGTAATTTAGTCACTGAATTACATGGTTTTGGCCATGAATTTTCTGACTTCATAAAATAAAGAATATTTCTAACAGCTTATAAGGCATAGGATTTACAGCCTTAAAGATTATCTGGACTATGGGTTCTTAACCTGAGGTTTCTAAAGTTGCTTGAAAAATACTTTGATAACTGCATTTCAATATAATTTATTTCATTTGTCATCCAGTGTATTTCATTTTAGGCATTTAAAAACATAAATCTGAGAAGGGATTGATAGGCTTCACCAGATTGCCAAATAGCACCATGAAACAAGAAAGATTAAGAGTGCCTAATCTTGATACCAACAACACAGGCAAGTAATTTTATCTCTCTTGCTTCAATTTCCTCAGTGTAAAATTAGGCAACCTGAGAGACACGTGTGGCAAGCATGTTTATAGAGAGATTAGAGACTTCACTAACATAAAAGAATGAAAATTACAAGACAAAAATGTAGATAGATTGAATTTCATTCATAACAAATAAAAGATTGCTGTTTATAGTGTTTTCCAGGGAATTTTAGTTGTAGGGAGAAGTTGGCTGTTAACCCAAGCCCTAAACATACAAGACAGTCTCTAAGTATTTTAGGTCTCAGGAAGATGTTTTGGGTAGAGTTCTTAGCATCATTGAATTTATGTAGCTATTATATCCTGACGTGATGGATTGTATATTATCAGCATTCATAAATGAAGGGATAATCTCTGAAAACTGTGCTACCTGTTTTTATCAGAGCTGTGAAAATGAGAATCAAAAAGGCCAACATTGGGCTCAGTCAAGGAAATCATAACCCATAAGATCTTCTATTCTGCATTCAGGTTACTGAAATACATGAAGGTAGATAGAGAGATCAGGAAGCTAACGTTGATAATGTAATATTAGGACACATAATTATTCTGGGGCTGATGATGAAAGGTTGAAACTATGTTGTGCTTCAGCAGAATTTTCAGTACAAGTTGAAAGACTACAAGATAAGTAGTCGTAAGAGAAAGTTGCAAAGTAACAAAACTCTACGTTTATATAGTGCTTTCTTCACAATGATACTATAATATAGAGTAGATGTTACAAGTAGTAATAATTTCTGTTTATACATGAATTAACTAAGGCTCATAGAGATTAAGTTCTCTGAATCCAGCCATATGAATGTTAACACAGGACTCATGATTCTAAATTTCAGTGCTCTTTTTGTGTAATTATAGCATGACTTCCCTTTAAGACAATATCCATCTCCTACACATCCTCGATGATTCCTGAAATACCACACTCCTGAAACATCACATCACTACATTTATGGACCAACTCTAATCATCAATAATTTTTCCCTTTTATTGAGTCAGAGTTTGCCTTTTAATACCTTTAATCCATTGATCATAGTTTGGCCTTGAGGTGGAAGACAGAACACTTTGAATTCATTTTCTAGTCAGTCAATCAATCAATATTTAGTAAGCATCCTGCTATATGCCAGGCACTGTGGTAAACACTGGGGATACAAATAAAGTCAGAAGGCAGTCCCTGAACTCAGGAGCTCACAATCTAATGGGGGAGATAGCCTGCAAATAAATCCATACGGACAAGCTATATACAGGATAAATAGGAGATAAATGACAGAGAGAGGGTACTAAAATTAAGAGGGATCAGGAAATGCTACATTTAGGAGATTGGATTTTAGCTGGGAATTGAAGAAAGTCAGGGAAGCCAGAAGGTAGGAAATGAGAAGGAAGAACATTCCCTGAGTGCTGCGATGAAGTATCTGCTTTAAGGAACAGCAAAGAGGTCAGTGTCACTGGATCCAAGAGGTACGTGATGATGGGGGGGAAGTGTAAGAAGACTATAAAGATTTTAGATGGGGGAGGGTAAGAATGACTTTAAACAACAAATAGAGGAGTTTGTATTTAATCCTGGAGGTGATATGGAGCCACTGGCATTTGTTGAGTGGAGAATGACATGGTCAGACTTGTGTTTTATTGAAGAAAACGAGTTTGACAAGTGAATGTAGGGTGAATTTTTCAAGATGAAAAGCCTATATATATTAAAGTCTCATCTCATGCCTCCTAAATCTTCCCTTATTTTTTTCTTGCCTCCCTCCCCACCCTAGAGATGACTACCATTTGAATAAAATATGAATATATATGTAAAACCATTCCATATATTTTCTTCCTTCATGTGTCCTTTATAATTAATTTAGGTATTCATAGTAGTCAAAGTGATTAAGTCATGCAAAGTTATTCTTAAAACAATATTATTGTTACTGTATATAGTATTCTTTGGATTCTGCTGTTTTTGCTCTTCATTATTTTGTACAAGTCTATTCATGCTTTTCTAAGGTATTCCATCACAATTATATACCACAACTTGTTTTTTTTTTCTTTTTAAAAAAAAGGTATTTACTTTTACTTTACAGCATTGAGTCCCACAAGATTTTGAGTTCCAAATTTTCTCCCCTTCCCCTGCTTCCCCTCCCATCTATGGCAGCATGCAATCCAATATAGGATCTACAAATACCTTCACATTAAAAATTAGTCAAGTTGTAAAGAAAAATTATAATCAATGGAATGAACAAGAAAGAAGAAACAAAACAAAACAAATTGAGAGACTGAGAGCAAGTAGTTTGCTTCAGTCTGCATTCAGACTCCATAATTCTTTCTCTGGATGTGGATAACCTTTTCCATGAGTCTTTTGGAGTTGCATTATAGCCTTGCATTGCTGAGGAGGGCCCAGTCTATCACAGTTAGTTATCATAGATATGATGTGTTTGTAATTGTGTACAATGTCCTCCTGGTTCTGCTCTGCTCACTCAGTATCTGTTTATATAAGTCTCTTCAGGTTATTATGAAGTTCATCTGCTCCTCATTTCTTAGAGCACAAAAATATTCCATTACATTCATTTACCACGACTAGTTTAGCCATTCCCCAATTGATGAGCCTCCCTGCAGTTTCCACATCTTTGCCACCACAAAGAGAGCTGCTGTAAAATTTTAGAACATATAGGTTCTTTTCCTTTTTCTCTAATCATCTTGGGAAGCAGACCAAGTAGGGTTTATTCATCCTTCATTCTTGAAGAGAACCAATGACATCAAGAGGAGGATATCTTTATTAGCAAGTGAATTAGATTTAAGTGAGGCAGGGCTGTGCAGAGTCAACATGATCAATCTTTCCTCCAGAGTCATCTGAGTCCAGTAGCAAGACATAGGTCAGAATGACTAGAGATGACCCTAGATGCAGTGGAAGACCTTGGCCTTTTTCCCAGTCGGTGATTTAGGGCTAGGCAAGAAATGAAGCAAAAAAAAAATGGCCTAGTTTGCCTTTTCAAAAAAAAAAAATCATTCGGGGAGGGGAAGACCCTTAGGGTTTCTGACCAGAACAGAAACAATTGTTATTTACACTCTCTCTGAGCCATCAAAACACAAGCAATGACCAAGTAAGGTTTTGGGCTAGCACTCGTTATTGGCCAATCAGTGACAGTCCTGAGTGATTTGAGTTTAATGCATATTCAAATACCTCCTTTTGAATCTTGATGGGCTTTTTTCAAAGCCTGATTTTCCAGAACTCCGGTTTGAGAAATCGTAAATGAAACTGCATGGGACAAAAGTTAATTGAAAATGATAGAATATATAAGTAGAGAAGAGAAAAAAGTCTAGCCCCCAAACTCTAAGATATTTTGCAAGGCTTAAGTGATCAGAATTTTTATTCCTTTGGGCAGAGCACTGACATGTGAGGGAAGGAAGGAAGGAAGGGAGGAAGGAAAGAAGGAAGGAACGAATGAAGGAATGATTCCCAGCTGGAATTGGCCAGTTATCCTCAGTGGGGCAGCTACTATTATTCACAGATTTTTGTTTATCCTTGTTCCCTAAGAGAACCAATGACATCAAGGAGGGTGATGTCTTGGTTTACAAGTGAATTGGATTTAAATTTAAATTTAGAGACAGGGCTGTACAAAGTGATCAGCTTTACTCTCTCCAGAGTCATCTAAATCCAGTGACAAGACATAGGTCAGGATTACTGGAGATGATGACAACTAGTAGTGGTGTTCCTGGAAGGGTATAAACAGTTTAATATCTCTTTGGGCATAATTCTCTTATTGAAGCTAAACATTCTAAGATCCTTTAGTCGATTCTGAAGTATGATAGCTTCAAGTCATTTAACTCTCCTGGTTGCCCTCTCTGAACACACACCTGAACACAAATACTTAAGTGGATCTATGATTTCATTTTGTTGTACATTTTACTTTCAACAATGCAGATCACCACATATCCATTCTTGACTATCCTCTGTTGGTCTTGTTCATGTACATGAACATGTTTCACATTGTAGGTACATCCCATGTTTTGGGAAATTTTGTGGCTTTTTTTTGGCATTGTGAAAACACTATGGCAGCCAAATGATGATCTCTCTCTCTCTCTCACACTGCATGACCAGTCCTTCTTTTTTCAATCATATGTTTTTTGAAAATGTCCTTTATTTCTTCACAGTTTCTTATTTATTATGTGCTTAACCCTGATTGCAGCTCCCTGATCTCTTCCATTATCCTCTAAATGATGCTGTTTAAATTTTTCAGAGACTGTAGTCCCTGTAGTTCCTGACTCTCAGCTCTGCAACACTGGCAAAATATTGGTATTTTAAATTATGGACATCAGCTATAGGGAGACATTTTTTAAAGGATCTCTGAAGGTTCTCGTTAACAATTGTATCTGTTGTCTTCCTCCTGTCTAATTCTGGTCTTAATTTCTTATCCATTTTCAATAACTATCATACATATAAACACGTGCACATATATGCATACATGTATACACACATATATACATGAATATACACATCAATGCATATATACACATACATATACACACATATGTATGTACACATCTGGTGTATGTCTACATATATCATTATGTTATGTGTATACGTCTGTATATATATCTATATCTATATGTAAAATCAAGTGACATTATGTGGACTAGGGCATTCTATCAGATAGATAATGTAGAGTTTATCCATTAGTGTGTGTGTGTATGCTTTTGTATATAAGTGTGCATTATATATGTACTATATACACACACATATATAGATATACATCAATCTCTGTATATATATGTACTATGTGTGTATATGTATATATGTGTGCATACATATATAATGTATGTGAAAACACACACATATTGATGAATAAACTCTACAGGTTATCCATCTTGTGGAATGTCCTAGTCTGCATAATGTCACTTGATTTTTCTTATGTGGAAAGTTAGGCCAAATTTTTGAATGGCTGTGGAAGCTCTAATGTCCTGGGTCTTGATATAATCCATGAATTGTCATCTACAAACATCAGTATCTTATGGTCTCACCATCACGAAAGAATCTCCTTTTAACTTGAACTTTATATTGAATCTCTTCAATGACAGCGGTAAACAGCTTTGCAGCATACATCTCTCTGGTTTAGTCCTTGATTAATATTATTGATCTGAGGGTCATCATACAAGGTTATCTTTGTTATTCTTTCACTCTTGCATGTTTTGATGTATGCTTGACAGACAGCTTGTTGTAAGAGAGCCTTTAAAATTGCGTAGTAGAAGCTTAATAAATGTATTGACTCAATAGAAAGCATTTTAATAGTCAACAAACAGCAAGCAGAGTGGAATTTTGTAATTTCTACACCAGAGCTATCAAACATGCAGCCTGTAGACCTATGCAATCCACAACACTATTAAGTACAGTAGAAACAGATGAAAATGTTGTTCCTATTTGATTTTAATGTGTTGATATATATATAAAAAAGGAAATATATAAACATGTGTGAGTCACTCTGCAGCCCACAGGGATTTTCATGTTTGGTCTAGTAACCCTTATTTCTATTTGAGAAGTTGTGTGATGATAAAAGTTTGGCCCACTTTTGAATAGCCCTTGAAGGAGCCTTTCTGTTCCTTGATAGTACCCTCAATAAGGATTTCCTTGTTGGACATGTATATTATTGTAAAGAAAATTTTATATTTCTGAAAAGCAGGCATTGTGTCCAGTAATTATTGATATGCCTTTCCTCCCTCAATTTAATAGGGCCAGAGATCTTTTTCCGTACCATTGTTCTCTTCTTGCAAGTATATTGTGAATTATTTCTTCAGAACCCAACAATCATTTTGTGGCCCCATGTACATTTTTCTCTCTCTCCATTTTATGAGATGATATTGCTTTGCATTCTCCTTCATATTACCAACATGTTTATCTTCTAAACTTTTGCTGTTCTCATATCATATTTTTCTGCTTGTCAAGTAAGGAAGATATTTTCTGACTGAGACTATTTTAGTCACATTATCACTCTAATTTGTTTACATTGTTTGAACTTTTGATTGAAATTACAATCAATATCTATGTTCTTTCATCTATCCACATCCCATACTTGCAACAATAATTTGTTTTAAAAGTCAGACTGGAGTTTTAATTGCGTACCATATATTTTCATTTTTTTTATTATTTCTTTTGGCTTTGTGCTAATTCTGATCTTTGCTCTCAAGAAGCTAGTGATCTGACTGTATAAAGCAGGTTCAGCAATAACTCCTTCTTCAATTACAAGTTATTTATTTCCTGTCTGTCAATAACATTCATTTTTGTGTTATCGTTTAGTCTTTGCCGTGTATAATGTGTTTGAGCATATTTACTGAATATGAGGTAGGAGGCTTCTGTACCAGTCTTGGATGTCTCTTGTTCCTTATTCCTAATCCACATTATTTTCCTTTATCATTATCCTTTTTAAATGTGGCATTGAAAACTCAGAAATATGGAGACATGCTCCCTATGTTCTCTGAAGAAGGCAGAATTCAAGAGGACTCTCATCTTCTACTCATTATACTTGTATATAGTCTAAAATGGTATTAGGGTTGTTTTTTTTTAACATGTCACACTGTCATCACATATTGACCTTATTGACCATAAAAACAACTATGCATTTGCATATGAGTTGATGTCTACTGGTGTCTCCTCCAACCTGCGCTTGTGCTTTTCATTTTTTTAAATTCAAATTCAGGTTCATAGATATTCGTAAATTATACGAAAACTGTAGACCCAAAAGCTTATTATTTATTGGCTTTTGTTTCTTTTTCATCCCCCACATTTAATCGGTCATAAATCCAATTAATTCCTCATTCAGTCTTTCTCAGTTCCTTCTCTTCTTTTTTCACATCAGCTAATGTCAATTTAACCCATGTTTAGACTACCATAATTGCATCTCAAAATGAAATCTCTGCTACTAGTGATTCCCCAAATCTGCATTGAACTCTATCAGAAAATGAATTTTCCTAGATTAATTTCACTTTCATCACTTCATTGTCCTGCTTAACAACTTCTGGTGCCTACCTATCACCAAGAGATCAAAGTCCTTAGCCTGAAATTCAGAGTCATCTGAAATCTACCCAAATCGCACTTATCTCATCTTAAGTTTGGACTTCCTTTCTCCCAGACATATCAAGTTCATCTAAACTCCAAATATTTGCTTTTATTGTTCTATCTAGAATGCCTTATTCACTTCCCTTTCTCCAGCAAAATTCTACTGATTTTTCAGGATTTTTTAACACAGCCCTCCCAACCCACTCCCAAGTTATATTGACTTTCCACTTCTCTGAAATTCTGTAGCTGTGTGTTGTAGATACTACTCCTTGTGTTACTTATCAATCAGTAAGCATTTATTAAGCTAGGCACTGTGCCAAGTGTTGGACAAAAGACAGTCAGTCTCTGATCTTGAGAAATTAACCATTGAATGTGGAGAAAAGATGCAAACAAATATACACAGAAAAGATACAGGATACATAGGGGGAAAAATCAACTAGGGGAAGGCATTAGAATTAAGTGATAAAGAAAACCTTCCAAAAGATAATGGGATTTTATCTGGAACTTCAGGGAAGTCAAGGAAACCGAAAGGTAGACATGAGGAGGGAGAGCATTCCATGTTTAGGAGACATTCAGTGAAAATGCCAGGAGCTGAGAAATTGTCTCGTACAAGAAACAGCAATGAGGTTGTTATTACTGTATTAGAGTATATGGGATGCAGGTGTCAGGGTGACAAGATATAAGAAGACTGGAAAGGTTGAGGAAAGAGCTAGGTTATAAAGGGGTTTGAGCAGAGGATTTCACATTTGATCCTGGAAGTTTTAGAGAGTCATTATAGCTTATTGAGTAGGGGTCAGGGAGTGACATTGTTGGACCTACGCTTTTGGAAAATCATTTTGCTCACTGAATGGAGGATGGACCATAATGGAAAGAGCCTTGGGGAGAGGCTCTCCCAGCAATAGCTATTGCGATAGTTCGGAGGTGATGAGATAAGGGCCAGTCTCAAGGTTGTAGCAGTTTCAGAGGAGACAAGGGGTCATATTCAAGGAGATGTTCCAAAGGTGAAATCAAGAGGCCTTGGTAACAAATTGGATACTTCCTTTTATTTACATAAGTTATTATATCACTGCCTTGTCTTAATTAGTTAACAAAAATTAGCTGGGGGGGAGGGGCAGGGTAGAGCCAACTAAGTTCTTTTACAGACGCCTTCAGATACCTCTAAAAAGTAAACCTGAACTAATTTTTGAGCAGTTGAATCCACCAAAGAGACAGTGTGGCAGATTGCCACCCCAAGACAACTTTGAGGATCAACAGGAAGGATCTGTTGCACCTGACTGGGAGTGGAGCACACTCTAGTGTCCAGGCTATACCAGTGCAGACCTGACCATAGGGAGACCAGAGCAGACCCCAGCAGACTGAATTGCTGGCAGCAGTGGTGACTCCCAAACCTCTTGGTACAGTAGGAAGGGGTCTGTCAGAACTGGGTGAGAGAGAGATCCTGTCTGGGACCTGCGCTGAGGCAACATCAGATACTCCTGGGGCTATAAGCCCACAGACTGAATGTTTGAAAGTCACCTATTTAAACTTATGGTAACCAAGAAGGTGGAGTAAACAGTAAGTCGCTCTCACCCTCCCTTGACCTTGAAAAACCCAGAGAATATTGCCCCAAGAAAAATCCTGGAATAGTGGAGCAAACAGAAAGTCAGGGTACAGCAGTCTTTTAGCTCTAGTTTGGGAGGCTAGGGAAAGCTTCCTCTTGCTGTGGTTGAAGAGGGCCAGTGCAGGACAGAGTGCAAGGTGTCTCAGCAGGCCAGCAGCAAGCCCCACCTTAGGGGAACAATAGGAGATTCTGAGGCCCAGTGGGGAGGAGCAGGCAAAGGCCAACAGCAGGCACACATTCCCTCCAGCTCAGCACCAGGTAAAATACCAGGCCACTATAACATACAACTGCAAGCACCTGAGGTCCCAGCACAGAAAACCAGTAATCAGGCCCCTAGACCCCAGCTCAAGAAGTCTGCGACATTGCTCTCTGGGCATCAGAGGCAGCGATCAAATTGAAAAGCCAAAAAAAAAAAAGTCAAATCACATGAGCAAGAAGAATTAAAAAACAACAACAACAAAAAAAACCAATCAACGGCCGTAGAGAAATATCTTTGTGACAGGGAAGATCAAAACAAAATTCAGTCAATATACCCACATCCAAAATCTCAAAGGGGGATGAATATGAATAGATCCCAGGCCCAAAAAGCCTTCTTGGAAGAGCTCAAGAGGGATTTTAAAAGTCAAATAAGAGAAGTAGAAGAAAAATTTTAAAAATAAAATTGACAAAATAGAAAAAAAAAAGTACAATGAAGAATATAACTCCTTAAAAATTAGTACAATTGGTCAAATGGAAAACAAGGTGCAAAAGCTAACTGAAGAAAACAATTCATTAAAAAAAATTAATTAGGAAGGATACTGTCTTATTTTCTTGCTATATTGTTGTTCTTAGCCCATTTTATAATGCTTTTCATATATTAGTAATTCAGTAAATACTTCAAAATGGATGATGAGACTTAAGACTTTCTTAGTTGCTCACCTTCAGGAATGGCAAAAACAAACAAAAAAATACCTACGAGACTCTCAGGGGAAATTATTAGGCTAGCTGTTAGCCTTATAAAGTGTACATTTAAAAATTTCTTTGGAGCTCTCAGTTCAAAGGATATTTTTTTGTGTGTTACTTACTATTGACTTCCACATGTGTATTTAACACTTTATAGGGTATAGGCAAAGATATGATGGTTCTGAAGTAGGCTCAAAGAGTAATTGATTCAGACAAAAGAAGCAAAACATAAGAATCCTACAAAAGAAATTGCCATGTTTCATCAGTGAGAAAGATTTCTCATTTCATTTTTTAGTGTCTTCCAGTGAAAAGTGCTAAAAATTTAACAGTTGAGCAACTATTGGATTTTTACTGTTTTCCATTCATCTCACTTCCTTCTTATTGTCTTTAGGCAGAAGGCCACAGTCAAAGATTATTAAAGAAAGACTTTATAATGTAAATTGTTGCGTATTAGGCATTGTTGGCAAAAACTTAATTACAATTCCTCAGAGAGATAGAGGAATTAATCCTATCATAGACACTTATAATTGTAATTATTTTATGAGTCAGCCTGCTGATCTCAAAATCCAAATTGTGTTCTATTTAGTATTCAAAAAATTTCCTGTAGTTTTTAAAGCTGACTTTATTGCTCCACTGATGTCTTCTAGCACGGTCAGTTAATGTTAATGTATGTGATTAGGAAAAAAAGATTGGTTAAATATTAACTATAATAATGATTAGAAAGTGAAACATTTGTTTTTTAATTGCAACTTTAGTTTCATGCATGTTGTATAAATAAATTGTTTTCTGTCTGTTTTAGCTATTTAATTAATCATACTAAGACTGTCTTCACCATAGATATCTTTTTAATAATAATAATAACTGAGTATAGAACTATTCTAGGTACTTAGACTGAAAAAAAACAAAGCTTAAAAATTAGTCATCATGGTTCATAGGAAATCACATTGGATTTGAAGTCAGGGAACCTCACTAACAAATCCCAGTTCCAACATTTGCTACCTGTATGACTCTAGACCAGGGATGAGGAACCTGGGGCCTTGAGGCCACACGTGGCTCTCTGAGTCCTCAAGAGCAGCTCTTTGACTGACTCCAAACTTCACAGAACAAATTCCCTTAATAAAAGGATTTGTTCTGTAAAACTTGTTCTCAGTCAAAAGGCCACGTGTGACTCAGAAGGCTTCAGGTTCCCCTCAAGGTCACAGGTTCCCCACCCCTGCTCTAGACAAATCATTTAACTACTCTGACCTCCATGTTCCCATCTGTGAAGAAGGGTTTGGGACAGAATGTCTGAAATGCCTTCTGCCTACAAATCTATAGCCCTATAAACCCCATGAGTCTATAACCTTAGGTAATCAGAATTATTTAGACACTCACAACAAAGAGATGTCTAGTGAGGCAGACACTTAAAGGCATGTATTACAGTCAAACACACAAAGTCACGCGCTATATACAGCGTACATTGCGTATGCTGAGAAAGGTCAAAACAAATAGTACTTAAATCCACGGAAGAATTCCCATCCTTCCTGTGTTTCAGTGGGCTATATGTTGGTATCAGGTGATGTAATAGTCCAAGTTTAAATTCCAAAGCATTTTTTGTTTTCAGCTTTTTTACCCTATCCCATTTTTACTAGTTTTACCAACGTTTCTGGAATTTGATTCCACCCAACTCAGTTCAGTTAACATCAAGTGTCTCCTGTGTACATAGCCCTCTCCTAGGTCCTGTAGGAAAGACAAGATTTAGATAAAGCACGGGCCCTGACCTCACAGAGGCCATAAACACAGGTAACTATAATATATAATAATAAATCTATATAAATTGAAGAGAAACTGAAGGAAATGCTAGTAGAGATCCAAACGGAATAAAACAATAAAAGAAGGCTTCCTGGAAAAGACAAAAGCACTTAAGTTAGGCTTTAGATGGATAAGAATTCATCAGGAAAACATGAGCTTGAAGAACAAGTATGCTATTAGGGAAGATGAAAAAAAAATAGTCATTCTAGGGGTGATAGGCAGAATATTAAAATATGTTACAGATTTTCAGAGAATGCCTGTTATAGCAAGTTTATAGTTTGGGGAATACTGTGTTGCCAACCACTGCATATGTTCTCAGGTCAAATCATATTTCACTGCAGTAGAACTGTGTTTGGAAGTTACATCTTAGCCAATTGAAGTAGCCATCATAACTCTAATAAGCCAAATGATGTTTCACCAAGGAGACATCATTTAGGGCCCTGGGCAACTAGGGAACTGTTGCTGGATCTAAAGTCAATTTCAACTCTAGGAAATGGAATAGAGCATTTTGAAGCTGCATCCTCTTGAAGTATCATTTCCCAGAAGGCTTTCCTGGCATTGTGAAATTGCTTGACCTGTTCTGAGAAATGACTTAGAACTTGAATCCTGAGTCCTGTTTCCTACTGTCTTGTCTACCAAACATTTATGTGCATGCACTGTTCATACTGCATAATAATTTGTACTTGCATAAGAGATTTTCAGGTACTTTCACATCCAGTATCTCATTTTAGCTTTATAAGAAATCTAGTGAAGGGAGTGGGGGGAGTAGAACAGATATTATCCCCATTTTGCAGAAGGTGTAACAGAGTTAGAGAAGTAAACCCAGTTTTTGAATCATTCAGTTTTAAGATGAAAGGACGTTAGCTCCAAACCCCTCATTTTGCAGTTCAAAACTGAAGCCCAGAAATGTTAAATGATTCCTGTAGGTCATATAGATCCTCAGGGATTATAATTGATATATATTTGAATATGTAAAAATTAGAATGTATCCATGTTAATTTCTGTTTTATGCAAACTTTACAAGTTTAAAAAAGTCAGCTTCCTTGTTCTTATCTCTAATTGACGTTTCATTTACATTTCTAAACATAATTGTTCTTACTTTTTGAGATTTTTCTATTTCAAGGGGTATTGTGAACATTAAGTGAAATTGTGTATGTATAGTGCTTCATGACAATGAAGTAAACAGTCATAATGCAAATGCAATTATTATTATATTTGCCTACTATATTGGATCATTTAATACCCAAAAAATTAAACTAAGAGCTTTCTACTTCAAGCTTTAGTCAGTAATTATATTTAATACATTGATCACCACCTCCTACCCTATTATAATTGAGCTGCCTTTTCGACTGTTGTCAGTGAGAACTGAATGATGTATCCATAGAACCCAAAATCAGGTATGTATGTTGAGCAGTGTTCTTAGAAGAATTTATTTCTCTGAGATCTTGCTTTTGCTTCAACTGTTCTCTCAGAAAAGTAGAAAAAAAGATATTCATATTGTTGCAAATTAATAAATATTCCAAAATCAATGATTGTTGCAAATATCTTCCTCCTGATTTATTTCTTTGTGCTGACAGAATAATAGGACTCTCTGTTTAACCGTTAAACAGATTTGTATGGATGGGTTGAGGCAAATACTTAGGTCAGAGAAGGTATACAAAGACAAAAGCTACCATGTTTTGCCAATGTTTTTTATGTACAAAAAGTTTGAATTTAGATTAAAAGATTCCTCTCACCACTGGTCTGCTATTCAAAATGCACGGTCTTTTGGTCTGACTGCTTACACTATTCCACTTTGATCATTTCAGAAGCTTTCATCTCTTTCCCCACAAATTCTCTTTCTGCATTCTCTGTTGTTGTTTTTTTCTTCCCTGTTCTGGTTTTATGGTGCTTTATCTTTCTTGGTACCCAATTTAGGATGCCATTCATATGCTGTATAGGGAACAGTAGGGGAATTTCAATGATAATGATCCCATCATCCCCTCCAACCCAACATCCCTACTACATTTTATCTCCTTTAATTTCTCCACTGGTGTCCCTATCATCTTCTCTATCTCACAATTTCAGGTTCATCTAGGACTTCCCTTTCACCCCTATATCCATTCATTTGCAAAGCCTTAATAGTTTTAACCCAGAAATAATTCTCAGTACCTTCCTTTCCACTCCCACTGCAGCCAACACAGTTTATGTCTTTATCTTATTGAGTTCATTTGTGTCTGACTCTTTGTGCCCCAGTTTCAGGTTTTCTTGGTAGAGGGACTGGGATAGTTTGCTGTTTCCTTCTTTAGGTCATTTTACAGATGAGAAAACTGAAGCAAAAAGGGTTAAGTGACTTGTCTAGGTTACACAGCTAGTAAGCATCTGAAGCCAGATTTGAACTCACAAAAATAAGTCTTCCTGACTGCAGACCTGTTGTTCTATCCATTGCACCATCCAGCTGCCCTTATGTCCATCACCTCTCACTAAATTTGCAAAAGTTTTCTAAC
>CM053580.1:356288268-356313108 GCA_028627135.1 Pseudochirops cupreus | reverse complement strand
TATTTGATTGATTAAAGTAAGATTGTTAACCCACTTTGAGTTGCTTTCCTTTGGAAAAGCAGATCTAAGAACCTGTGCTAGCAGCCGCCCTAGGTATGCTAGGGTGCTTGCTGATACAATCATCATCATCATCATCATCATCATTGTCATCATCAGTTGTTACTAATATTTCCCATTATTATTGGTTAGGATTTGGGGTTTAAACCTAGGATTTAATTGTTATAGAGAATTGTTATAAGGAAACTTCCTCTGCCATTGCTCATTGGAATCTGATTTTCAATTTATGGTCTAGTGTTGTTATCATCATTCAAATCTTTGTTGTTATTTCAGACATTACTTTGCCACCTTGTAGACCGTATTGGTAAATGAGGCAGTATGGTATGGTGGAATGAGTGCTTGATTTGTAATCAGAGGATCTGTGTTCAAAACTTGCTCCTAATATTTGTTGGCTATGTGACCCTGGGATAGGCGCTTAACCTCTCTGAGTCCCACTTTTCTCATCTATAAAATGGAGCTAAGAGTGGCACTTGCCTCAAAGGGTTGTTGGGAAGCTCAAATGAGTTAATGCATGTTAAGGGCTTTGTAAACTTTAAGACAATATATAAATGTTAACTGTTATTAGTAATCAGAAAATTAGTCAACAAGCAATTATTAAGTACCTACTTAAGTATCAGGTACTGTACCAAGTGCTGAGAATACAAAGAAAGACATAGAAAAAAGGAAAAACTAATAAACTACATGTATGTGTTTCATGCATGTATATTACTACTACACCACCACCACCACCCACTACTACTACTACCACTACAACAAGCTTCTTTAAATCAATTAAATTTTGTCAGTGAAAAGCACACTTTCATTGGTCCAAGGGATAAGTATAGTCTCTGTTACAGTTCCTTTTGACCTTATGATAGCAAATGCAGATAGAATAACATATAAAATATTTTATAATAATAATAAGAATCAACTCAACTCAGAAGAGACCTCTAAAATCGTCAAATTTATAATAAGCAGGAGTTTCTTCTGAAGTAATACCCAAATATGATCATCTAACTACCTACTTAAAGATTTGCTGTGATAGAAAACTGTCTTTTCCATTTTATTTTTTAATAACTTTCATTTTTTTGCTGCCACAAATCTTCCACAAATCCTGACTCTTTTCAATACCCAGTCATTGTTTCTGATTCTGCACTAAAATAATAAGCCAAACAGATCTAATGTAGCTTCCATCTTGTAGTCCTTCAAATACTTGAGGACAATTGTAATTCCCCAACTAAATCTTTTTTTTACATCCTCAACATACTTAATTTCTACAAATGATCCTTGGATGACATGGTTTATAGTTCCCCTCACTGTCCCAGACATCCTGTTGATAGTCTCTGCCTCAGTATATAATATATGTGTATGTGCTTGTGTGCATGTGTGTATGTGTGTGTGAGTGTATAACCTGTTACTTATTTGATCTGTGTAGAAAGCTTCTGATATATAAATTCTCTACAACTGGTACAAATGACCTAGACTGTATATACTCACATAAAAGTACTTCGAGCTCTGAAAGATAAAATGGCTCATATATAGCTATGCTACTAGTCTGTATAAAGAGCAAGACTTGAACCCAGGTTTTCCAAATTCCAAAGCCAGTTATCCATTTTCTGGGCCACTGTGGGCCCTCTCTACCTTATCCTAATACTACTTAAAATGTGGCACCAAGAATGGAAATCAATATTCCCTCATATCTGGACATGTACAGAGTATGGCTAGGTTCTGAAGAATTCTTAACATTTTGCTGATAGTATAGAAAATGCCTTTCTATAAAATGCCTAATAAATATGAGGATGATTAAGGGAATAGAACTTGATATGAAGAATCTGATTACATCTCACTGAACTCGTACCAAACTACTCTGCCTGAAGCTTTAGAATCTAAAGTAGTATCCAAGAGGCAGTGTGGTGTAGTGGATACACAATTGGCTTTGAAGTGAAGAAAGTGTGGATTCAAACCACTTCTGACACGTGTTAGTTGTGTTGCCATTGGCAACTTATTTAGCCTATAATTATCTCCAGGGAACTCTCTAAGACAATAAGCTGCAAAGCAGTCACCAATATGAATCTGAAGGGGGAATTGCCTCAGTGTGTGTTTTCTAAGCAATTCTAGTTATTTGGTCCAAACCACAAAAAGCCAGAAAGGAAATGCAATAATAATTGGATGCATATGTATTTGTATTTATGCACACTTTATATACTGCATGTTTATACATATGATATATGTATATAAGATAATCTCCAACTTTATGTTTGCATTATAACATCAAATTTATAACCTTATCCTTGTTTATCACTATTCTGTAACTGGACTAATAGGATCACTGATAAGTCACATTACATCATTTTGTGTGTGTATGTGTGTTCCCTCCTTTTTAATCCTGTACTCTTAGGAAAATGGATATGGTAGGAGAGGAATATTTTCAGGAAAGTATTTCATAAAATCAGTCGTGCTATCTTTGTGTATAAGATGCAGAGATGTGGACTAAATAATACTACAACTAGGTGGATTTGGAAACTAGTTAAATGACTGCACTGGAAGCATGGTCATGAGTAACTCATTGTCAACTTGGAAGTCAATGTGTAATGGAATGACTTAAGTATGATTTATATTTGATCCTGTGCTATGTAACACATTTTTTCTGCACCAATGAACAAATACATATATGTGAAGTACCTACTATGTACTAGCCACTGTGCTGGTCACTGGGATTACTAAAACAAAGTAAGACAGTCCCTGCTTTTTAGAAGTTTATATGTTTCTGATCGACTGCACAGTTAAGCAAATAAATACTAAGTAATTTCATGGAAGTTGAGACTAACAACTGGGGAAATTGGTACTTGATCTGAGCTTAAAGAAAGTTAAGGGTTCCTAGAGGGAGAGATAAAGAGGAGGGAAAGTATTCCAGAAATGGGAATGTGGAGAGTCTTAGGGGGAGGAGATTGAATGTCTCATACAGGGAATAGCAAGTAGACCAGTTGGCTAAAGCATAGTGTCTAAGGAGGAGTATTCTATCATCAGTTTTAAAAGGTAGGTTGGAGTTAGAATCTGAAGAACTTCAAATGTCAAATTTAGTAGTTGGAATTTTTCCTAGAAGTGATAGGGAGCCATCATGACATGAATGAAGCCATAGAAGTTATGTTTGACTGATATACAGATGGCATGAAGTTTAAAGAATGCCTACCACATTCGATGACAGATCACAGAATTATAGTTTTAGAATTGGAAGGTTAATCTTACCCAATCACCTAATTTCCAAATGAGGAAACTGAAGCAGGTAAAGATTAAGTGATTTTCTTAAGGACACACAAGTAACACAGGAAAGCATAGCAATCACGCTCTGATTCTTTGACCCCCAGATTATCCAAAAGATCTTGCTAGATTTTATTAATAGGCCAAATCAAAGCAGATGAAATTGAATAGGAATATATACCTTGCTCAACACTGGCTTTAAAAAATAAATCAGCTTCACAAGTACAGGGTGGGAACATATGCTTAGATTACACTTTGTATAATAATGATCTGGGAGTTCTAATTCTAATTCTTATTTGGTGGCCAAAAAAGGTAATTCTATCCTCGACAACTTTAAATGGTATCCAAAATGAAGACCATAGGGACATCAATTGTTCCATTGAATTCAGATTTTGTCAGAAAAATCTGGAATATTATGTTTCATTCTGGATATGATATTTTAGAAAGCTTATAAACAAGTTAGAGTATGTCAAGAACATGACTGGGATGGTAAGAGAAATGAAGAGCATGTTATCTGAAGATCAGTCCAAAGCAGTAGACTTTTTAGCCTGAAGAAGAGATGAATTAGTGGAAACATGATAATAATCTTCAAATATCTGAGTTGTGGAAGATATGTTAAACTTTTTCTTCCTGCTCCTAGAGTGTAGAGTTTACAGAGAGGCAAATTAGACCTGATGGGAAAAACAAAACAAAGCAAAAACCAGACCTTTCATTAGAGTTATCTGAAAGTGGACTAGGCTATTTTAGGAGCTCAGTCACATTTAAACCATGGGTTGGATATGATGGTACTCATTGGGGTGAGAAGGAAGACTGTGGTAAGAGTACATCTGATTTATGGTCTATGCATGCTTCCATTCAGGAGAGGGAGAGAGAGAGTTCCCACTAATCAGACACTTGACACTTTCTAGCTGTGTGGCCATGGGCAAGTCACTTAACCCCAATTGCCTTGCCTTCTTCCCCCAAAAAAGAGCTACAAATTGCATATGAAAGAGCCATACACACTTAAGAGTCTGAGTATCCTTGTCCTGGAATGTCCTCATGCCCAGCTCTCTAAGACATACTAGATATTTCTTTCCTCAGAATTCTGACTAAAGAATTTCATATTGTTGCACTGTGTCCCTTTTGTGCTTTTCTATTATTTACCATGAAAAAAATAAGTGTGCATAAATTGCATTAATTTCCTTGTTTTAACTAAAGAATTTATATTACAAATACAAAAAAAGCTCTCTTTTTAGAGTATGTTAACATTATTCCTCATTACATCAGCCACCTTTAAGAGCTATTTCCATTCCTACCATGACTGAATATATTATATTCAGTTGTGTAGAAGCACTGTAGGGGAGAAGGCACAAGACACTTGAGATGCAACATAGTTAAGTTTTGATGAATATAGAATAGACTTATTGAAATTTCCTTTGAGTCATTTTATCAGTTTTCCCATACCCAAATGAACTGCATTTTTTTTTACTAGACTCCATTTGTTAAAAAGAATAAGACAACAGCTATAAATTTTTCAACAGGCTATTACATATTATGGAATATGAGAAAGAAATCTCCAACCACGATATTGAAAGAGCTGTAATTTCTGAGAGAATAGAAAAATCTATTTGTTTATTCCCAGAAGGAATTTTCTATTGACTATCTAATCTGTATAGGACTATTTATTACTTAGTTATTCATTGGATGATAAAGTTCCTTCACCTGGCATCCTCTTTCCTTCTCCTCTTCATCCTGCTCTCCTCTTTCCTTCTTCCACTATTTCTTTCCCTTCAGTGCTGCCTAATTTTAACCATGCTAGCCTTTTCTTATTAGTTATGTCAGGCAGTGAGAGGAGGTGGAAATTCAATTAATCCATTTTGTTGCCTGTTAACCCTTTAACACAGGGTGTTCTAATTTTGCTGGGAGAAGTCTGAAAAGCAGAATGTGAGTAATATATAGACTTAGGAATTATGTTTGTATCTCATTTACCAGCAGTATCATTTTCCCCTAATACATTGGTGATTAAGGGTTAGCTATTTTAAGCATGAAGGACAATTTTGTGTTTCATTTGCAATATGATAAGGTAACATTCACTAAAAGCAAAGAAGCAAAGGATAGTCTGCACAATATTATGCTACTCTAAGAGAAGTCATAGCAGTTTCCATAATTAGAAACCTATTGAGATAATTTTCAAGAAAAACAGACTCCAGTTTGTATTGAATGGTCTTCTGTGTCATAGAACACTTTGTTTTTCTTGAGAACCAATCATTTTAGATTTGAGAATTAGCCAAAAAAAGTGCCTTAATACTTACTACCCTTGATTTTGTGATTATACCTAGCCTACTACCAAATGGACTTGAGGAAGCTTACTACTTTCAGTAGGCAGGTAATTTGAAAAAAAAAAAACTTCCTGTAGAATTTGAAAGCTAGGTGATTTGAGAAACCCAATATTTAAAATGGTTAAGTGGTTTTCTCAGTGTCATTTAGAGTCATGGTATTTATTTTTGCATCCTCCCTTCTGGTCTCTCACTTCATGACATCTGCTAAACTTTACTGATAATCAAGGCTGAATAACTTATAACATCTACAATCAGTATGTAATCAGGTCTGATGAAAAAAACATTCACGCATTTCTGTGTATATTTTTAAAATGCACTATTTTAAGCCTTGCTATTTAGGAGCTGTAGCTCTTGAATAGGCATCATTCCTTTAGATGTCAGTGGTCCTGTAATAAACAGGACCAATGCCTTCAATATTAAAGCTTTAGTCATAGTAATGTCCTTCACAGCGCACCTCTCATTTTCCATTTTTTTTTTGGCTTTTCTGTCTTCATGCCAATAATAGTTTGGGGGCTCCTATTGATACTTCTGGATCAAATACATTTATTATAAGAAGGACCATTTCTTCTTTCTTGGCATCCAAAATGTTTCTAAATGAAAATTAATTGCTTTTCATAAAAAGGGACATTTTACAAGAATGTGTAATCATATTAGAATAATGACTAGCTGAACTAATTGAAATTAAATGTGATACTGTGTGTTCCATATGATGTGGCCAGGGAACTAGGTTTGCATGTTAAAAGTGCAATTCCCATTCTTGCTGAGCAGGTTCCGAAGTCTCAAAATAATTAGTTCTGTCAAATAATTAATTTTGTTGACAAGAAAAGTTGAGCATATACAACATCACATACAAGTAATTATAATTATTTAGAATGACAAGATGATGGGAAACAAAAATCATCAATTCTGACTGCCAACAATGATCAGCCTGAAGTTCCTTCAATGCTTCTAAGACATGTTTTTCATAACCTTGACTATACGGTACAAGAAGTATCATCATCATCATCATATTTATCAGCAGCATCATCACCTCTCAATTAATTTCTAAAATGGAAGGTTTTCAATATGCAGAATACTGGAATGCTTATAAAACAATGCAAATCATTAACAATTCTTTCTAAATCAATTAGCTTATGGACCACATTGGAAATGGTTAATATCTAGTACATACTTATTTTAAAATTCTTTTAAAATTGTAACTTTATCATATCTGAAATACTGTTTTGTTCTCCTTGCTCTCATATTTTGATTACTGAATATTGTTGTGTAGTATATCACTTTCATTAAGAATCCATTTTATGCTTTAAATTTATATAAGGACACTTACTTAAATTGAATCATTCTACAAATAGTCATTGATATTGCTTGTGTATGCATTTGTTTGATTTTTAAAAATAAATAGTGAGGTAACAAGAGGGAAAGTGATTTCCTCTGAATGTATGATAAAATTTATTCAGCTTCACTAAAATACTGACTAGATTTGCTTCTAGAACTGACTTTCTCATCGAAAGCTTTGTTTAATAATTTTTCAGGTGATAAATACAATTCTTAAACATTTGACATTATGCATGTCAGAATCCACATATGCATAAATCTTACCAAGTGCTATATTCTTTTTGTGTCAGTACAATGTATAGTAGTACATTCTAGTAACCTGATTTCTCTCTGCTTTTTGTCTATTATCCCTTAATGAAGACTACTCAACAATAGTACACTCCAGTTCAAAGGGTTAGAATAATACATATTTCAGTTTGAAATAAAACTAATTGATGTAGAACAGAATTCCATTTAAGTAGATCTTGATCTTTGAGCAAGGGTAGTTACTAGCAAAATATAGGAGTTCCCAAAAGAGATAGTACAATCTTAAGATTTAGTTGTTTAAAATGTCACTAAGACTTCTGGGATGCCTTGTACATTAAAGGTTTCCCTACACCTATGCTACCTTTAAGTCTTGTAGAATTGCCTTAAGATACAGAAAGGTTAAATGACTTTTCTGGGGTCGAAAGCAGCTAGAAGATCTCAATGATAGAAGATTTTGAATTCTGGTCTTTCTGCTTCCAGACTCTGTACTATGTTCCTGAGTACCACATAATTAGCCAGCCTACCTCTCTTTGATTGTTACTAGTAAATAAAAAAAAAAAAAACAACTTCTCTATAAAGTTATTTCAATAAGGCTGTGTGGTGGCATCAGTTGTAAAGACAAAATAATAACAAAATTCCACAGACCCTTTCTTTGTAGGATAACCTGGGAGGTAAGCAGGTCAGGTAGTATTATTCTTCAATAAGATTCAGCAGGGAACAGTGACTTGCCCAAGGTCTTAAGCCTCTCAAGTATCAGAGCTGAAATTCAAGACCAGGTATTCAGATTTCTTTTTTTTGTTATGTCATATTATGTTATGTTGCCCTTATAGCAGCGGTTCTCAACCTGTGCATCGCGACCCCTTAGGGGGTTGAACAATCCTTTCACAGGGGTCTCTTAAGACCATCGGAAAACACATATTTCCAATGATCTTAGGAACTAAGACACCGCTCCTCTATCTGTCTACAGGCAGGTCCACCCACATGCAGATACACCCACATACAAGTGTTAAAGGGTGGCAGCATTAAGAAGGTTGAGAACCACTTATTTAAATTATGTATTCCATGGAATGGCGAGACACAGAATTGGAAGCTTTTGTTTATTCATCCTTTCATTTATTCAACAAACACTGATTAAGTATCTGTTCTATGCATAGATCTGTCCCAGGTTCTGAGGGAGATAAAAGATATCTTTTTGGAGGTAGGTAGGTGCCATAGTAGATAGAGTTCTGAGACTGGAGTCAAGAAGACCTGAATTCAGATTTTGCCTCAGACACTTACAAGCTGTGAGACCCTGAGCAAGTTAAATAGGTCTGCTTCAGTTCCCACAGTTGTAAAATAGGGATAATAATAGCTTTTACCTCCCAGGGTTGTTATGAGAATCAATTGAGGTAAAATCTGTACTTAGCATAGTATCTAGCACATAGTAGTATGTAGATGTTCACTATTATTATTGTCTTGGGTTTGCATCTATTAAATAGTCCTACTTAATCACTGGACATGAATGATTTTTAATTTTTTTTCTTTCTCTTAGACTTCTATATATGCACTATATTATCCAAAATGTGATATATATTTTAAAAAAACAGTGATCCAATTGGGCAAAAACATTACCCCTTTCTTTGAGTAATAGTATTAGGATCTTAAAATCATAATTTTTCTTAGTTATTTAAATGAACACTTATGTTTAGACTCTAGACATTATCTCTTTGGTGTTATATCTTGTACCTCTCTGGTGATCCTCCCTAGAAAATGCAGAACTTCTTGTTTCTAGTATTTATAATGGGTTCTCAGATTATAATTTTTTTTATAATTGTAATTTTGACATTGCTTTTGTGACTGTTTTCTATCATCAAGCTACTGATAACTATAATAGTTTACAAAATATTGTTACACATTTATGCTAGTTTGTGTTATATTAGTTACATGAAATTGAATGCACGCTAAAGTAATTTGACATGTGCAAAAGTAATTTGACATCTAGTGTTGCTAAATTCCATTAGTTTGACTTAAAATGCTTTTAACATTTAAATAATAACATTTTTCTCATTGTCGTAATAGATTGATTCTCCCCTTAATTTGACTTTTTTTCTAGAAGTGTTTACAGATTACAAGGATATTCAAGTTGCCAACAGATTTTTTTTCCTTTGACACTTTTGACAGATGTTTATACCCACTTGCACATAGATGATTTTTTAATAAATGGCGAGCTCTATTATAAATAAAATTTTGTCCAGTACAAAGAGCATTGTGATTAGATTGCTTTCTACTTTCTCCCAAAGGAAAGGAAAAAAGAAGTAATCTTACAACTTCTTAATCTGAAAATAATAATGATATTAACTCACATTGAAATAGCATTTGAAGAAAGTGCAGGAATTACCATTCTTAATGTCCAACAGAGAAAATTGAAAATGTAAAGATTTTAAGCAACCTGTTTAACATCACCCAAATACTAAGTAGCAGAACCAAGACTTCAACACAGTGATTCTGACTTCAAATACAGGGTGCTTTTTTTCTACATGAAAGTATCACAACAATGGTCTCAACTTCAGCAGAGTATTTTGTTTTGTTTGCAAAATGATACAAATGCTTGAGCCTGATAGGAAAACTGCTATTTATTTGAAATTTTTTAGTCTGAAATGTGATGTCTCTAGGTTTCAAGAGTAAATTTTAAAAGTAGTAATTTTTTGGTTGTCCAAGATGATGATGTTTAGTAGCTTTGACGTATGTAGTTTATGTTATTTCTGAAAACTGTGTGTCTTGTCACAGTTCCCTCCCTTACCTTCCACCTAAACCCCCAAAAGATATTTTGATGGAAACATGAAGATATTGCCCCCAGTGTCTCGGCAAGTATTGGAACCCATGCTGCTGTTATGGATTATTCTATTGTAATATTCTATAATCAAGGGAAAAGACTGTGGGCATATAAGGAAAGAAGGAATACCTCATTAAATGCATTGTTGAATCAGGTGATTTTTTTTCCCTTTACTGATTGAATTGGGTTATATTTTTTTAAATTGAATTGTATCCTTGAACCAATGATTCATTGATTATTTTATGGTATAGGCTTGAATTATATGTAGTACTGATTACTGTGTTTTGGAATAATCAGAATAGAGAGATAATGAGGTAAAAGCATATGTATTCCATGGTATTTGAGGTATAAATGCATACTCATTCCATAGAACACCAAATCTCAACAAGTGTAAAGGATTTATAAGAAAGGCTTATGAGACCAACTGGATATATATGCACAATGGAAGTTTCCTTTTCCCTCCATTGACCAATGACCAACCTCCTTGGACTCAAAAAGTTCCTGTGGAAATATATCTGAGGGCTGGTAAATGGTTTCTGTGTTTGTTGTAGGCAATTTCAAGATTAGAGTTTGAGTTTATATTTCTTATTGTCATTATCATCTGATACCAGTAAATTTATTAATTTGCTGGAGCATTTTTTTTGTCTTTTGCTTTATTTTGCTTTGTTTTTGGTTCTAACATCTGACTTCACCATCTCTTTCCCCAAAGCATATGTGGGTGAAATGTAAATGTCTATGTATTTTAAGAAATGTGTTTCATTACACACACATATACACATATACATAGATTGCCAATTCTGAGACTGTAGGTAAATTTTTAATTTTTTTGAACTAGGTATATTAAGGAATATTCCACTAAGGTGGTGCATGACCGTAGATTAATGGTTGATATTTCTAAGAGTCTGCAATGCCTAATGTAAATAAAAGCATGTTAACTCAATGCACTACAGTTTATACATACATGTTGCTAATGTTACAAAAGGAATTCATTCAGAGAAAAATCTTAGAAATTGCAATAAGATGCATGAAGAGGTCCTAAGCGTATGAAATACTTTTTTCTTCCTCAGTAGGATGTCTTTTCAATTTTATTTGTGTTAAAAAAAATACTCAAGTTTTTCATATGAAAACAGACTGGAGAACAAAGTGAACTAAGATATGAAAAGAATGCATGTTTACTTCTATGCCCTATCCTTATTCTAGTGAGAATGATACGAGAATATCCAGATAGTACCATGCACCTGTATTATAATTGATGCAGCCAGGAGGTACAGTGAATAATAGTATGCTAGTCCTGGAGTCAGGAAGATGAGGGTTCAAATGTGGCCCCCAAACACTAGTTGCATGACTCTCAATGAATCACCTTTATCTGCCTCAATATGGCACCTACATCCCTTGTTGTGAGCATCAAATGAGATAATAATTTTAAAGTACTTAGCATAGTGCCTGGCACATAGTAGGTGCAGAATGCTTGTTCCTCTTCTTCTTCTCCTTCCCCTTCCCCTTCTTGAATAATCTGTAATCATATTGATTTGGAACTTCCCTCTAATAATACAGATTACAATTCATCCATGTTTGTTCATCTTGCACATATTCTACCATAAGTTTATCACAGAGGGGTCCAACGAATTTACTGGAAGCCTTCCTCACTTTCTCCTGATATTCTAAGGGTACTAATTAGTGGTGGACAATATCTTCCTACTTGTCATTCTTAGTCCTTAATATAAAACCAGCGAATTTTCTCTTCCTATCATGGAATTCCTCAATGACTTCCTTTTACTTTTAACCTTTTTTAAGTTCATCTGTGTCATTAAGTAATAAACTCTATAGTAGAAGCTGAGCTGCCTTTGGGCATCTTAAATATTAAAATTTGTAGCTAAATATATCTTGGATATTTACTGTAAAGTTCATTTCATAAGCTCTTGATATAAAGAATTCTTACAAGTTTTTAAGCCAGATGTCTTAGTACATGCCAGTCTTGCTTTCTTTCTACATAGTCTATCAGAGTTAGCAACATATACAATGCATTTCAAGGTGCCACCTTTAATACACTAAATTGTGCATGATGTAGATTTGGATAACCATGGAGATTACTTTGTTTTTTTCTCCAAAGAGTTAAACTCATTTGCTGCTTACTTGTTATTCTCCACTCCTTCCTTTCATTCCTCCCCTCCTTCCCATTTGCAATTTGAGATGTTAGGCAATGGAAGAAAAGAAGTTTCTGTGAAAGGAGCTATCTTTGGGGCTGCCTGCCTGTTCTCATTAAGTCGGACTTCAATTCATTATTTTTTAGAACACAAAGTAAAACTATCATTTCAGTGGACTAATCTTGGGTGTCTTGGGTGGAATATAATTCAACACATATTGCTTTCTACTCTTGGTTTTTATTTAAATATGATCTTATTTTTCTCACCCTGACATTTGTTTTCCAATAAAGGAAGTTTTAAGTCTAATAAAGCAGTTTGTACTTATCTTTGTAAATCAATTAAGGCATTGTATAAAAACATTGTAACTCTTATTATGTTATCTAAACAGCATGGCTATCTGTAAACTTACATAGTATAGAGAAGATTTGTTACACCCTGTATTAATAACAAGAGAAACTATACAAAATTTCCCAAAACCTTTGACCATTATAGTTTCATCTAAACTCTTAAAGAAATGCAAGAGATTTTATGGCAAATTGATTGCTGTCTTTAAGTGTTTTTCACCCTAAAAAAGTAATTGGCTGAAGAGTAAAATCTGCATAGAATTACCCTATTCATTTAAAATTGCTGACAATTCTACTCTGTGAAGGAATTCCCTTCTCAGCTACCTTCTGTGTTTGTGAACATTTTTGTTAGTCAATCATAAGGTAATAGATTTGGATCTTTTAGATCTTTTAGCCTCCATTAGAAGCTAATTAGTCTATTATACACGTATTATATGCATTTATGTATGCATATTACAAATAAGTAAATTGAGTCCTCAAAAGATTGTTATACACACATTTTCACACACATGATAAGTTTCAGAGGTAAACAAAGAAGTCATTATACTTTGTGGTAGGCATAAATCTCAGTCAGTAAGACTATATTAAGTACATACTGTAGGCCAGGTAGCAGCTAGGTGGCTCAGTGGGTAGAGTGCTAGGCCTGGAGTCGAGAAAACCTGAGTTCAAAATCTGTCCTCAGACATTTACTAGCAGTGTGATCCTGGACAAATCACCTAACCTCTGTTTGCCTTTATCTACTGCATAAGGAAATGGCAAACTACTCTAATTTCTTTGCCAAGAAAATCCAGTGGCCCACAGGGATGGTTGTGTAGTGTAGGACACCAGTGAATACGTTAAAAAACAGCAACAGAATGATGGACCAGCCATTGTCTAAAGTGCTAGGGATACAAAGGAAGACAAGAGGCAGTCCTAGCTTTCAAGATGTTCAACATCTAATAGAGGAAACAAGGAATCAAGCAAGCATTTATTGAGTACGTGTTGTGTGCTAAGTGCTGGGGATAAAAATACAAGCAAATAGGCAGGCATTGCCTAAAGGAGCTTACATTCTAACATGAAAAGACAACATACAAAAGAGACTTTAACAGGAGTGAGGGAAGGAAGAGAGGGAATGAAAGTACCTAGCATAGGGGCATGGTCTTTAAGTCCAGAAAGGCCAGACCTGGAAGGGAAGACGAAAGAAGGCAGGCTGGGCTCCTTTCCACAAAATGAAGGCTTCAGAAGGAAATCCTTACTGGGAAAAAGAAGGCAGGCCTCAGGGATTGTAGACTATTCCGGGACAAGGGGGCCCCAAGCACTGAGGGAAGTTACAAGAAAAAACAGATGTCAAGAAAGCATGATTTTGAAGTGCAAAAGTCAAGAGCTATAAAGCCAAGCACAAGCAGCTTTCCAGAGGACTGCTGTTGTGAACAGCTTCAAAGTTCTGATTACATAGTATAGTGAACTCTCTATTTATTCAGCAGTAAATCAATGCAAAACATTCACAGAAATCAAAGTACAGCATTCACAATGTTATGACATAACAACTCATCATCAAAATGGCCACATAGTTTTCACCTAAGTTGCCACATAGTTTTAAACAAAATACAGTCATTTAGTAGCTCAATAATTTATTAAGTCCTCAATTCAGTCATCCTTAAGGAGACTTGTCTCCTTAATGAACACAAAGTACAAAGGTTAAAGTTCTCTACCCCTAGGTCACATTGTCTTAATCTCTTCAATCAAAAAGTCCTCTTTCTTCTTAATTGGAAAAGTCCTTAACTCAATCATCTAAATGTAAAGGTCAAAGTTCTCCACCTCTAGGCCACAATAAATCATGATCTTCTCAGTTTGCATTAAATACCCAAGGAGAGGTATTTTTATCTTGAATGGAGGCAGGCTCTCAGCTTCCATGGTTCCTCTTCCATGGTCCCAGCTCCTGCCTGAATCTACCCAACTGTCACTTGAGTTCAAAGGAAGACAGCTCTCAGTTCCTTGTCCAGTTCCTTGTACAGTTCCTGTTCCTTATTGAAGCTCAGTGTCTAGTCCACCACAAGTCCTTCACAGTTTCTGTTCCTGGGAAGACAAAGCTTAACAAAGTCACAATAACATGTGTGCACATTGCCAGCATCCTCATCAATTCACTTTCTGCCTGTGAAATCAACATAGACCCAACGACAAGGTCTGAGAAATCAATACAAATCATCAGCATAGTCCTAGGACCTCTGAAAACCTCGGTAAGACCCTCTTCCAGGATTTCTGTAAACATACAACAAGAAAATCCCCTTTCAGGGCTTCTGAACCAGCAGTAAGGTACAAGGGCTTCTGTAACAGCAGCAATATCCTCTATCAGCAGACGAATCTGATAAAGTAATATCAAAACAGACACAAAGTACTGGCATCACAGCCATGCCTCCTCCCAGTTCTCTTCTCTTCTCATTTCTCAGTTCTTCTCAGTTCTCTTCTCAGTTCTCAGTTCAGTTCTCAATTCTCAGTTCTCCATTCTGCCACCACAAGTTCTGTTCTCCATTCTGTTCTCAAGTCATAGCAGTTCTCAGAAGTTCTCAAGTCCCCAATGGCATAATTGTCTTTAATACAGCCAGTAGATACAATTAAGTGAAAACAAAGGCATTTACTAAGATTTCATAATAAGAATTCATTAGACCTAGCAGTTAAGAGTTGAAGTACAAAGAGGAACAGGCTCAAGGAGCTCTGAGTGACCTGCTCAGCAGAGATGCTGTCCCCTATACAGGCAAAAGCAGCCCAAGAACAACAGAAAAAAAATATCTGGGATTCTAGGTGCAGGTGATGTAACTCACTACCAGTGTACTCTAAGTCTGTGCTCACTCTTCCCACCGATACTGTGTGTACTTGTGTGAGAGATCATTACAGATTTTTTTTCTTTTGGGGGGAAAGAGGTGATATTCTGTTGCTCAACACCTCAGTGTCCACAGTTGCTTCTCGCCTCTGATTGGAAGACTGGAGATTGGGGCAAAAAGTTCTCCCAAAGCTTCCCTTTGTAGAGGACTCAAAATTTCCCGCCATTTTTTCATTTCCCATGAACTGCTCCACGTGGTTTCAACTCTACAATTATTATGCCCCTGAACTGGGTGCCCCTTGGCTCCTTCCTCTCTTTCAGTTTGTTTTCATGTACAGGTAGCACAAAACTTAATGAAATGTTCTATATTTTTCATAAATCAAAGAACAGAAGTTTGAAACACAAATACAAAAATAAGCAAGTCGCTGCTCTAAAGGAATTTCTGATCTGTGGAATTATATTAACAGCCTTGCAACAAAAATAAGCCTTTGTATATAGTAACAGCAATATTTTAAAAACAACTTCGAGTGAGTGAGTTATTTTTACTATTATAAATACCCAAATTAAGTATGAAATATGTATGAAGAAAAATAAAAATAAAAACCTTATCTGCATCTAGAAAAAGAACTGATAAATAAAAGTACATATCTACACTATTTGTGTCTAATGGTGGCCATAATAGTTGTGATGTATGTTTGAAAGGACTACCAAGTTCTGCATAGAAGATTTGCAGTTTCATGTTCAATCATCTTGCTTGTCTTATTCCACATATTAAAAATAAAATTTTAAAAATAAGCCTTTATCCCACATTACTGTAAAATTCTCATTAAGAATAGTTCCATTGCCAAGGCTATGTTGTTCAACATTTTTTGAAGCCAAATTGTTGGGAACTCTCAGTGAGGAAACTCTGTCTGTGCAGATTAGAAATTTTATAGCTTTAGAAAGTTGTATGGGGCACTGAGAGATTAAGTTACTTGCCCCTGTCATTGGCATTGTGTGTTAGAAGCAGAATTTGAACATATATCTTCACAACTCTAGACTAAGCTCTCTATCCATTATGCAACCACGTCTCTTAATAACTGTGGGGAAAAGAAATTTTTTCCCTAATAATTCACCACAAAACACAGGCACAGCTAGGTGGTGCAGTGGATAGAGTTCAGGGACTGGAGGCAGGAAGACCTAAATTTACATCTTGCATCAGACACTTAACTATCTGTGTGACCTTGGGTAAGTCACAACCCTGTTTGCCTCAATTCCCTCATCTTTAAAATGAGCTGGAGAAGGAAATAGCAAACCATTCCAGTATCATTGCCAAAAAAACCCCAAATAGGATCAGGAGGAGTCAGACATGACTGAAATGACTGAACATTGACAACAATAACAGAGTAATCAGAAAGCATTGTTTTGTTGTAGAAAAACTACTGTAACTGTCCCAAGAGCAGGATACATGAAGGAGTTATTGCTTATTTTTCCACATGAGATTTTTCTCACCTCCTTTCAACAATAGTTGGGTGAAAAAAAATAATTGGCCAATCACATCTTTGGTCTTTGCTGTCAGATTATTTGAACATTGCCACTCCTTTTCTACTTACCTGTAGTTGCAACATCTCCTAATGATTTCCTCCTTCTTTCTTCATTCCGTAGAATCATAGTATCTATGAGGAGTTCCAAGGCCATAGAGTCAAATTCATTCCTGAATAGAACTTACCTCTATTACAGATCTAATGGAAAGTACTCGAAGAGTGATAGTGAGGGGGAACTAACCACCTACCAAGATTTTTGAAAACTGTAATCAAATAGGAAATTTTTCTGTATATCCTGCCCAAATCAATAGCTATGGACTTTCCATTTACTGTTCTTAGTTTTGCCCTCTGAGCCAAAAACAAAAAGTTTTATTGCTCTTCCCCAGGGCAGCCTTTTGTATTGAGAAGATTAAAATTGATCCTGTATCATTTTCTTGTTGATCCTATTTACAAATAAATGATTTTGTCCTGTAACTGCTTTTGTCCTGTAACTACTCAAGCCATGGTTCCTTGTCTCTGAATTTAGTTCAGAGTTCAGCTGGCCTGTAGTGGATTAAAGTGAAAAATCCATGTATTTTTTTCCTCAAGGAATTTTGCTAACCTTGGGAAAGGTGTGTGAACAGAAAAGGAGTTTTGGTTATCTTTATTCTACCAAACTTCCTTCAAGGATGTTTGGCTTGACATCCAAAAGTCTAGGCCATTATCTTGCACCTGGACTCTAATAAAGAGCATTTTTTGGTCTCGTGAGAGAAGAAGGGGACATCAGGTGGAACCAAGATGGCAGAATAAAAGCAGCAATTTGCTTGAGCTTCCACTCCAACCTCCTCCAATATCTGTAAAATATGACTCTAAACAAATTTTAGAACTACAGAACCCAAAAAGTGATAGAGGGAAACAAATCTTCTGCTGAAGACAGCCCGACAGGCCAACAGAAAGGGTCTATCGCACTGAGCTTGGGAGCCGAGTGCAGTCCTGTGTAAGCCACATGGGCCCAGACCCATGGGACAGACTGGCCAGAACAGACTTCAGGAGAGTGAATCACTGGCAGCTGTGGTGGTTTCCAGACTTCTCAACCCATAAACACCAAAGAGAAAGTAAAAAGTCAATGGAGAACTCTGTCACCCAGGGAACACTCCTGGGTGATAGAAGAGCACAGTCAGGCTCTAGCCCTCAGGCAGTAGAGGTGGTTATGGCTGGAACTGTTGCTGCTGTGGCTTCTTCAGGCTCCAGGCCTACAGATCTTAGGGGGACCAAGTGACTGTCCAGAGGGCAATTACAAGAATCTGTTTGATGGCACTGAGGCAGGATTCTCTTGCTTTACCCTGCTTTGATCTGGGTCACAGGGTGGTGGTGCTGGAGTGAGGAGCACTGGCATGGCAGAGCTTGTTGAGGCTGTGGGGAGACAGTCCTCCTCACAGTTCTGAGGCAGATGCCTAAAAGATGCTCTCACAACAGCTGGTCAAAACCCCAGAAATTTGGGACACAGCACTCTCCACTCTGGAAGCAGAGTTCTACCATGGCAAAGAGCTCAAAAGTCAATGAATTGGCTGGCAAGATGAGCAAACAGAGGAAGCGCAGTCAGAGTATAGAATCTTTTTGGAGGGACAAAGAAGACCAAACCATGGAACCAAAAGACAACAAAGTCAAAACTCCTGCGTCTAAGAAAAATACAAATTGGTCGTAGGCTGTGGAGGAGCACAAGAAGGATTTTGAAAACCAAGTAAGAGAAGTAGAGAAAAAAATTGGGAAGAGAAGGGGGCATCATTGTGAGCCTCCATTACCAAACTTCCAAGTTATTATGTTGTTCCCTGCACCTCAGTTCTGTAACGAGTCAGTCATGTTGCTGTTAATTCCATGATGTCATCTACCTTATTGTGTTCTTTGTTCTACACTCCTCCAACCTTATAAAAGGGGAACTGTCATCTTACTCAGAGTCTTTGGCATTAATGGAGGCAAGCTACTGAGCCATTCATTGATGGGCAGCAGGCTCCTGATAACAAATGTTATCTTGGTCAGAGATTTGCCTCAGTTTAACCTCTTGTTAAAATCTCAAGCATGACAATATTCTGGAAAATACCTGGGTAAGTGCCTCTATTTCCTATAGCTGATCCACATATAACAAGATCTTCAGTTCTCTAGGCATCTTACTTGTCTCAGATTTTTTAAACATTACCACTCCTTTTCTACTTACCTGTAGTTGCAACATCTCCTAATGAATTCCTCCTTCTTTCTTCATTCCATAGAATCATAGTATCTATGAGGAGTTCCAAGGCCATAGAGTCAAACTCATTCCTGAATAGAACTTGATACCTTCTAGGCTGGCAATGTGATGCCTTTGTAAAATACAGGGCCTAAAATTGAACATACTATTCACAAAGTGTTATAACATAGGCATATTGTGCTGAATATGGTTAGGAGAGATATGAAATGCACCCCCATTCTTCCATAAGAGCCATAATAAAATATAGTCCCTTAAAGTTTTCAAAGTACTTTCCATTTAGTATTTCATTATCTTTTCCAACTCCTATTACTCTGTTACTTTATCACCTTGTGTCCTATTGTATAACACAATAATTTGCATTATATAATTGTTCCCTGCTTTAACAAAACCTCAACTTGCAAAACAGTCAACTAGAAGAAGAAGCCATTCTTAATTTTATAAACGTATTTATTGTATTGCTCCATTAAACAGTAAGATTTCTTAATATTTCTGAAACATTGTTCTATTTATTTAAATTGTTTAAACTCAGCTTTTCAGAAGTATATTCATTTTGTAAAATAAGGCTGTAATCACGTTGTAGAAACAGTCTCAGCTCAAAAGCTTTCCTTTCCTTCCTTGCTGCATCAGTTAGAGGGGAATTAATAAGAGAGACCCTAAGGATCAGTTACAGTGAAGGACTAAGGAAGATTTAGGGCACTTGTTTGTTGGTGTTGTCTCCCTCCCAAGCCACCACCAAAGGCACCTACTAACCAACCTCTTACCCCGGTCCAGACTTTGGCTGAATCACAGGTAGACACTGCTACTTCCAAACACAGCACTGGAAAGCTAATTCATGGAGAGCAACTTCTGCAGCCTTTCAGGTCTTACCACAGATCAGTTAGCAGGCAAAGTATATAAATTAATAATCCCTTTTGTTCATTTTATCTGTTATTTTTTTTCCCCATTCCACAATGACTAGTGGTTTATTATTTAGTAAATAAACAAAAAATGAAACCTTCAGAATATTAGCAAATCATTTTTTTAAGTTCCCCACTGATTGGGTTTTTCTAAAAGTACATTTATGACAGTTATTTGGAATACATAATACATTTTCCCATAGAAACTATGTCATAAATAGTGATTAGGCTCCCAGGCAAATATATTTCTGCTTATTTATTAGTTCATTTGTTTGTTTGCCTGGAAGTTCTGGTCATGAAAACTCCCAATGCTGATGTAGATCAGCAACTTTTGTTTTACTAGAAGTTACCTTGGAGAACTGAGAGGTTCTTTGAATTGCCCAGGGTCACAGAGCTCGTATATATCAATGACAGAACTTGAATCCAGGCCATTTTTAGTCTAAGGTTACTCTTCTGTCTATTATAACACAATGGCAAGAGCAGCTGCTGAATCATCACCATCGTAGTCATTATTATCATCACCATCTGCCATTTACTACTTTCTTCCTCTCCCCCACTCCCAAACCCATAGGTAAGTGGACAGAATCAAAAAAGGCAGCATCTTTGGCTTTTGGGTCATGTTAGTTACAATTATATTTTTTCTAAAAAGCACAAAGAGAACCATCGGGAACATAGATGCCATAAGTAAATTAATAAATTAAAACTTCTGTTATTAATACCACTTTGTACTATAATCCTATATTAACTTCAGTTAAGGTCCTTGGCCTTGATCAAAAACATCACTACATGAAAATATTGATGTAGGTTCTTTCTTCATTGTTAAATATAAGACTATGAACTTTTATTATACTAGTAAACTTGAAACATATTTTCATTTCATGGCAGGCATTAATGACTCTGATGAAGGAAAAATAATTTAAATCAAACAAATGATTTAGCTGGCCAAAGAAATATACACAAGACCACAGATAAATCTACTAATTGATCTTCCTTGCTGGTTGTCAATGTATCCTTAATAAAGGTTTGTTTAAAATAGAACCTATATTGAATTGCTCATCTTCCCAGTAAGTGTCAGTGATGAGGGAGGAAGGGAAAGAATCTGTAATTCAAAGTTATAAAATCAAATGTTTAAAAAGTATATCATTATTATTATTGTTAATTATTATTTTACATGAAACTAGGAAATAAGAGATACAGGCACTGAGGTATGGAGATCCATCTTGCCCTACTGGAAAGTTGGAGGGGGAATAGAGGAGGATACATAGGAGAGAGCAGATTGGGGGAGCGGGTATACAGTGGGATCACTGTTTTGGGGTGGTGGGTGGAGGAAAGATGGGGAGAAAATTTGTAACTCAAAATCTTGTGGGAGTGAATGATGTAAACTAAAAATAAACATAAAATTTAATTAAAAAAACTGAACACACAAAAAGATTGAATGTAAAAAAAAATAAAAAAGAGTACACATTTTTTGGCTCAAAATTAGTGAGATATATTAATTTTTTCCCATCATGCAAAAAATCACTTTTTAAAATTCCAAAATGTATTTAACATTTACATACTCTTATGGGACAAGTTTTATCTCTCACCCTTCTGTTCAAATAAAGTAACATATCTTTCGGAATCATATAAGCCTTAAATTTTTTTGTGAGATAACCTAATGGGGAAAATAAACTAAAAATTGACTTAGATATTTAATTTTATTTTAAAATTTCTTTGATGTCCTCTGAGCATCACATTTTTTGCCTTTTTTGTTTTTCATGTCACAATTGTAGTTTAGTCTTTTTGCAGTAATAGAAAGAAGGAGTAGAACTTAATGTGGTAATTTAGGATCCTTCTCTTCCCCTAGTGAACAACAAGAGTTTGTCATCTTCCTGTGTTCCGTAAAAAATGTCATAAAAAATGCATTATGATGCAGTGATTCTTAAACCATGACAGGATGAGAAGGACAGGCTGGCTCTAGTTCTCACAATGAGATATGGATAGATTCCATTGATTAGGGGTAGGGTTGTCCTTCCTCTCAATATTAGAATTCAGCTCTATAGCATACACTCTATGGAAGTATTTAGATCCTCCAAAGTATGGAATGAGAACCTGGTTTTCATGTTGCATTACGGGAATCACAGGAGGAGACTTTGGTAGTCCTATTATATGTCAGTAGAATGAAGTGGCATGATAAAAATATTTATGTAGCCCTTTAAGTTTTGCAAAGTTCTTTACATATGTTACATATGTTAACAAATGTTATCTTTGTCTATGAGACAGGTGCTATTATGTCCTTTTTACTGATGAGGAAATTGAGACTGAGGGGGTAAGTGCCTGGACTAGAGTCACACAACTAACAAATATCTGAGGTAGAAGTTGAATTCAGATTTTTTTGACACCAGGTTCTGTGGAAAACACATTATCTGCACTCTATCCACTGTGCCACCCAGATGCCTAGTAGCAGACCCTACTTTTACTTACAAGGCAACTTTTAGTCATTTTGTCAGTTCTTTGCCCCATTAGGAGTAGAACATCATTAGTATACTTGCCCGTGAATGCACTAGGAGTGTGGCAATAACAGATTGAGGCAAATGCTTGAAAATATTTGTTTTGAGAGCCTCCTTAAATATTTAAAGAATCAATTCCTCTCAACTCTACATTTGAATGGCATCCCAGTAGACACAGAAAGAATAAACAATTGAACTTGACCTCACCTAGCAAATGTTGAAGTAGATTTTGTTATTTCTGACAAATACTTCTTTGATAAATAAAAAGTATGTCATCAAAATAATTTAACATGAATTAAATAATTTGAAGAAGGATGTATTTACTAAGATTACCTTTCCGTGACAGATATAGAACTACTATAAATCTTGAGTGATTGCGTGACTCTTTGTTGCCTCTTATCCTGGCAGAGTGTTACTTGAAGGAAAATAATTTTAATGTGCCATTAGTGAATACATAGATATTGAATTTTGCCCATGAACTACTGATGTCAATACAAGATAAATCTGTGTAATATGGAATTTTTAGTGTAAGAAAGATCTTGAACATTTTCATGTGCCTCAGATTTCTTTAATTAGCATTGAGAAATGAATTATGTTAATTTTGTCATTATTTTTGCTGCTCTAGGTGCTCTGTGGCTCCTTTTTGGAGAGGGATAAGGGTGCTATATAATCATGAATCGATATTATTTTATTTTCATTGGCATTCTTTCAAATACTAACCACTACTGATACCAATTTAGAATTCAGAACACATGTTTTCATGTGGTGAATATTGGATAGAGACCAAGAAGTTGTCCTTTGCATGTTTATTTATAAAACAAATACATTTATATGGCGATTTCAAATACATTGCTTTCATATGTTTCACATTTGGTGACATTTAAATTCTGGGCATATGATAAGAGCAAACATTAGAAATTCTTGTTAATAATGAATGAAGTGGTGTGTCATCTTATCTGCCTTTGGTAATACTTCATTAAATTGATAGATTTCAATTACTAACACCATTATCTAGGCTATATTTCTAAGTAGTGATTGATTCATTCTCTTATATAGTTGTTAGTATGTTTTCTGTGCTATTTATTTTTATTCATTTTTCCCTGTGTACACAAGTGTGGATTAGCTTACAGATATAATTCCTATCAGAAACAGACAGCTGCAAAATGTTTCTGGTGGGTTAGCATATATAGAAGGCTATGAAGCGCTCTGGGGCAAGAATTCTTTATTTTCTTTAAGTAGCATGAGCTAGGAATTTCCCCCAACCTCATGCATAATCCAGAACATGGGAAAGAATTGTACACCATAAGAGAATGTGAGTAAGTTGTGATCTAAACTGGTAGAAGGACCAGCCATGCTCATTTGATCGGAAAGGCATTGAAATATTGAAATTAAGAGTAACATTTTTTTCAGTAACTTTTCAGTAACAATTAGATGCTAAGATGTTAGGCTTGGTCAGTGACATCATATCTTGTTACATAGAGCCTGTAAGTGTGTGTGCTTATAAGCTGATTTTCGGTTGTAAATACACCATCTTGTACTGCTTAAAGCACCATAACTCAGAGGGACAAAATATATTTTGGAGAAAGAACATGTGCACAGAATAGGACTTAAATATTATGGATTGTAAAAAAGTTATCAGCTGCTATTTGCAATGGAATAATTTATACAACTAGAATTCGTATGAACAACATTTAAAAGAGTATTGTTCTGAAATATATGATTCAATTACAAAACATGTACTGCTGTATTTAGGATGGATTTCATTATTTTAAAATAATATGTAAAAACTTTCACACATGAGTCAAGGATTGTGGTCTACTACCTAAGCTAAATTAAAGAGTGTGTGTCTCTGTATGAATGATTAGGAAGGTTTAAGAGAGAGTTGCTTCCTCTTTCATACACGGAGAAATGCTGTCTCTGGTATTCAGCCATTTTCAATCATGTCCAACTCTTTATGCCCTCATTTGGGATTTTCTTGACAAAGATACTGGAGTGGTTTGCCACATCCTTCTACAGTTTATTTTTACAGATGAGAAAACTAAGGCAAATAGGGTCAAGTGACTTGCCTAGAGTCACAAAACTAGTAAGTGTCAGAGGCCAGATCTGAACTTAGGAGGATTAATCTTCTTGACTCCAGGCCAAGTATTCTATCCATTGTGCCACCTAGATGTCACCCTCTCTGGCACTCCACAATTTCTATCACTAGCATTATTTTGCCATTGTTTAGTTAAAAGACATAAAGTCTATTTTTTAAATGAAATTAAAGTTCATTTTTGAATGAACTTGGATGAGCTGGTCGGTAGTCATTCAGCAAGCATTATTAATTATTTTTTTTATTAAAATTTTTTTGAGTTACATATTTTCTCCCCGTCTTTCCCCCGCCCACCACCCCAAAACAGCCATCCCAGTGTTTCCCCCCTC